>CM039650.1:600000-935331 GCA_022405125.1 Anthidium xuezhongi | reverse complement strand
CTCTCACTTCCTCCGCGTCAGTGTAAAAGCGAGAGAGAAGAGTGCAACGAGCATCTTACCTCTCACTTCCTCCGCGTCACTGTACGAGCGAGAGAACAATACTCGTCCGCCGATCGGACCTCCCACTCCCTCTCGCAAAGTTACAATTGTAAACGTTAGTTATAAATAATATAATAACTATTGTAAAGCTGAATGTATAAATCATGTAGTTTATTGAATAAATGCAGCTTTTACAGTTAGTAGTTAGAATTAAGTGCGTTAGAATTAAGAATGTAACCTTTATGTAACATACATAATTGAAAGAATTTTCAATAAACATCAAATGAAACTAAAACAATTGTTTGTTCATTTATAAACCTAACTTCCATTATCCAGTCCTTAAAAAATTTCACTTAAAAAGCGAGAAATAGTATAAAGAAACATTGCACAGAAGTTTCGAAACATAAAAGTAAAAAAAAAGCGAAAAATATATTTAAGGTACAGAAAAGAGTAAATTTGGTTATAAACGGTTTCCGAAAATTCCTGGAATTTGACGTCACTGAAATTCTAGGAATTACTGAAAATGTATTTGAAAATATTCTGCAATTTTTACTTATTCCTTCTGTTGGGATATCCAGCCATTCAGTCATTCCCTTTATTCTAAGGTACGATTACTCTCATAACATTCTACCATTTGTTTTTTACTTTTATGTTCAATATTACTTGTGTTTAACGCTTCCTGTTCTACCGAGGCGCTTGTCCCGGGGCGACTAGGCTCGACGCTACACTGACGGTACTGAGCGCGCGCCCGAGACGCGCTCTGATTGGTCAGTGTTTTTGCTTAATAATTCAAAAACGAAGCCCCATCCGATATTTTTGCAAAGGAAATTGTTGTTCAGAATAGTCTCAGCTACCCCCCATTTCCGGCTCCTACAAGAGTTCTGGGACACCCTGTATATAAGGTCACGGATAATGGGTCACCGTTAAAATCGATTAAGCGATTCTCTACTACACATCTCTGCTGCCGGTGGCATTCGTTGCCCATTAATGTGGGCTTGAATAGCTCCTCTGACAGCTTTAGGAATAACGTCGTGTAGTCTACACTGAGGACTCCGCTCTTTTTTGATGAAATTAACAATTTAATTTGTTTGCTTTCAAGGGTACGTTGCAAAACACCATTATTACCATATTTTGTCAAAAATTTTTCATAGGTACCTGTTTCAAATGCTGGCAAAGGTACAGATGCAACCCACCATAAAAAAGATTCAGGCCGAATCGTGTATTGGTCTAACTGGTGAATAAATAAAACGTCACTCAGTTTGGTCAACCGTCAAAATTATATTCTAATTAAAAATAATCTTCCAAAAATACCCGCAATACATCGGATTTACTGGTTGCCTATACTCTATGTGACTCGGATCGGTAGAAACTGTTGTCGTATGGATGTTTGCTCGAGACTAAGGCTAATTAAATTCCCACGAGACACAGTAACGAACGCAAGAGTCTTGGAAGTACTCTATAATATTCGCAGGAGAAGAGGAGGTGCCGAGCGAGAGGTTCAAAACTTGAGACTGATAATTAGATTACCGATAAGGAGAGAGCGATGATCTTATAAGCGAGACAATGAGAATCGCGAAGAGGCGTTTGTTTGTGTGAGTTGCGTCCAACTTTTTACTAAACCTGTCGAGCATAAATAGATCATAATTGTGAGCGCTTATTATCGTCTCAAACAGTTTCCATATAATATATAGAGTGTCCCAGGACTAATGTAAACGCTAAAAAGGGGCGATTATTCTTAATAAGTTTCTCCTTTGTCAAAATTTTAGGCAATGTTACGCTTTTTAATTATTAATAAGAAACATTGAGCAATCAATTTTTTGTCCCTTTTAGATAAAGAATACAAATTGAGAATAGTTTCTGCTTCTTTTTATAGTAAAAATAAGTCAATCGGATTCTATGGTAAGTTTTTCTATAACGTAAAATAATGTGTGTGTTCCGGGGACACGAAGAATTGTGGTTCCTACGCTATAAACAAGCAGTTTTGGAAATCCAGTGATTTCGATAAATTTGTTGGTAATACGTTCGGCTTGATCTCTAACAAAAGAGCGGCGCGAGTCACTAAGTTAACTATTGCGCCGTCATCACTTAAAAATTCACCTGTTCCTAATTCCAATTCCGGAACTTTGAGTTTTATTCTAGGGGCTGAAGTTTTCTTAATGAGAATCATCCCGTGAGTCTGGCTGTCTTTTGACGAGGTTTTTCGATTCGTTCAGCCTTTTACCTTTTGACAACAATTGTAACAGCTGATGTTACGATCGAGTCAGTGAACTCACTTCATTGCACGGTTGAGGATTGCCCTAAAAAGTCAGAATTGATATAATGATCCATTATTAACGATCCACTTTCGTCGAAGCACGTTAATTCGTGGACGAATGGGTAAGTTTAATTAGCTTCTTTTAACATTAGTTATTCAAATCGTTTTTTGTAAACATAATTTAACCACCTGAAAACATAATGTTAAAAGAACATTTTTCTTATAAGTAATAAAACACTTAATTCATAGAATACAGTTATTAAACGACTTATTAGTTTATTCGTTATTTATGGATAACGAATAATTCCACAGTATTGTTAATTCAAGACAAATGTAGATGTGCGTATATGTTTTGTATATCACTAATTTGCAGCGATGCAGGGATGCAGTGTGGTTGATTCGAACGTCAAATAGAAACAGAGGCCGACGTCGCAGATTCTATAAGGTTAACTTTGCTTGAAGGGGGCTTTAACCCGATCTCACCAAATAGCAACCAGCTCACGATTGTACATCACTAGATGAACTTTGGTACTGCCTTCAAGAGTTTGTACGAAGAGGTTTACATACTGGTTCGAAGGGGTAATCTCATTACTATTTAAATAGTCGCGTTGGGACCACTTATTTTCTAGATAATTGTCATTGCTGGCATTGTCATTTTGGTAGACCTGCTGTTTTCCCAAAACGTCTAGGTTTTGTTATCGCACTGGGCCTTCTGTTTATTTCAAAAGGCAAGCGGCCTGTTTTCCTCAGAGTTTTCCTTTTCTATACGTTAAAAGGTTGTTTTAGACCTTGTATGTTACCGCCGCTTAGCCTTCGTTTTCGATATATTTAGATAATACTGTTGCTACTATATACTTTATGCCAGATATGGGCATGAAAACGCTCTGGGGGCTGCTTGCGCTACTGATCGGCTCTCAAAGTAGCAAGGAGGCTCGTGTACGAGAAGGGCCATACTGTTGGGATAATTACGTTCAGTTGAGATAGTGTTCGTGTCATGCCCACAATGTTGCTTTTATTAGAAAAAAAACGAACAAATGAGGAGCAGTGAGCTACTTTTTCGAGGCATTAAGAAAATGTTGAGCTTCTCACATTGAAGTTAGAATCGTGGGACTATTATCATCTTCTACTTGATTTCGTTCTGTTTATACACAAATATATTTCCACTTCTGTACATCTGCGCTACCTGCCCGGTACTATGTGTGAGCATCATGGAAGTAAAGCACACGACAGTGGATTATGGTGGGCGTTTAACCTACCAGCTTTAAGTGTTACCGCATGTTTTACGAAATGGTCAATCGTATGGTAAATCCACTGCTGTACGACTTTACCAGCCATCGACGCTTGGGTATCCCATTGTTGCAACCATTTTCTCCAGCCACGCGAACGCTATGTCCTTGCCATAAACCGTACGAAAGCAAAATAACGTCCGGCTAATTGTCCTCGACAACCTTAAACGTCGACACTAATTCCGTTTCTGACAACGGTAAGGTCACAACGTCCGTGTAGTTGGGGAAAACGGTTGCAACAATGGGAAACCCAAGCATCGATGGTTATTATCTCCAAGTCGTACAGCAAACGGTTTAAAATTAAGTATTCCTTAACTGTAAAAAAAAAAAAACTAATCAATGAGGATGGTAAGGGGTCGGTTTGAACAATGGTACGGATCGTAACAATGTTTCTTTAACTATCTAAGTTGTATTGCGAAACTGTGACGTTTCCTGTAATTTACTACCTAGTAATAACATCAAGGACTTTTATTTTTCCTCGTAGCTTTCGATATTGTGTTAAAGAATTTGTTTACCAAAATAATAAAGAAGACCATCTAAGAAAAGATAGGCGCGAGGTCAAACGTATACAGTAAATATATGGCGACGAAAAGAACGCCATAAGTTCTTGGTATGACACTGTTTCTCATCCGTATACCAGCACCAGTTGGCGCATTCATCATCCTCGGCATTTTTTGCCATGTTATCCCATTCTAAGGGTGTAATCTGCATTCTCCGTTTTACGTTGCAGAAATATCGAGAGAACGTGGCCAGCCTGGCTTCGTTGCCAAACTCTTTCGGACATCATGCCAGCCATATGTATGTATGTATGTGTACTCGTCCTGTTCCAAACCGCCCTCATAAATATGATTATCGATTATATCGAACACCGTCTTGATAAATTGTTCTAAAGCGCATTTCAGTCTCCATATAAGGATGTTATAATACAAGGTGTAGAATTAAGTAGTTAGTCTACAAAGGGAGTTCCACTGATTGCAGCGGTTTTAAGCTTTTTTCTCGATTATAAGAACTGCCAATTGGGTTAAAATGACTTCTTCCAGATTTTTTATTTTCTATTACAAGATTTATCAAGACACCCTTGCCAAAATGTGAGCTTATTTTTATTAACAAAAAGAATTATACTATATTTTAACTCATGTTTTAACCCTTATTTATTTCGTTTTCTATTTTATTTTTTATTTGAAGCACTTAATGTCGATAGTTTTAGTGTTAATACGTAGTGTATTAATGGGCATTCGCACGGTATACATATAAACAATAAGGATCTGCAAAACTGTAAGAGGCAGTTTCATAAATATATGTACCAATCGATTTGGAACGAGATACTCGACATTTTCAGCAATTATGTAAATATAAATAAGTTGTAAATAAGGTTACACAAAATTTGTTATTATAAACGAATTATATTTTAGCGAATCTGTTAACGCCACATTATGGCACACACAAATCTATAGAACCTATTCTTCAGGAGTTTTCATGTATCTTTTCTGGTTGTGGAGATAGCACTTGTGGGTCTTAATTTAGAGGGGTGGTTTCACCCCTTAAGGTCGTATCTTAACCGATAAAAAAATACATGTCCCTTACTTCTGAGGACACTGCTTTATTTTTCTTTGTAAGTTGTTCTTCTTATATTTAGTTGCATTTCATATTACACTTCGACAAATCGTGTTTGTTTATTTTAATAATTTCTAATCGATGAAGAATGAAAGAGCTCATCTAAATTTTATCGACTTCCAGAAATGGAAAAAAATGTATTCTCAAAAAATAATATTTGCATTAAGTTATGTCACTTTTATGCCATATAAAGATGAAATGAAAAAGAAAGTATCATTTATTTACTTACATCCATTTTAATATGCGATTATGTTATATTGTGTTACATTCGCCTCTTATTATATCTTTCAGTGTAATTTATCAAATTTCGTACACGTGTACAATTCGCTAATGAAATATAATTAAATTAATAATTTCTCGTTAAATTATTAATTACTTCCAGTAAAAAACTTGCTGATATTCTTGAGCATTGTTAACGGTATTGGCTCTTAGACCATTCATCTTCGAAACGATACCCCTATCTCGCCTGGTAGAAGCGATGCAGTTTTGCAGGGGTGGGAAATAAAGGCGTGATAGATGGCATTAAAGTTACACAATCAGCCGACCCTGGTACACCCGCAAGATAGCCCGGTGTGTCAGCTCCGTTAATCGCCACAGTCTAAACTGCTACTGATTGATATAAATGAACGAAGAGAAGTGTAATTAAACTGCCGATATTACGGCCTTTCTAGTTGTTTTTTATTTCGTCTTTATTGAGAAACTTTGATTTTTGAACTAAAGTTATCATACTAGCAGACCATTAATTGTAAATAACAACCTTAACAAACTGTCATATTAATCTTACGTAGATTTAATTACCAAGATGAAAGATTAAGATAAATTAGAAGTATATAGTTAGTTTGAATGAAGCAACGGAAATAAAACTTTTATTGCATAATAAACCGAAGGAATATAATGTAAAATTTTTCTTAATCCATTCACTCTCTATTATTAGCACGACTGATATAAAATTCTTGTTCTGTTTCCGTCTTTTATACAATCAATGTTTTGCAAAAATAATATCCATTTTAACAAAATTCATGTCTATATCTATTCTTTATAGATTAAGTATCATCTACAACTTTTACATATATCTACGATCTGTAAAACAATTTTTATTTTTTCACCACAATAATGAAGTTACTGTCTAATATAGCAGACAAATACAGTAAATTTTCGTACAGTAATATTTCGATAAGTCGTCGAAAATCGGGATCGGAAACGATGATTTGTCGTGTAGCAGAACTGAAAGACAGGCAGAGTTAGAGGCCACCATTTTAAAAGTATTACAATGAAAGAAAGAAAAAGAAATCCGGCAGTGAACTGAGTCGACAAAAATCAAAGGGACATACCTGTGGGACACTACTAATGTAATGTTAAAATGTATTTATTTTTAATTTTTGAAAAGTGAAAATGATATCACCGCATTTGTGGTATTTTTCTGGTTAAAATGGCACCAAACAATGGTACACTGCCTGTTATACCCCCGCTGTGTCTCAGGGGCGTCCTACGATGGATATGTCTGGATTGTGGATGCGTTTTTTTTTAAGTGGCTTCCCCTATAGGCCTATTCCACTAAACACTAATAAAAACGATAATAAAGTATGTGACTTTGCAGGAAAACTGAAATCGAAACAATAAACGTTTTAATTTTTATAATCTTCTCGGTCGTTTGCACGAAAAGAAATTTTTGAATCAGATTATAACACACGACGTCTATGTGTCCTTTTAATTTCGCGAGTCAATTACCTACCGCGTCGCAATTAATTCGCGAAATTAATAATTGATATGCAATTATATTACCTCGTCTGCTATTCCAGACATATCCATTGCAGGCCGCCCTTGAGACACACCGGTAATGGGGGTACAACAAGCGGTGCCTCAGGAGTCGGCCCAAAATGTGCAAGTAATTCCGAGCACTGATCTAAAATCTAAAGGAAACAAGTTATCATCACTTATAAAATACGCAAATATGCACCAAATTGTGTCGTGTGTGGTGTCATTTTAACCAAAAAAATACCACAAATACGGTGATGCAATTGCAAAAATATCCTTTACGTCAGTAGTGTCATCGACGTCTTCTTATGACCTCTGTCTCTTTTTCAATATTGTTGTTCTCTACTACGTTCGGACAAACATTAAACTGTTCTAGACTCGGGCGAGCCTTGATCGTCTCGCATTTCGGTCTCCTCTACGATAATTCGCTGCTATACGGCATTTTGTCGTAGAGTTCCGGAACGCAATTTGATTTTATGGCGAGTAGAGAGGCAAGGGGAATTTTGTAGTGGAAATGATTCACAGCGATTTATCGTAGAGGACGATTCAGCGACTTATCGAAACATTACTGTATAACGTGGTTAATACATTACGCGTTCTATGAAATTGCGTTGCAATAAATGTTTAACATGTTTGAAATAATTACTGTCATTTTCAAAACTTTATAGATTAGGACATATTTTTAACGCTAGAATCACCAAACAAGTCTTATCTTAAATTATAAAATTTATTAAGACGCTTTTATCGAAATTTTATCACTTTCATCACTTTTAGTACCCAGCGTATTGCACGAGGAATCGCGTTATAGGGAAACAGAAGTCGCAATATCTTCAGGGCGTTATAGAAATTCGCATTGTGGGAATTCGCATTATACGGGAGTCTACTGTATACAAAATGAGGTTGAATATGCATATGCATGTAACTTGTTTATTGTTACACTTATAAACGATCGCTAACAATTATTAATTTTTATGCTAAGAAGTAACAGCAAAGTTGCATACGTAATCATCTTGAAAAATATATTATAGAAAAATATATACAACTTGAGGTATTCTCATTTTCAAGCGAGAAGGAAATTATCTTTTTCGAACATGTTTTCTAGGATGACATAAGTTCGATCAAAAAGTTTGTTATAAAAGATGGTTGTAGAGCATTAACTACACTGTTTAACATTTTCTTCATAAAATATGTACATATCTTACGGAGTGTCGGATTTAAACATTTACGCATCATTATCTCCCAAATTATTCGTCATTCTAAGGAATATTCAGTATGAATATCTTAAACTAAAAAATATGTGTTATATTTTTATTTGACTCTAACATTAATCTTCAAGAAACATGTACAGTGTCCACGCTAATATGTTGCAGCCTCGTTATTCTATAATTATTGATCAAATAAAAAATTGTTTATACGAAAATTATATGGGACAATGCAAAACATGTTTTGTTAGAGATGAATCTTTTTAATACTAATATTTTAAGAAATATGATAGTCAAGTTTCGTTTTTTTAAATGGAAAAGCATCTTTTTTTTGTTTGAGTGAATTTATTAACCTTTATTTATTCTATTTTAGTTAGTCTTCAAGATACAACGATTACTAATTTACTGATTTTTGGAAGACAAGACTCGGTTCAAAGAACGGTGTTATTGATGTGGTAGGAGTCACATGTTCGACACGCCCGGCGCCCTCTTGAAACGAATACGAACAACTTCTCTCTGTAGATCGGTAAATTTGAAAAGTAGGTTCCAATAAATCTACAAAAATACATTTTAAATATATTAAAGGTTATTAAATTCATTTTAAAGAAATACTTCGTAAAAAACGAAATTTGACTATCACAACTGTTAACATAATATTATTAAAAAAAATTTGTTTCCATCGAAATATGTATGCCAATTAGTCCTATAATTTGAATGTGAACAATTTTCTGTACGATCAATTTTTATGGAATAACGGAACTGTAACCCTTTTGCAGTCCCTGGCCATCGAATTAGAACCACGTATAAAAATTTCACTTTTACAGCTAAAACACTATGTCATATATATTTTGCTGTCATCAAAGCAAAGGGAGGAAACATAAGACATTAACATGTGTTAATAATGTTACGTACAGTATTTGTGTATTGTGTGATATATTTTTATTTTACGAAAAACGTGAAAAATACCGAAAATTTGCAGTAGTCTTTGTTACTTTGTTCTGTGACTATATTGTACTCCTTGTACTCTTTGTTCAGTGACTATATTGTTAATCATTATGATAACTTATAATTAAGCAGCTACTACAGTCTCGTAGAACTTGTTTTGCACATTCTGTTTCTTTTCTTGAATATTAGTGATAACAAAACACATAAAATATTTCAATTTGAGTAATAGAAATATTGTAATTTAAATAATTTTTCAAATGTCTTCACTTTTACTCAAAAATGTATTTCTTATACTTTTAAACCACATAAAAACCACACGAAAGGGATTTTAATTTTTCCAAGCTAATGAACGAGCGTATTCCTTGGAAAATCAATATCTGTTTTTTATTTTAAGAACATTCTCCTTAAAAAAACAGTTGAAGGTAAATTGAATAAGTTGTACGTGTGTTACATACTCAATCTGTTATCTTGATGAAAGTCTACGCATAAATCACTGGCTATCTAACTTGATGCCCTGAGCTACTAGCCGAACCATGGACTTTGAAGCAATTTCTCGAAGCGATGTAATACGTTAACCAAAACAAACCAACTAACGCGATGATAGCTACCGGACGCAATCAAAATTTTCGCTTCGAGGCTTCAGTTTTATCTCCCGAGGCTGTCTCATGAAAGATATCCTAGAAAACGAAAATGCAGTGAAAATTCAAAGGGAAAAGAAATGTAAACTCGGTAAAATGCGCATCTTTTTCTACTCACATTTGAAAAGTAGTTTGGGACTAATCGCGACATTCTGAGACAGAACCCGGTTTGATCAGGTCTACTATCATTTGAACTAACACTACCATTCTGATTTCAAGTAATCTATAAGTGATGATTAAGGTATAAGTAGAAGGAGTCCTTCGGTGAGTATTTTCTTATACAAACAATTAGGCCTTTTGATATTTTATTTCAAATTCACAGGTTATCGTGCCATACCTTTGAACAATCGAATAAAGGTTTGCATCAGGAGATCCATTGATGTATTCCACATTATTATGATCTGTTTTATTTGCACCCTTCACTACCCGAAGCATCCCCTCCAGTGAAATCGGCCGCGAGACAAGATACGACGGCAGATCCCCTTCCCCTGTGATGTTTCAGTTTGTGAATAGTCAGTCAACTTACCGTGTCTTACAGTACATCCACCTCAATATCCATAGGGTGTCTCTTTTGCGATTCATCAAAAATCTGATTGCTCGTTCTGGAAGAATTAAATACAATTGTTTTACTACCGTTGTTTACGTAACTTAGGTATAGGTAGAATTTCGTTAAAGTTCCACTTCTGCATTCTCCCTATAGGCTATTTCTAGACAAATATCAAGTGCAGGCGGAGGTAGGAAAATCTAATTTGCAGATAAAAGCATTTGATGTACAGACGTAGCGGTTATTTCGGGTACAATGCGGATAAAAGCGACCAGCGATTGTTCCACGTAAAGGGGTAGCCAATGTTTGCAAGTAGTTATAAATATGGTAGCAATTATTATTTCCGGTACACGGGGCACATCTAATATAATAATATAGATTTCGAAGATTTTTTAATACGTTGTCGAGAATATGATACTAAACTTTTTTTACCATAGCAGCAATAAATATCCAAGGAACCATTACTTGATAAAATTTTAGTTTTTATTAGCTTTCGTAGCGTTATTACCAATAGTTTGAAAGTTCGTCATAATATTTTGTTTTCTATATGTTTTGTTAGAAATCAAAGCGATCCTTGGTTTTATTTCTCGCTGTGGTCAGCTGTAAGAACAGTCAAGTCGACTGCGTGAGCCACTCGAGGGGGTGCATTCGATACCCCCCTGAGATTGTTGGGGAAGGACGACACTTCCCACTACTTTTAAACAACGTCCCCTTAATTTTTTCATTTGCAAATCACAAGTTTTTCCCAATTTGTATACACTCACCCGATTCTTATAAGCATCCACGTTCGACGACGAAGAGCAGATTCCACAACAAATTTTTTCGAACATAATCGAGCCTTGAAATAAATATAATAGTCACAAGTATCGAGTCCTCTTAACTTATTTAATACAGCCCACTAACATTTAAAATATTCGCGCAAAGTTAATTCGGCGTACGAAGTACGAGTTGCGCTGTCACCTGAGATAGACAATACGTGCGCAACAGAGATATTCGCAAAAAGCTATTGTTTTAAATCATCGAAGTGGACAAGCATCTAAACTTGTACACATTTTATTGAGTCAAACAACGTCACGCGATGAAGCACATACCGCCGTAAACATGTAGGTGTAAAGTGTATTCAAAATCCAATATTGTAGGCATTTTTACGCATCGGCGCCTTTTGTTATATTGCGTAAAATTTTGCCTGCCGATCTGCGTGTTTGTACACATAATAAATATCAATAAATCCTGACAAACTGTGATCTCTATTATGCATTTCCCTTTACAATATAGTAGTATATAGTATTTTTTCTCTTTCTGTCAATGGAAAAAGTTGTTCAGAATCATACTCTCAACAATATATTGAAGAATCATTTAAATCATTCTATGTTGGTATACGTATTTTAGGTACTAGTTGTAATTTATTTCTGAGATAAAAATGTTACAAATTTTTTGGGACTATAGTGTCTTCATGGATTTTTGCAATTCCTCGTCGAGCTTGCAAATCCCGGCTTAACTACAGTAGTTCGTGGATCTTCGCAACGCGTTATTCTAAGCAATTAAGTCGGAATTACTGTTTCAATGATTGTCCCGTCCGATGGGGAATCGAGGAGAACAAATAAACTGAATTGTTACTGGTTCTCGATCGTTCGTGTATCGCTTAATGATCGTCTGCTAAGAACTCGAGCATGCCTTGCAGATTGCTGTGGGTCGACGAAGACCAGTATCAATGACTCCGATGCGAACAGAATGTAAGTGTTTATTACGCAAACAACAATAATGAGTAGTTTTTACTACGACAAAACTATCAGGAGTATCGAACTGAGAACGACTTGACGTCGTTCAAACTTCCTCACGATGTTGGAAACGTGGGGGACATACTGATTGATTTTTTCCAAAAAGTTACAAAATCCAAATAGCATGTTGTAAAGAATCTCTTGGATTGTGGGCTTACAATTTGTAATTTTGGAAAATACTTTATTAGAATAAGTCAAGATGCGCGCCTGACTGTATACAAGGGTGCCCTTTTCCAGGCGAAACGTTAGCAGTGAGGATGCCTACGTCACCATGGTCCTTGTTTATTCGTTCGACGGCATTTTCCCCCTTGGAAAACCCCTAGTCCTTAAAACCAAGCCGACTATCTCGCCGAAAACACAAATGGTCTACGCCAGTGGTACCCGTTTTTTAAATTTTCCTACAATGATTTCTTGAGCACCTCCACCACCTCTGTATGCACCCTTGGCACACCTTCTCTTGCAGAAAGAGGGTGATTTAAAAATTAAAGTTTCTGGATGCATTGTACAAATAGTAAATTACTATATTGCCGACGTTGCTGATAACACATATTAACTCAAAAATAGCTTTTACATCGCGGCTCTATCATAAATCAGCGAACGAAATCCTCACGTATCGTTCCATCGTACAAAGCAAAGCTAGAACACAAAAGCACTCTTGGGAGAAGCTGTTTTATCAGACTTGTTTGGAAGTTGCTGTTTATATTACTTATCGACTTCCGGCAGATAACAAGGATAAAATCGTGGATAGAATGATGGGGACACGATTACGTGTCACGAGGAACGAGGATCGAGGAGCAAGCTCTCCATTTCAAAGCTAAACTAACAATAAATTCCCTCAAGTTCCATAGCTACGCTTCGATTGCCATCAGTATTTCTATTGTTCCTGCCTGATATAGATGTGGATGGAGTAGCAATTAAAAACCTACCTGAACCAGTATCCTGAAAAAGTATACTTTAAACTTAGACGAGATCGATCCGACGAAACTGTGTTGTCAAACATCTATCAATCAGCAACCAGAGTTGAACTATAGAAATTTAAATATTTTTTAAGACTAACATTCAATATGTAAAAAAACTTTAAATGTACGTGTAAACTAAAATAGAAAGACTTCCTCGAGATAAAATATTGCCATGTTGTTCGGGACTTTCGAATGGTTCTTTTTTCAAACTTAAGACGAATGTCAAGACATTTGCTGCTGCTAAAGGCCACGTACATAAACGTACAGATCTTCTCGTTTAATCTGTTTTTTCGGTCACAGCTAGGTTAGTGATCACGGAAGCCTCGTGTATTAATGAACCGAAATTAGCAGCAAAAAATTTAAAGTAACTGCAAACGTTTGGAGTAAAGCTGGCATTCGACCCAATTGCTCTCTAAAGAAGAACAGCAATAGTGCAAAGTTATTCTTAAGATCAAACTGAATCAATACTTGAATTTGTGGCTATTAGAAAACGATTATTATTATGATTATTAATTAATGCTTATTCTGATGAAAGCCTAAAATTATTAACTTCGTTCAATAATTATTGATCGTGTTTGATGACGAAAGATTCTTTAAAAATATTCCGTAATTTACTGAATGTAGTTTTAATAAAAGATTAATTGTAGTATTTCAATAGTTTTTTTTAAATAAAAGAACTAACTGCAAATAAATTAGTATTTATTTAATGTACAGAAAAACATTCAATTGTATAATGTATATAATATAAAAAATTCAATTATTTAATATGTTCTTCGATTTCTTAACGGCGAAAAATAAGAATCGTCCGTCTCGTGAAATTTCTATTGTGATAGGAAAAGAAATGAGGCCGCGTACCTCCGAGCTAATTAAAGGCTAATGCTAGTGCTCTTCATTTACAGCATCCGGTATTGCCACCCACGATACTAATCAACGAGAAAACCGCTCTGAGATGCGTACAATCTTTCAGACTTCCAAAGAAAAAGGTGAATATACCTACATCCGTCTAGCTAGATATTTAGATTGTATTTTGTGCTTTCAGTAACTTTTGTGAACTAGCATAATTCATGGTTATGGTAATAAAAAATCATGAATAATTTTTATTATGACTCTGAACAAAACATATATATATAACTTACATTACGATAAGCACAACCATACAATTAAGTACATTAAAATTAAAATTAAAACAATGTGGCCTCTCGGTAGATCAATATTAAACGTTATTACGTAATGTCGAGACTCGTGATAAGTGTTCGGATTCACCGAAAAAAGAAGGCTAACATCTATTGTAATGTAAAAATAAATTCATCGGACTCATGGATATCACTTCAGTCCTTTTCCTTTTCCTTTTCCTTTTGTTTCTTCCTTTCAAAAATTTTAACTAAAGATCGACGGGTTTATTAGTCACAATATACCTACGCCGTCATCAGAACCGTAAAAGTCAATCTAACCGTCCTAAACTCATCATCGGCGGTACCCATGAGGGGTAAGTTGACCCATGCATTTGACTTTCCATCTTGCTCCCATCACCAAAAATTTCTATCTTAAAAACCCCAATGCGCTTCACGAGAAACGCAGTCTTGCTATAATCTTTACATTACTAACCGCTATCGTAATGTGAAATTAACATTGTACGTTCTTTTTATATTTTTTTTCATATTTAATAAGGTATATTGTCTTGTTAAACATCCAGCCCTATTCATTCTTTGGAACCCTCTGTAGTACATTAAGTTGGCCATAGTCGTATCGTCCACGTGTCAACGGAGCATTCGGTCGGTACACAAACACGGACATTAAAATAGTGGCGAAGTAGTGTGTGGCGGCTCCTGAGTCCGATTTCCTGTAATAATGAATAATGATGATCGTAAAATAATAACAGTGAAACAAAATGGAACAATACACCTACATGAAAAAATAAGTACTTATTTAATGACGTAATTGATGTGTATTGTACGTAGCTATGGCATTGACGAGTGAGCTGCGACGCTTAATGGCAAAACGCCATGTATGCTTCACCGAAGAACATTCGTTCGAACAATTTAAATTAAATACTCTGTCATTCAGTTTGAAGACGGTTATCTTTCAAAGCTTTCAAAAATTACTTCCAAAAAAGAAATTAAGGAGTAGTCTTTGGAAATTCCGAATAAATATTAATCGGGACACCACGTGCAACTTTCAACAAGTCTCGTTAACACCCATTAACAATAGAGGTTAGCTCCCGTGAGGAGTTGCGATTTATTAATAATTTGTGAATCGGTTTGCTTGAAGGTTCTATTGCATCTGACTTCTACTCGTTACGTACTTCTCGAATTTTTTGACAAGTTGGGGATGAGCATGTTATTGAGGGTGATCAAACGGATTGGTTCTTAGAATTCAGTTGGCGGAGGAGGTGGTGACAGATATCTTAGGGGTAGATACCGAATATGGATTGAAGTGGAAGACGTTCGCCTTCAAGTACCTGTCGGCTCAGGTATCGGCTGTATAAGAGGACGCGTTTGCAGATAACTTGTCGCCCTCGGTGTAACGGTGTACTGCTAATAAAACGATAAAGCTCGTTGGGCTCCAAGAAACGAGCAAAATACAAAAAATAAAAAAAGGGAAAGAAAAAGATACAAAGGCAAGGTCTCGGTACATCACAGTACATTTGGCAAACGGCTCTGGAAGGTATCCGTTAATCGTTTCTTTTTTCTTTCAAAATACTAAGGATTATAGCATCGCAACACCCTTATATTGAGTATGGGTAATACTAATAGTATACTAATAATAAAATTATAAAATATTTTTACTATTACAAAAGAAATTAATAGAATTCTGATCTCGTAAATTAATACTCGACTGAAGATTTCAAGATTTTGATACGAAATTTTACACTTTTAGTACGTTCGTTCGGTATGTGACATTTTTTGGTGCAATTTATTGCCACAAATTATCGCAAATACCTCAAAATTTGTAGTGCCGATTACGCAGGACACCTTGTATATTGTTGAATTCTACTTTCCATACCGAATCCATAAAGCCACTTATTCCAAGATCAGTCATCTTTCATAAAACGAAATGGAAATTTTTCACTCGAAGCTATGCGAGATGTGATCAAATAGTTCGTACAATTGTTAAATCTCCCGTGACAGGAATATTCGATACTTTTCGAAGTTGGTACACTCATCTCTGTTATCTGTGAAAATTTTCAGCTACACACGTGTACACTGCATACGTTAAATTTTGCAGCCAGTCATGTAATTCACAATGTAATGTTCTCAACGATTTTTATACATACAGTGGAGATCATAAAGTTTGGATTAAGTGTAACAAAAATAATTATGAAAATGTTGAAAAAAGCTTTTGTCAGAAATAAAGAAAACATGACCAAAAAAGTACATCGAATTAGATCAAACGTTAAAGTTCTTTTGCTAGTTTTCTTTGACTACGTGGTATTATGTTTTATGAATTTTTCACGAGGCACTGTAACGAATAAGAAATACCACTCGAACGTTTCACATCGATCGTGCGAAACAATTTGTAAAAAATGACCTGATTTCTGGACGGATAACTCTTGAAAACGGTATTTACTTGATACGGCTCCCTGTAACTATTTTCTACTTCTAAAAATTCAAGAAAATAACATGAAACGTTTTGAAATTGTTGAAGAAATAAAACGAAAGTCGACGAGTGAACTGAACACTGCGAAACAAAGTGGAATTCCAAAAAATGGTTTCGAAACTTGAGTAAACGTTAGCGCAAGTATTGGGATCAGATCGTCGAGTACGCGTACCACGCCGATATAAGAAACTCGTCTCTTTGATATATAAAATAATTTATTTAAACGGAATACAAAAAATGTTCTTAAATAGCTAATTAACGCAATTAATAGACTCGACCGATCGACACGACTGACACGACTGATTAACACGACTCGACACGACAGACACGACTGATACGACCGATACAACTGTTTGATATCTAGGGTTCGATATTCGACTTGCGACTGACCTCTTCGCCTCGACGTCACCGTCGCCGGAAATCAGGAAAACCTTTATTTTACGCCACGACGTAGTTATACGTGTTTGCGTGACAATCCAATCGAGCGGCAACGGATGACACGGCGACCGATCGCGTGGCGACGGGCTACACGACAACCGACCATCAAAGAATGCCGATCACGTTCCCACATTATTATCAATTATAGTATTGATGAAATTGATGTTCTCTTTCGCGTACAGATTGTACTAGTTCTATTATTGATGCACATACCTTTGGTAATATGTATTCGTTTTTCAATTCTTCAAATGTATAATTAATACGTTAATTTAATTAATTTACGGTTTGAGTATCTCTGTTATGAACGCCGCTTTTGCGATCCGGTCAACCTTAGAGTACAAAATCCAACAATGTATAAAACGTTTAAAATTCTACCAAAAGGAATAATTCTCTCTTTATTCTACGTTAAGCCGACTACATAGATTATTACATTCAAAATGGTGTGGCACATCGGTGGATCTTTGTGGGGTGAATTCCAAGAATGCCGGAGTGTCCCTCTGGAGCGTTGGTTTACCATCTTACTTTATTATTTCCTATAAGAGAAAGACGTATATATCAGAGGCAAAGGAATGAAAAACAGAAAAATTAAGGGTTAATAGAAATATCTACTTCAGTAAAATTGAGCTGCCAAGTAGAAACAACTACAGACATTAGCAAGCACTCTGTGAGTTTCATTATCTCCCCGACAATCGACTTACAGGAAATGTTACGATCTATACCACTATTCAGACCGGTCCCTTACCATCCTCATTGATTAATTTTTGTTTACAGTTATGAGATATTAAATTTCACCAGCATAAAAGACCCTCGACATTTAATTTATTCAAACAGTACAAATAGATCAAGAGCTACATATTTCATCAAGGAATGTTTTTTAGGTGTTCGCCTCTGATTGTTTGGATTTGTAGGTGTTTTAATGTACTAAAAAGTAAAATAAAAAATAAAAATAGAAATTTTCTAAGGAAAAGTTTCATGACTTTTTGTGAACATATAAAAGCTGGCTGTAAATTTTGTAAAAAAATAATTTATTTATAACAATATTTTAAAAGTAATTACAATTTACACGGTAACAAAACAGAATATACATTTTTTTCTGAATCCATTGATACATCATATATTGTGTTCTCCTCTTACATTTTTGCATATTTTATGATTATATATGCATCGCGCGCATAAGCCGGTCGCGGTCATACCAAATATGACGTACGGTCAATATTCATTATGATATGTAGCGCTTACTATGTATATTAGGCATTAGTAAAGTTATTTATACCTTAAAACATTAATAAAGGTTGCTTTAGTACCTATGTATTATCATGCGTAATAATTTCCTGTACTAGTATAATGATGAAAGAACTAATCAATTGTCGAGGTGTAAGTAGCAAAGCCTCGCAAAATACAACGCGTAATTTGATAAACTGCTATTGTTGAGCGTACATGAATATCAAGTGACTCATACACGAGTGGCAGAACTTTTCAAGTAAGTACATAAATGATGGTTTGAAAACCCACATACATATATGATTAATTGCATACTGTTTCTTTAGTGCGTAATAGGTACCACTTGCTTATGCATTCACTGATACTGTTTAATGGCGTTAATATTGATTTAGAGTCATATGATATAATACATGCTCGGTCGACAGAACTTCCTTGGTCATCTGATATATGCCATGCATCATTTTTTAGATAGTTTTCTTTTACCTATGATAGTTTTGGAGAAAGCCTTTAAAGAGTCATTTCACCACCTTAAAACATTTCCAAAAATCGAATTAGTCGGAAGTAGACACCTAAAAGACATTCTTTGTAAGTGCAAACGCTTCATAATATAAATAGTGTGCTACAACAGGTATCAAACGCATTATCAGTTAAGCTCACTGAATCGATTCCGTGGCACTGTCAACATTAAACAAGAGCAGCGCGATAGCACCATAGTACTCTAATGGTTAAGCAGTTTACTGTCGCTCACTGTATGGATAGTGCGTCCCACAACTAGCAGGAGGGCTGCAATAGGCCGATTGTTGAAATGATTCTAAACAACTACTTCTTTTACCAATATGTTGATTTAGGCTTTGTTTTTTGAATCATCAGTGATATATACTGACCAATTAGAGCGTGTGTTGAGTTAGTAATTAGTCAGTATTTAGTCAATGTAGACACATTACGATTACTCAAGGTTTTTCGTTAATATTTCAAAAACGAAACCTTAGCCAACATTGTTGTGAACGAAAAAATTGTGCAAAATTATCTTAGCAATCACCCTTTTACGGCTGATGCACTAATTTTGGAACACTCTGTATTTTATTGTAATATCATTTGGTGTTTTTGTGATTAGAGAAAGCGGAGATATTTATGACCAGACGTAGGCAGCTAGTAGGAATGACAGCGAGATACCAGACTTTGAAGAAGAGCTCAAGCCACTGATGCCAGAATCATGGGACGTCAGATAAACGCTGTCTACTATGATCTACAGTTGTCTCCTTTACTTCCATCGCACCCACACAGACTGTCAAACAGGTAACGCAGACGCCTAGAACGAAAGTAAGTAGGAAGCAATGATAGGACACAGTGAGAGTACATGTTTGTCCCACGACCCACGATTCTGGCATTACTGGCTTAGATTCTTTGAAGCTGAAACGCTGCATTCTACTCTGTAGCCTCTGAAGGCCTCAAGAAGATAGCTCTCTGCTTTTCACTTTCTTGCTTAATTTGACCAGCGAGAACAGTGATGTGTGTGTGTAACTTTGTCAGACTTGTTAGGGAACGGCTGCTCGTACTACCGATCGACTCTTAGCGAGTAGCGAGAAGACCGCTGTAAGAGAAGAGCCGCACGGTTGAAATGGTTACATGCGGTGTTTGCGTTACACATACATCGCTGTTTTTGGTGGCCGCAGGAAGCGAGAAAGTGAAGAGTAAGGAGCTATCAACTCAAGGCCTTGAGAAGCTGCAGAATAGGGAACAACTTCCCTGTTTTGAAGAGAGCTGAGCTTCCACTTGAGCTCTGTTGCCGCGCTCCTTGTCTGACAGGAGTGCTGCCGCTTCCATACTACTAGCTGCCCATGCCTGTCAACTCAATCGCAGGTAACTATCCCAACTATACGGCCCTTCTTATACAGCGTTCTCCTCACTATCCGCTGAGACCCGGTCAGTAGTAACAGTAGCTACTTCCTGAAAAGTGCGGCAAAGAAGCTGCTCTCAGAGTGTTAGCGTGCATTTACTTACTATACATGGTTAATTCTTATATTTGGTATTCAATATGATACATTGACATTCAAACCTTAATTAAAAAATAAAATGGAATTTTACATAGGAAGAATTGATTTCAAGACTTATATTAATTAGACGTATTTTACTTCTGTCAGTATTATAGCCCTTTTAAGTTTTTGGCGGTAAAAAATAATTACTTAGGGAAGAGTAGGTACTCATCGATTCTGATGTCCAAACATATTATCATGATTAATATAATGAATATTGTTCCCTTAAACATATAATTATTGTTCAGGCACTCAATACACAGTGGCTAAATTCAATTTCAGTAATGAAAGAGTTGTTAAAGAATTCTAACAATGAATAAAATATAATGCGGATTTGAAACATCTTCAATATTTGAGCATTCCCCTCGTTTAGTTATTTTATTTATAATTCTTTACACATGTCCAATTTTTTTAAGTCATTTTGACCCCTTTGGTAGTTCTAGTGTTAAAAAAGAAGTCTTAATTATTTCTGTAATATTAAATTAAGAATCTAAAATCGGTCTGTTTAATGAGTTGGGTGGTGTTAATGTCCGCACCCTTTCATATTACGATGATACTTCGAGGTAAAGCGGTAGAAATTTTAACTGCTGCAGCGCGAATGTTATCCTTCAACTCGTTAGTTGTTACTGGATGATATTTGAGGTAGCTCTATAAAAGAATCTTGAAGCTGAAACAATCATATTATTACAGGTAACCATTCCTAATGGTTTAATTTCTCGTTCTGGAAGTTTTGACTTTCCTCGTGTAACAAATTATTACCGTGAAAGTTCAACAATTAAAAGCTGTATCATTTAACAGTCCCGTGGATGTATGCATTTTAATTCGTATCATTGTGTTCATATTTTTAACACATACAACGATCTAATATGCTTCATTTGCTTCCGCAACGGCATTACTATATTTAACAGAGAATAGCACGGCTGATGGTAGTAGTGAAACGCCAAGCAGCGTAAACATCAGCTGGCATTATTAATAACCCGAGGTAATTTTACGTAATTGAAAATGCCTAAGAAAGGGTCGCGCCGGTATTTTTCTTCGCGGGTACTCTCCCGTTCTAGAACATAAAGACGGTCTTTTTTTGCTCCTCAGTAGGCGGTGTTCGCGAAAGTCGGCCTGCAGGGCACAATGAATCCCTTAGGATTTCTGATATTTTATTCTTTCAACATACGCTCGCATACTACGAAAAGCTATATTTATGTGTGTTTTCGGCATTTTATCTGTGTAAATTAATTTATCGGCATAATTGCTAATAAAGGTTTCTTCAATTTCAAATTTCACTTCACTCGTAAGAAAAGGCAAGTTAGTGTTTGCCTTCGATTTTGATGGATCCCTGTAGGAATGTAGAGAATTGGAAGATGTTACATAAGTATTTTTTATTTTAAGAGGTGCAATTCACCCTTAGAATTGTAAAGTAATTAACACGTTTTTCATCTTTGGCAACAAATGAACTGTTCATGTAAATTAGTAATTTTATATGCAAATATGTGAAACTAGTTAGATCCCTATTTAGGCCCTAAAAGGATAAAATGTAGTCGGCCTTAAAGGTTCGTTCGAGTGTAATGATAATTTTTTTAAAAAGCTTAACACCATTCGTATTACCAATCTTGTACAATGAAAACAGTTTGTATACGTTGTAGAAACTATGTGAAAACTTTAAAGAAAGCTTCAAAGGACATTGATTCGGTATATTATTATTGTATTTTGAAAATGCTATAAATACCACATAAATCAAACAATTACCTCACTTTTTCAACAAACTTTCGACAATTTTAACTTTATGCTACATACTTGAATTTCATTAATTGTTTACATTTTTGTTATTATCAAATACCTACATGCGCCTTGTTTCACACATGTCATTAGTAACCTGTATGTAATCATTTCGCAGAAACTCGTACATGTTTAATGAGTACCTACATTTATTCTTGTTGACATGACTTTTGAATGTATGTTAATTAATTGTGATTGTAATATGAACGCTTTAGATTCGTGTTGCACATCAAATTAATTAATTTATACGGACATTTGGAAATGTTATACTTCCATCTCGATAACTTGAACGTTTTCTTCTTGTTTTTTTAATTATTTGTTTAAAGTTACACCAGTTTCCTGAACTTTGATTGCTACAATAAGCTTTCATAAATATAATGAATTACATACAACCATGACGATTATACGGTTAATAATACCGTAAGGTTAACGAACTGTTTGAAGCTGTACTGCTTTGGAATAATCTATCAATTAATTTAATACAAAACCTTATGCAATCGATGTACAAAAGATGTCAAAAAGTACTAAACTGTGTAAAATATATTTCGAAATACATGTATCAATAACATGTAGTAGAATTTAATAAACGTCTTCAATCTGATTACTTTTGTTACTGATTTTGTTTTTCGATTTTTCAAATGAAAAACTAAAACTTATTTCTGTATATATTATACGTTATTAAAATGCTTCTGAAAATCTCTCTAAAATGATATATATCGTGTTTTTATTAGCTTTACTTCAGAAGAAGTTGTTTTCCATTCGAATTTTGTATCGATTTTGGTTTTTAATTTCTAAAAAAGAAGATAAACTTACTCCTGCACACGTTATGTACCATTTCAAAGCTCTGGGAATTTTCTATAAAATAACATGCATTGTATTTTCGTAATTTCATTTATCAGAGATATCCAGATAGTCGCCAGTAAAAAAAATTGTCAATCAATCGTCCACAGCTGTATTTGTATGTATATAAAATTTCACTTTTCTATTAGATTATAATATACACTGCAAGAGTAATAAAGAATCAAAATGTAATGCATTCGATATAACTACAAATTAATCTTCTCACAATCACAATTATTAACTGAAAAATTAATTTCATTAACACTCTTGAGATGTGCAATAGTTTTTTATCGACAGAATAGCAGGACACAAAAATTGATTATTAACAGAAAGTAATAATTTTGTTGTAAAATATTAATTCTTTAAACGGTCTCTTCATTGCTGTATGATCATTGTTACTAAAAGTTTAAATCGTCCAAGTTAGAATAGTGAAACAATTTTTGTTTACTTCAAACTTTAAGAAAACCTTTTTTTACTATATGTATGTATCAAATTTTTCGAATGGATTTCACTTATCCCACAGTTATTAGGGAGCAGGTATGAAATTTGAAATCTGAATGAAATATCATCTTTCGTTGTTTAAAAATGTAATAGACTGGTGTAATGTTTTACTTATCATTCCTATACATGGTTCAGATAGTTCACATTATTTAAAAGATGATCACATCGATGAAAATTTAACAATATTACTATGTTCAGCGCGCACGTTAAAATCTGTATTATTTTAGACATGTACTTCGAGCGTTGAATTATTAGCACTTGAATATTTCGGATTGTGCAAGTAATTGGATTAGTTAAATTAAAAATCACTTTAATTACTACACTCAATGCTAATTGTATAATAGTTACAATTTAATGGACGGTCGAGCAACTGTTTTTAACCCCTTAACTAACCTAACGGTCGCATGTAATAAAATGGTCAAAAATCAGCCGCAAAAAGTACCGATTCAGGTATTTCCAAAGTTTCGAATTTCCATTTGCTTTATGCTTGTGGCTTTAAAATCATTTCGAGCTGTCTTAAAACGTGTATAAACGTAACGTACTACGTAACATACTAGGTTGCTTCGTTTGCATTGGATTCGGGTACACCTGCGGTGTTCATTTAAAGGTTGGCTTGTCAGCGATGGGCTCACGTTCCAGTGACACGAGATTCGAACCCACGTTAAATGAATGATAAACCGCGATCTTGATACAACGTTTTCGTGTATGCGATTTCAGAGTGACTACATTTCACCCTGGACTAGATACAGTCGAACGATTGGCTGACCCGAACATTCTCACTCTTCATCGATACCTTTCTGCATGATTCCATTCGTTATGATCATCTCGGTTAACTCGTATTTTACTGTATTTTATAAACACACTGTTTTTCGTGTATTTCACGTTTGATTTTAAGAAATTTAAATAAATTGCATAGAAAATCGAATTATTTTCCAACAGAATAAATCTAACGAGTACTTTTTGCTAATATTAATAACAATTTGATACTGTTATACAGTCATAGACTATGTATTTTGTTTTTATTTAAATAAAATAGTACAAAGAGATTTACTTACGGTATTGATCATTTGTAAATTGTATAGAACAGATTGATTGTAACACCTATATTGATCAAATACTTTTTCTTTTATTCGATAGAGGTTCTTAAAGTACTATAAAATAACAATATAAGTTCCTAAAGCGTTAAACTTACTTCCTTAATATTACTTTACAATCTGTTTGATTATAAAATACTTATCACTTTAAGTTTTATGCCCAACGTTTTCAGTAAATATTGTATGGGGTGGGTCAAAATTTATGGTACAAACAAAGTTAGATAGATTGTGCAATATACATATATATACAATTCAAAATAAATTTAAAAAGGTGCATTTGAATATTCTTCCAAATATTTTGTAAAAAAAAACTTATTTACACAAGGTAGATGATACCCTAAATAACTCGTTCATTAGTTTAACAAATAATGGAAGTTATAAATTAGTAAATGTAATATTAATACAATTGAACTGTTCTATAAGTTGAACATTATCATTCATTATGATATTTTTCATATACTAATATACATGTACGGGTTAATGAATTTAGTCAAAAGTGAATATTTATATTATTTTAACATTTTACACTTTCAAAAATCATTTGCCCTTTCAACGGATACACAGCACACTGAAGATTAGACGAAGATTAGATAAGTTTATTTATAACAATGGAGGATATGTGGAAGGGGTATTCACAGGAGGTATCAACAGTTAAAGTTTGAACACATTGATAAGTATAAGTAAACGTGATTAATTTGGAGTTTTTAACTATATATTAGCTGTACTTGATAGTAACTTTTTCGTAAGAAAAGGGTGTCCCTAATAGTCGCGTGTTTTAGCCTGAACAGGTTAAGGGGTCGCGCGGTCGCGACACGGCAGTTAGGTAATTTCTTATAATTTTACGATTTTTCATCGAAAAGAAAATGACCTTGTTAGGGCTCGTTTAACTCGTCTTAACGTTCCTCATCGTATTATGTGTTAAAAAAACATAGCATTCTGCTGGAAAAAATTGAATCGGTTGTCAATAAAAAATGAACTAATAAAATGCATTTGCATTTGTTTTCTGAGTGCATCACTGCATTCACGAAGAAAATGAAGTCGTAGAAAAATAGGTATTATCATACGCTTCAACTTTTGCATCTACAGCTTTCTCCTGTCTCTTACTAAACTTAAGATATAACCCGTTCTGATGCGTGACGCGCCCTGCATATTTTTTAAATATTGGAGTCAGTATATTTTTGATTATATTTTAATCACATCAAGTATGGAAACAGCAGAAAAGCGTATAAAATAATATCAACTTCACCTGTGTTTGTTCACATTTGTTGATTTTCCAAACACAGATATGTTGTAAAATAAAAAGAACGATTCTATTTTCTCTTTCCGTTTTTCACATAAAAGCTCGAACGGCTAACAATCTAGCAGTGATGTGAGAAGTCGATGTCAGGTTATTTATGATCGATGCTAAAATTTTTGTAGTCTATAGCTCAGAACTATTTTCTCAGGTTCAAGTTGATAGTGTTTCGTATAAAATTGGCTTTTCTTCAACACGAATGATGATATCGAATGCAACTATTAAAGATTCAGAGAGTGTAGAAGGTATGAAAAGATTCAGAAACTTCATCTGTTTATTTAAATCTGACAAAATGCACTTTGAATATAAAAAGGCAATTATTTATGAGTAAAGTAGCAAAAAACGTTATTGTCCCCATCATCTGCCCAACGAAAATTTGTAAATATTTGTTCAGCTAACAATTTGAAAATTATTTAAAATAAAAAGCAGAGAGCGAGGGCGACAGAGAATATAAGTACAATTGCATACTTATTGTTAGAAAAGGATTGAAAGCTCGATACCGACGTACAAACATAAGCCCTACAAGTTACAAAACAACTGTAAATAGCTACAACGTTACGATGGTGGATTTGATAGTTCAAAATAAGGCATAATTTATGGTACAGAGGGTGACGAAGTCCATAACATACATATGCTGCTGGTTATCAGAATTAGAATCTAAAAAAAGAATATGAGGAATTTATAGAAGTAATATCGAAAACATTACATTGTCGATTTCGAAGTATGTGGAACCTGCATTAGTAGTGGGGAGGGACATAATAAAACGGAAAAGGTTCTTATAAACATGTGTCCTTTTTGACCTTATTTCAGAGTTATAGCGGCTTTATTGTGCCAATAATCCATCATAGCTTATCTTTATAACAGATGCTTGAAACGATCATCCCCGATTTGTATTTAAACATCGCTTTGTATCTTATGGATGCTCCTTCATCTTCCACCCATTCTGTCAATTGAGTTAGGGTCATACATAACGTGTACACGTAATATATAGTTTTTCATAGTATATAAATATTCAAGTGTTTTAAACTTCATAAAACATACTTCTACTTTTTTCAAATTGAATAAAAAGAGATACCGTCTCTAATATACAGTGGGATAGTTTTTTACGACTACTATGAAATATGCTAGAGATTCATTTAATAATTTTTAAGATACTTTTAAGATTCATTAAATAATTCATTTAATTTATTTATAATAATTTATTCTGTTTATTCTACTACTAATATTGATTTAAATTTTCGTTAATGTAATTTTCCTTTTTAATCGTAAGTAAAGAGTAGAAAATATTTGAAATCAAAGAAAAGCTTTAAATACTGTTTACATCGACATAAATTTAAATAAATTAAATATGAAAATATTATTGTATAAATAATACAATTAATTAGAAAAATAGTTGGTTGTAAATTTTTATTTATTGAGCATATGAATTTTTATCAAAATGTAATAAAACTGCAGTCAGCAAATGTATAGATACAAAAATATTTGTATTCTGAGATTTATTGTAAGTATAATATCTGCAATTACGTTTACTAATAAATTGATCGGGGTGTATCTATTACATTATATAAGGTAAAGATTGAGAATGTTATTTTAAGAATATACGCATAATATTATTATTATCATTTTCATGAATAATAAATTTTCCAAATATTTTGAAAGGCCGTAAGTACAGTGTTGTTTTTGAAAATTGGCCATAGCTCGGAACCGGAGATGATCAACTTTCGAAGCAGGTGAGTGTTTTGGGATATATTTGTACTTCATGCGCCGGAAGCTCGCTCTAAAATTTTACAGTATAAAGATGTCTATATTCAAAGTAGAAGGGAAAAAGTAGAAGAACTTTTAAAGTTACTTTAAACTTACTAACTTTATTTACTTTTCGAAGGCTAAAAGAGGGACTATAATAATCGAACTTTTCACTTTGGCGAAAATTGGTGTTTCCGGTTCCTATCTGATTTACTGATATTAAATATGCAATTGTATTTCTAAATTCAGAATGGCAGATTGAAATATTAAGTATTAGGTTATCCCTAAAATTTCCTACGCTAATTATACACGACGCTTTTTTTGGCAGCGTTTAAAAAATACGACGTTGTAAGGCTTTTACAGAAACCGAAGAAGATAACAGACCAAAATAAATCCTTCACAACTCAATAACATGCTATAAAACATAAAGTATTATACTTCCGCTTTCTATTATATACTACCAGTTGATTCCCTGAAATTAAATTCAACAGCAGATTCATTACCCGCGAACAATGAACAAAGTTATTGTAGTTCCGAAACACTTTGTTGCGAAACGAGTTTACGTTTCAACATTTTTGTATATTTTTGACAACGTTCCCCTCACTTCTCAAACACTGTGATGCCCGATTTACTCAAATTCCTCGAAAATTGTACGGGAACTTGGGGTAACATTTAAAATAACAATTAGGAATCGATGTTCGTGAAAGATTTATTTGACACTGGTCTTACATTAATGAGAATGAAACCGGGACGGGCTAATCGGGCTATTTGTAGGTTTCTGGAAATTAATGAAAAGGAAATTTAATATTAATGAGTAATATTAAAAGTTGATGACTGGTTGGAGATAGAAGAACGGATAATGCATATTGAGGAATGTAACAATACTATTGCATCGTATCGCGAATTACCGTGGTGAACAAGTCTATTAGTTGAAAATAAAGACCACTAGATAAAGGTTAGCTCCTGTGAGGAGTTGCGATTTATTAATAATTTGTGGATCGGTTCTATTGCAACTGACTTCTGCTCGCTACGTACTTCTCGAATATTTTGGCAAGTTGGAGACGAGCGTATTGTTGGGGGTGATCAGACGGATTGGTTCTTAGAATTCAGTTGGCGGAGGAGGTGGTGACAGATATCTTAGGGGTAGATACCGAATATGGATTGAAGTGGAAGACGTTTGCCTTCAAGTGTAATGGTGTACTACTAATAAAACGATAAAGCTCGCTGGGTCCCAAGAAACGAGTAAAATATAGAAAGTAAAAAAAGGAAAGGAAAAGGACACAAAGAAAAGGCCTTGGTATATCACAGTACATTTGGCGAATGGCAGTGGAAGGCATCCGTTAATCGTTTTTCTCTTTCTTTCAAAATACTAACGATTATATCGTCGCAACATAAATTATTATAAGTTTAGGACAAAGTTACTATGAATTACGATTACTTTTGAACATCGCATTTCGATTTTTCAATTACGCTCTGGCTCAGCCTTAAATTAGTAAGTATAAGTCCGATCGAAAACTTTGCGAACGGTCTGACTCGTTGTGGAAATCGTATATTGTTAATGACCAAGTCTTTTATACGCTCCGCCGTGTCGAGGAAGAGCGTTTGCTTAAATCATCTCGAAAAATGTTTGTTGATGGGGATTAGACACGCTGACGGGCTGTTCGTAAATTCTGGAGAATCGGTAAAGAAGGCGATCGTTTGGTTAAGTGGTGTAGCAGTTGACACGAAAATGTACAAAATGACCGCCCCCACGGTAACGGGTACCTCTGGATGACGGAAGTGCCTTCGTGTGACGTATACTGGAAATTTCGCGTGCCTCGACCGTAGAAGGTAATAGTTTTATGAAGCGCTTTGACTCTACCAAAACATGACGAAAATAAAGGAACCGATGTTAAAATGCTAATCCGAATATAAAAGCGAGGTTTACCGAGATAGCGTTGATAGAAGACGAAAAAAGGTTCGATAGGGCAGTTCAGAATTCTTTGAGGTGAAAGAACTGTTTTACAACAAACGGCTTATGATCTGGTGAAACGACACAGATTGTTTACAACATAATCTTCGCAAATAAAATCCTAAGAATAATACCGATCTCAAGGCAATAGTTTATAACAAAAAGGAGAAATTATAGGCTCGTAAAAAAAATTTTACTTTCCAAAAAATAATTATAATAAAGAAGCTCCAGGCCAATGTTACGGCATGGTTTTAATTTGTAACATCAATTACAAATAGTCTCGTATAAATTGTAAACTTGTATTAATTAATCAGCCTAATTAGATCGGCAAGCAGAAGCTAAATATTCAGCAGGCACACACAGTTAATCCGTTTCTAAGTGCTTGAGTAGCAGGCAACAGAACATGGTAACCGATGCAAAATTGAATCTCATAGAAGCAAGCGATTCAAGATCAGTGATTCGGGCAATCTATCATCGATTGAAATTAAACGGTCGGTTATTATTGGGATCATCGAGGCGCACTATGTTCGTTTACTTGATTGGATTCTCGATGACAATCATGCTGACAGCATTCCTGTCCGGATGAATAGCCTTTGTGACGAAAGGGATCGTTTCTCGTTACATCCGTTAACAATCCTAAAGCACCAAGTGAAAATTTCCACCGACAGCTTAATGACCCAGAATCTCGTAACAATATCAGAGATTAATTAGGCCAACGGTTTAAGTTTCTTAATAGAAAACATTGTCTGACATGCTTTGACATAAGTGAAACTGAGCAGGAAAATGTTATCGAGCCGTAACGATGTTTTCGATAAAATCCGTAATTAACCTGACGACGATACAGGTGACGCGTCAATTTCAGCGAGTGACATACTTTCGGATGTAATGAAATTCGTTACAGTTATATCACGAGCGCCTCGGTCAGGTAGATAAATATTTTTATTCAATTTTATAGATACATACTCATAACTGGAGAAATAACAGCAAACAAAATCTTACTTCTTAGTAACGGATACACGATATATTAACGGTTTAATAATTGGAACGTGAGTGACTAACGGAATTTGTAGGAAGAAATTAAAATAAAGCCCTAATAAATAAAGTATCACGTTCAACTAGAAAAGAATTTTAGTATTCGTCAGGAATGAAAATCTCTTTTGCAGCGCGATTTTCCATATCATAAAAAATAAAAATCGTAAGTTTGAAAATCGATCCGAGTTTGTGTAATTGCAGTGCTCAGTTTCGTTTTTATAAGTACTTTATTAATACCGACTGATCTCTAACGAGATTCATGTTCTTACATTTTATTCAGTCGACATTTCTCCTGACCCAACTTCTGAAACGGTGGGGTTAATCAATCGTTAATTTGTTTAACCCCGCTTATTGACACTTATATGCCCACTCGTGTACTCGTACCACGCTTTTCCAAGAAAGGGTATTCTCTTAAAATATTCTCTTTACTTTATTTTAATAGGGATGATAATTGTACTTCTGTAAATTACCTTCAGTTTTTGTTGTTGTTTTTAGATGAGCAAAACTACATAAATTGTAGCATCCGTTCAGAACGATACGCCACTCTGTAAAAACGCATAATAACTAGATTAATATACAGTATAATTTTATACAAGCTTTATTGTTTTTCGAACGTAAACAGATAAGAACATAAAATAAAAAATTTCTTTGTTCATTAATTTCTACTGTTGAATCTTTTTTTAACATAAAAACATTCTCTCAAAATTTAATCTCTTTCCGTACGAATTATAAATGTAAAGTCGTACATATTATTCGTTAAGTCGCCAAATGATTATTACCGTTAAATTATTTGCTGCTTTTCGAAGCTACTTTATATTCCGTGATTTATTGTTTTGTTTTTGAATAATAAGTCGTATACATGTAATGTAATATAAACATCAAACATACCGTTAAACCATTCAGAAGTGCATTAAGAGCCGTTTTATGCCAATTCGGTTTTAATGGACGTATCGGAGAGATCCTGCCATCGAATATCCAATTCCACAATAAACAGAAGCGTACAGCTAGCAGCATGCGCGTAATCCGAGTAAATAATCAGATATTTCACCAGGTTCTTTACGGTTTTTCGTGCGTGTAATACCCCGTACAGCAGGTGCTCATTTTTTAACGGAGCTCCTGCGTTTCGGAAAGTATTATCAAACAAACTAATTGCGGGCTTTCAAAATTTCACCGTTTTTTTGTTAAGTACATTACACATAACAGTGTTGATCGATCAAACATTTTACTTATGATTGACTAATATGTACACAGCGAGATTTATAGCTGGCGGAAAACGAATGTTCTTCAAATAAATGTTTACCCCTTTCAAATAATTAAAACAAAAATCTGTATCGCTCAATTAACAGTTTTGAAAAAAGAGTTCTCTTTCATTTTATAAGAAAATGATAATAAAGCTGTAACATGAAAATAATTAATTTACCTTTGATGCATACACATCATTTATTAGAGTTTTGTGTAAGAACATGTTAAATTAATTCAGAAGATAAAAATAAAAAAATTTTTAAATGTTTGGAACGTTTTCTTTTTAAAACAATACTTTTAAGTTACAAACAATAGGCCAGATTCAATGGTACCAAAAATTGATTTCGAGACTATTGATCTAAATTTGTAATGAAAGTTTAAAAAATATGTTTTGCAAAATACCAATTATATTCATGAAAATTTCATCAAAATTGGTTAACGTTATAGATGAGTCACAGCGGTTTCATAATGAAATACAGAAACACTGAACGTATAATTTAAACATTTTAAATATTTTAGGAGCATAGCACAGTAAAACGTCAACTATCTCTATTAATAGAGAGACAAACTCGTCCCAATAAATGTTTTTCGGATACTGCAACCGAACAACGAAATTTGCAAATACGTCGTAAAATAAGTTTCAATAAAATAACTTTCAAACATGGAACTTAATTACAGGAAAATAGAATAATAAATGGAATAGAGGAAATAAACTAATCGCTTTTACATGCATGCTTTTTCCATCTACGTAATATAATGAGATAATATTTAATTACACGATTAAGTACTTTTCTTAATAAGAGTGGACAACATATTATAGTATCATCATCATTCATAACGTTATATCATTATGATCAATTTCAATTAAGCTGATGTATTCACTTTGCTCGTTTAAAAGCAGTACTACCTTTTATATTTTGCCCCATGTATAGATATTACCTTTCAGATTAACTCTCTCATAACAACTTGAAGCTCCCTCAGATTTTGATATTTACATTTATTGTTTAAAATTCTGATAATTGTATACACCAAAGATGTTTTAAACGAAAGTTGCATAGTTTTTAGAGAAATATTCTAAATTTCTCTGCTGTTACCTTGCTGTTGTTTTTTTATAAATATATCTCAAATGGAACTGCACATTTCTTTATATTTCTAAATCAATTTTTCAAAATCTTCAGAAAATCAATGTTGTATATATCTAATTATTGTATAAAATAATCTTAAATAAGAAGCATCTTACGGAATGCCAATTTTGTTGTCATTATACTCTAATATTGTTTTAGTATAATAATATCTATAACAAGGAGTACACAACGATACCCAAGTTGTCCAGGTTATTACCTTGAGTGATACTGTGGAGGTTTTAATTGGGGATCGTTGTATATTAAAAAGTTTTAACAAAAACAATATACAAAGGTACATAATTTTCCACAAATTTGCGTTCAGTAGAATGTGAATAATCAAGACGAAACATTCGGTCGGTACACCCGAAAGGACCCAAAATGAATATTAGAGACAAGTGGGTGCAATGTTATAAACAATCAAAGCGTATCGATGATTTTTCTGACCGAAATTCGACGAGAGCTACGACGAAAAGAGAAGATAAAGGGATTTTGCAGATTTTTTTTCCTTACGTAAAGCGCAAACAGTTTTACATGGTACAATTTCAAAGCCGTTGCTTTCAACAAAGCACACCGGAAAACGGTTGGCGTGGCCACACGAATACGTTGATTGTGATTGAAACAATGTTGTGTTCAGCGGCGAGTCATCTTTTTGGGCTTGAAATTTCGTCAAACGATCCTGGTCTGCCTGTGGAAATCCAATCGTCCAAAGAAGCATTAAACACCCAATAAAAGTCCATGACCTTATGCATTTTTATGGATGATTTAAATGTCCAGAAGATGCTTAAATTGTACGAAAGGGGTCTCTTAGAATTGCTGAAACATTGATTTGATGGAACCAGAGACCAGTGGACACTTCAAGAGGACAACGATCCCAAACATCGAAGCCGCCTTTGTACGGAGCGGAAAACAGAGAACGGCATCAACGTATTCGATTGGCCATCTCAGTCCCTCGATACCAATCCAATTGAAAATGTCTGGTCTCTTATGAAGTACAAACTTCGAGGGAAGTGTATTTTAAAATTGAAAACCCCAGTTTTCGAAAAATATGGACGTCTCTTTCTGTTACATTTACCGAAATATTTGTTCAAAATATGTCCAGACGTTGTCAAGCTTTAATAGCCAATAGTGGTGATTAGGCATATTATTAAATAAGTGTGTATTTGTTTTTTAGATGTATTCCCTATCTATACAACATTTTTAAAAGAAAAGATTTACGATTATTTAAATACACGTTATCTAACAAGTTTAATATGTTTATCTGTATTTATAATAAGGTTCTACATAATTTTGCTTACGGCAGAAAATTAAAACCTCAAAATCAAGCTAAAGGAAAATTTGTATTTAAACAAATTCTGTCATTATAATAGAATTGTTTTATAATAGAGTGTTCCATAAGAGATTGCTGAAACTAATTGCCTGCTGTTTGACTATACATGCAATTAATGAAAAAAAACTAGTGTTTAATAAATAAGGGATGTCAGTTTTAAATATACAGATATACATTGGAAGAAAACGCTTTTTAGACAGTTATTTTATTAATTTAATAAAATGAGGAGTTAGTATGTATACAAATTTCGAAAATATTAACTTAACTTGAATTGCCTTGTATAAAGATATAAATTACTTTTTATTGATTAAAATAAATAAAATTTGAATGTGTCATAGTTTTGTAAAGATTAATTTATGTTGTTTATACAAACAAGTGAAAAATATAGAAAACAGCAGATAACACCAACAGAATGGAAGGATAAGCGCACCGTGATCGCTGAACTGAGAACAATGCCGTGTTATCTGAACTATATCACATCAAGTGTCCAGGATTTTGCGTATAACCTCTGCATTTAGAACGCTCTTGTCCAAAATGCTTTCCTGCTCCTCCCAGTACGTATGTTTACAACAGGTAATTGCTTTTGCTCGCCGTTGTTGTTTTCCTATCTCTGCCACTTTCCGTTCCTTTTGTACATAATTATGTCCTCTTACTGATAAACTTTCACTTCAAGACGTTTTTTGTTACAAGGCCATATCGTTACACTTTTACAGTTTATTTAAACTTTTTGAGCTATGAGTGTCTCCTTTTAATTTTAAATAAAGCATTTATTAACAGAAGAAAGGAATTGCGACATAATTTTAAGTTAAATTACCTTAATTTCTATTGGAAAGATAAGAAGTCATACATTCGATTAAAAAATAATAGCCAGTGATATGAGACAACAATGTGTCAACCAAACCATAAGTGACGAACTGGTGGTCCACAGATCGAATGTGGCCCACGTCCTTATTTACCCAGCATTTGGCGGGGTAGGAAGGCGGTTCCACTCGCATCCATCTTTTCGACCGCAGGAAACGAGCTTCCCTCGTCTACTAATTCTCCTACTACAAATAAACTAGTCTCCACTCTGTAGGTTATTTTAACTTCAGTAGTTTGTAATGTTTTTAAAACTACAGCTCTCGCAATAAAATCTCGAAATCCAAATGTCTCCGGGGTTAATGAGGCGAGAAGAAAGCAATGAAATCGACAAACTATGACGACTTGTTGATAACAACTTGCGGATAATGTTCGAACTTGCAACATATTGGCACGACATCTGTTTTAACATCTTGCTGTAGCAACTCGAGTAAGAACGAGAACTAATTTCATTGGAGGGGAAATCGGTGGGGGGGGGGGGGCGAAGTCTGCGAGAGCGGCTCATGTGACCCAGAGCGAAGAGGAAGTTCGTCACCTCTGAACTAGACCAATACGTTCTTAGACGTTTGAAACGATGTAGTTTTACAGTTCCCGCGCTACGAAATTTTGCACCCATAGATATTCTCTTAATTGGCAATTGTTACTTTCACAGATGTCGTCCCAATACGTTGCAAGTTCGAACATTATCCGCAAGTTGTAATCAGCCAGCCGTCACAGTTTGTCGAATTCATTGCTTTCTTCTCGCCTCATTAACCCCGGAGAAATGCAGATTCTCGGTTTCCATTAGCATCTCTCTCTCTCTCCCTGCTCATGCAAATTTCATTAAATTCGGAATTTTACAGTAAGAACTGTTATTTTAAAACATTAAAAATGATGAAAGTTGAAATAACGATTAATGAAGATAATTGTGCTGTAATATTGAGGATGGCGTCAAGCTGAATTAATGGCAAAGTTAATCAAAATTTAATCAGAACGATATTGGTTAGAAAGAAACATACCGTCAATCCATTATTTGTAACAATTTATTGAAAATTTTATTTGATGTAATTTATTCCTGAAATGGGTAATATCCAAAATTGTAGGCTAATGCTTTCTAGTATGTCAGAAGCTATTGAATTATGCACATTAATAAAACAGCTGTTTAAATTTCGGTAACAAGGTGTTTCAATATTGTAAAAGAGTACCTAGTTGTACAATGTCGAACAAAGTAAAATACTAGAGGAACTAAATTAATGTATAGCCGTCTATGTTCGAAAAATCTTGTATAGATTTCTAGAATATTGCAATGCGATAATTTAAGAGTTCATTAATTTGGTTATGACTTAAAAATAAGAAGTCAATTTAACCCTCTGCACTGTTATGTCGAGTATGACTTGACATTTGTCGAGTCCCACATTGATTCGACTGACTAAGCCATGCGGTACCTATTAGCAATGGCCAAGCGGCTATACTTGCTACGGTAAAAGTTCAATAAGTAGCCGCATGCAGGACCCTAAAGCAGATATGCCCAAGACAGCGCCAGGCTCCCTGTACTCCGTATCCGTTCTCCTGAAATAAGTTGTGACAAAAGCAGATAGTTTCGGCCATATACCTCGCTCGTTGCAGAATCTATGCACTTTTATCATAACACGATACGCTTTTATCATAATTGCTCTACTAGACATGCTTGCTCTAAAGCCCTCAAATAACGGCTCCAATATCTGACTTATTGAGAATCTGTTGCCCGCTCAAAGCTATTTTGAGATAACGAGAAAACGTTATAGAAACGTGGACACAACTATGTATAAAGAACACACCTCAGTTATACAGGTTGTGCGACAACAGAATTCGAGCAGGAACTGAGATCCGTTTCAAGTTGGAGATCATTGCTCTCTATTCCGCAGCTTCTCGAGAACGCGAGCCGATAGCCCTCATTCCTCGCTTCCTGGATTCCTTTGGACAACGAGAACAGCGATTTGTGCATAATACAAACACCGTTTTAACCGCATGTCCCAGCCATACGACCCTTCTCCGATCTCAGTCTTCTCGCTACCCACTGGGAGTCGATCAGTAGTGCAAGCAGCCGCCTCGTAATAAGTCAGACAAAAAAGCTGCTCTCGGAGCATTTTCATGTTCATGCCTCTCCGCTTCCTGATTCCATCTGCGTTCGCCTTTAAGTTCGCCACCAAGCTCCAGAGCGTGCTTTTACAATGTCGATCTTCTGGAACAACCTGAAAACGCTCTGAGAGCGGCCGTTTTGCCGAACTTGTTTGGGAGCAGTTGCCTGTACTACTGATCGGCTCTCCGTATGTGATAAGAAGACTGCTATACGCTTGGAATATGTAGGTGCGGTTGGAGCGGTGTTACGCACACGCCGCTATCTTCACTGGCCGAAGGAAGGGAGGAAGTGAGGAGTGAGGAGATATTTTCTTGAGGTCTTAAGATGCTACGGAGTAGAAAGCAACGTTTCCGCTTTCAAACGAATCTGAGCTCCTCCTAGAGCTCCGCTGCCGCACTCCCTGTCTGACGGAAATGTTCTCGCTCCCATTACTACTAGCTGCTTATGCTTACTCTAGAGGCAGACTGTTCCAGGAGACAGCTAATTACCAAACGTCCATTGACGTTCCTTCACTTGCTGGTTGTAGCTACGTTCACCTGCATGATTAAAAGGCGTCAATTATCCCCGTTGTTCTTAGAAACATAAAAAAGTTGATCAGTAGCGTGCTGAATATCAGCGTGGAGAAGATTGTTATGCTTTGGGTGTGAAGAAAAGTCATCCGTGTTTTTTACGCTCTATTCAAACATCAATTTATTTAATATAGTTACAGTTAACGGATTTAGGTCATATATGCACCGTTTTGTTCGATTGCCATTTTGGTGGTAAACTAACCTCTCCAAACGGTATAACATGAACCTAGATTAATATTGTTGCGACGGTCTGAACATGTCTCGCTACGCCCTGCAACCCTAAAATCGAGCGGAAACCAGTATTTGATTTGCCGGTTGCTATTGATGCGACCGGCAAATTTAAAAATGGAAACAGTCTTGCCAGAACTTTCCGCGAGAACGGACGTGTAATTGATCGCGATTTGTAAATATGTAAAAGATAGTTGTACATTTGTGAATAATAAATGAGTTTTGAGAAAATTACAATGACTACACCATTGGGCACTTCCCGGCGCAACATTTATCCGCATTTATAATGAAATTCTACATATCGTTCAACATAACAGAAAAATTTTTCAATGTAATGACACTATCTTACAAATCATAAAAAAGCATTTGTTCACAAAGATGATTTATGGAATTAGAAAGGAGTACATAATGTTGGATATAAGGATCAGAATAGAGAAGATTTCAGTAATTTTGCAAGAATGCATTTTGATCGCACAAAATCAATCTTGTACTTCATTATAATATCTAAACTGTGGCTTCAAGGGGTGCTCTGTATTCTCTCGTCTGACAGGCGTCCAGGTATTATCCCCAAACTCTCCTTGTCGAACGAGCATCCAAGAACAAGACCCTCGAACTCTCCCTTCATCAACAGACGTCCAGGTATTGTCGTTATACTCTCCTGCCGGAGTCCCGATAGTCTTACTTTGTTCTCTTTCCTGGAACAGGAAAAGTGACTTTTCTCTATGCGAGCTTCTAAATATGGGGACGAAGTCAGTATTCTTTGGCGGGCAATAAAAGGCCTTTCTTGATTCGTGGCGACTGTGACGTTCAGGCGAAAAATCATTCGCAATCCGAATGTCGAACCTGCCGGACATCGTGACGAATAGTCGTGACAACTAGCCGTTTAAGGACATTTTTGTATTTTGTTTAAATAAATTATTTTATCAAGCAAAAGAGCAGAGTTCATCGTATCAGCGTTCTGATCCCACAAACGTTGCTATCCATGGCCGCTATAATGTACGATCGCATTGTTAACAATAAGTATTTCGGTGGCGTTCTTCGCGTCCCTGCCCGGATGGTAGTCGACAATGTTTTTAAGAATGTCCTCGTCGCATATGGCTCGATTTTCTCTCTCATTCAATTTTTGTTCTGTTTTTTTCTTTGCCTTCTAAACTTCAAGAGGTGTTTTCACCCTAAAGAAATGAAATTGGATAAAAAAGAATTATCTGACACTTCCCCTAAGATCCGCTACAAACGAAAGAAATAATGAAATAATGATAATGATAAAATAAAGAAATAATGTTGTAGATCATTTTTGTACAATTTTATTAATAAATTATAGCATTATTAACATTAATGAAATTTTAACTTGATACATTAAAAAAGATACTAAATGCGTTTTTTCGTAAGTTGAAAGTTGAATACTTGTTATACAAAATATCAAATAGATAGTGTTGCAACAGTAAAAGTACTATAAACGAAAACTATTACTGTATCAAGTGTTCTACAAAATAATTGAGAAAAAGTACTTCAAAAATATATACTACCACTTCAATTATTCGTGCTCGTATGTTATACGAGTTTAAACTGGGAACAAATACTGTGAAAAGTTGTTCAAAAAATGTGCCAAGTTTCTGTACCACTGAACGATCGTATCAGCGATTTTCTTCTGGCGATAAACCACATTTGGGGCGACCATCTGTTATTGATGACATCGAATTAAAAACTGTGATCAAAGTAGATAATGGTCAAACATGTCACATATCGGCAGAAAAGTTCAGCGTAAGCGATGAAACTGTTCATGTGCATTTGTATTGCATTGTTGTCAACGAGTACCACACGAATTGACGCCTGCGAACAAATTCAGTCAATGAACTGTACAGCATTGCCCTTTCGTTACAAAATCGAGCCATTTCTTTCGTTTCCTAACACTTTGGCTGCCACGCTGCAGCTACCAAAAATTTCGTTTGGTAATAATTTTATTTTTGACAAACTTTATATCCTGTTTCCACAGTATTTGGGATTTCTAGTACTCATAATTTCAAATATCTAATAGGAATATTTTTAATCAAATAATCGAAAGTAATCGAAAGAATTTGTAATTATATAAACGACGGTTTCTAATGGAAATTCAAGTGTCACCCATAGGTGGGTGACGTGGTAGTCAAAGTGTTAACGTGCGATGAAAAATGGATACTATATGACAATCACAAAGGACTGTGCCATTCAATTTTACCTTCGAATCCCGTACCACAAACCTCAAAGCTTAATTATACATACATGCATATATCAGCAGACGGTGTTATTATACGTGCAGTGGATTGTAGCTGGAATCGTCCATTATAAATTGTTACTTTCCGGAGAAACTATTACTGCAGATATTTACTGTGCCCAATTATAGTAAGTTCAGGAAGATACTATTCCAACAGAATAATGCAAGATCTCACATATGACGTCTGAAAAAATTAAAGAACCAGGCATCCACCTTATTCTCTTAAAATTAGGTTTTCAAATTGTCACCTATTTTTAGGTCAAGCTAACCATTTAAAAAACCAGTTCAGAAATAGAGGGATTACAGAAGCAGCATTAACCCTTTGCGGTCGAGTGGAACTGAACAGACTTCATTGACACACTTATAAAGGTTTATCTTTCAGATTTTTTTTAGGGGGTAGTATATTTAATTAAAATATAATTTACACTTAAGGCAGTTTTTCTCTTGTAAAAACAATGATTTTTATATCATTTATAAATCATTTGATAAATAATTCTTGTCAACTTTATGAAACGCCAGAACTCTCTTGATTATTTGATAGAAATAGGACGGTTGAAATAGCAAGTGAGAAGTGATATTTTAATTCTTGTAATTGTTTTGTTGATAGACACGGGAGAGGATACAGAAAAAGAGATGTCAAGGTTTTAAATTGAATACCAACAAGGAAACACAGCGAAGTGCCAATCACCTATTGTGATGAGTCCTTGTAAAACAATTTGGTTGCCGCGTGTCGTCCACGTTGGAAGGATGAAAATAACCCTCAAAGTGGACGGTAACGAACCTATTTAGATGAATACAGTAAAGAGTGGAAGGATGCAAAACGCTCGGGATTGAACTGTCGCTCACATTTTGCAGTTCCTACATTTCTCTTCGCATCTGTCGGCAACGTTGAAAAAGACAACGAGCGAAAACAGAGACGAAACGACATTTGTGTGAGCGCGCAATGTTCGCACTCGATCGTCGAACCGTTACGCGTAAGATAAATTGTAGATGAAAACTATTCTACGTATAGTCGAGGTTGCATAAAAACTGACTCAGAGAAAACTTTAAATGTTTGTTGGCTCCCTCCGCCTTCTTTTTGTTTCTACGGACTAAAAGGAACCTGAAAGGACATTTTTTTCGGGACGATTGAGGCGAGCCAAGCAGCGCGACGGGGTGCCTAAACAACATTGCGATTGTTGACTTCCAGGAAGAGTATTAATAGTGGAGGTGTATTGATACAGGAGGAACATATTTTGAAGATTATTAACTCAATAGAAAAATATCTTCAGTACATTTCTTTTTACGACTTCAGTCTCGATACTTATTGGACACACCCAGTACTTATCCTAACAACTGGTAAAACGTCTCAACTGAAGAAAAGCTTTTCGATCGCGACTCTGTTATAAACCATCGAAACGAAATGCTCGCGTATTGTTCCTTCGAACGGAACGGGGGTTATTCAGACGAAAAAAGTATGCTCATTGAAATAGGAAAAGCCGTTTGTCATTGGCATGGTTAGCCAAGGCTTCGTTTTCCGTATAGTGGTAGTTTAATTAGGAAACACGTGAAAGCGGTTGCCGAACGTTTACACGGTTTTGAGATCGACAAAGCCGAAAACAATCGTTGCCAATGTCCTTGGAACCCACAGGCTTTGCCCGAGAAATTAATCGAACGCCGTGGCGAAGCAAACAGCAAGCTCCGCATTTACCTGTGGCTGCTTGGCTCTCTGCCTGGCCAGTCCGGTTGCTTGTTTCCTGTATTGCTCCGCCGGCGACCGCGACAACAATGCGCCCTCGACGGCTGCCTCTATCGCTATTCTAATTTACTTCCAGGATACCAATTACCGATTCGTTCAATCAATGAAAACGACTCGATGCTGCATTAGCCTACATTACCATTCCGATGACGTTTTTTCAAATGTACCGGGAAACACGCTGCAGACAGCAGAAAAAGACACAATCAGCAACACAAATGAATAATGATTTCAATCTTATCACGTAATCGATCGCGAAACTACCTTTGTAAATACAAGTTTTATGGTTTCATAAAATGTTTGAGTGCTTTTATATATTCTAAGAAGTTTATTGTCCTACAAAAATCGAATTTTATTGCACAATAACTGTTGGCGTGTTGAATTCGTAGAAAGTGTTTGACGTTCATAACTTTAGTGACAATCTTGTACCTTGAAATTAAATAGATTATAAAATTTTGTCAAATCCTCTCCGTTTACAGTCTAAGAAGATAAAAATGTTGTTAAAATTTTAGCCATTTTCCAGTTTTTTTTATTATTCTTCAACACCGTTAGAAATATTGGAACATTTTATGAACCAAATTTATTCATCTGACTAAATGGTACATTTTTATGAACGAAAACTTGTTTAAACGACTGTAAAAGATCGTAAATACATTGTCTTAATTATTAAAAAATACTCTGAAAGTTGTTAATTATTTAAAATACTGTCATTTTCCACCTGTTATTTGCCTAATGTTTGATTAGTTGTTTACTACTGTTATTTATAAAATTTGTAAAGAGATTGTTGAATTCAGTAATATGTTTTGTTTTGAAAAATTATAATCACAATTAATGTTACTTTTAATCTAGCCTATAATTTTATTTAATTAAAAATTTACAATTACCTGCACGTGTAAATATTACTATAAAAAATTGATTTTGCACTATATTCTTTCAAAATTCACCTTACCATAAATTGTGTTGCTTAAAATGTAAATAATTTCAACAATTTTTGTTATTTATATACGCCAGGAGTAAATTTTGTTATAAACTCGGTAAAAGTGGCTCGAATACGTTGCGAATGACTCAAACAGTCTGTGGAAATACTGTTCTGAAACGTGCAGAAGTTTTCGAGGTGTATAGCAAGTTTTAAAATGTTCGAACGTCAATTCAAGACGACCCAAGGTCCGAAAAGCCGTCAATCCCAACAGCTGAGAAAGTAAAGCAAGGGGTCAATGCCCCCGCCTAAAAAGATCGATGAATCTTAATTAGAAAACTGTCAGAAACTTTATACATCTCATGCGATTCATACCATGTTAATGAACGAGGGAAAGGAATGGATTTATGGCATGATAAGGCATAGCGATTGAACCATCATAATGCCAGACCACATACATACGACACATTTCGTTCAAGATCTTTTGGCTGGAATGTCGCTCATTATGCTTATGTATCCATCGTATTTACCAGATTTGATCTTTTTCTGAAGATCTTCTTCTGAAGTTGTTTGCTGAAGGCCTTTTTATGATGCGTCTATTTGTATTGATTGAATAAATTAAATGTCGGGGTTTTTCCGTGCTTGTAAAATTTAATATCTCTTAACTGTAAAAGAAAACTAATAAATGAGGAGGGTAAGGAACCTGTTAGCGTCCACACGTGTCAGAGGGTAGTGCACGTGTCAAGGTTGTTGAACGAAGGGGCTTTAACCTGATTTTGAGAGTTTTGAGGTGCCGACGCCGGCACCCTGTGTCGGTCATCGAGTCTAGGATCGCGAGACGCGTGATACTCTTCCTCTGATGGAAGCCGAAATCTGAGGAGCCGCGAGACGCAATACGCTTCCTTTGGCGGAAGCCGGAACTCTCGTGCCTCGTGGCCGAGGACCCGACGTCCTGGTGCTGCGTGGCACGTGCCGAGTAACAAAGGAATTCTTAAGGGATCTGGCCACCGAGTGGGGAAGATGTTATATCTTCCGGTAAGAGGACCATGAGAGACCACTTGGCACTTACCCCAGAACCCGAACCATTTGTTACAAAAATTTCTCTGACAAGCCGGTCTGAATAATGGTATGGATCGTAACGTACAGTTATAGAAAAGTTCTATAGCATGTTTCGATCTGCATAGTAGTTTAGCTACAATATGTTGTTGAAAATTGAAGAATTGACCAATAAGTGCACAGCTTGAGTAGCAAAATACGCGAAGCAGATTAGTTTCCTCTGCGGTCTCTGAACTGCAGCGCTGCACGCCTGCTCCTGCACCAAAAAACAAGGACAGTCCGCGCATCTTCTTGCTTAAGCTACCTGCTAATTGGTCAATTCTTCAATTTTCAATAATGAATTCTGGCAAAACTACTGATCCCACGCTATGGAGTTCTTCAGGTCATTTTTTAACATCCTCTATATTAATAAAACCGTTAATAAAGAAACAAAAAATGTATTGTATCTTTTTGTGATAAAAAACGATTGCTCTGCGTTATGAAAGAAATGAAAAAAAAATAAATTCATAAGCATTTATAACTCTTTTCTCTCAAAACAGTACATTCGAATTTTGGAAGCTTCATTGAAAAAGAAATTCAGACTTAATTATATTCGAAAATGTTTCGAGTTCAAAGGGTTAATAATAAGTGTTTGTCTAAATCACTCATAAACTCTGTTATACAAAAAAATGTTTCAAACAAAAATATTATGGTAATTTTGTATTACTTTGCTTTTCCATCGAGATATGAAGATTCTTTGAATTATGTGAGTACGAAAGAAGTTTCAATATTACCAAATCTGTTATTTCCAATTAAATGGAATCATGAATATTTATTTAATTAGAGTTGAGTTAAATATCGCACCTGGTTACCCAGGGCATATTGGCTTGTTAATATCGTTAACATTTGATAACGCGGTTACGCCCCTGTGGTATGGGAAATGCGCGTATCAGGAAGAATCACGTACGACTCTTCCTTTTTCTCCCGGGAACCATCGTGGGAGCCCCGTCAGCAAAGGGAAGACGACTATCGAATTTCAGGGATAGAAAGCAATTTTCAACTTCAAGACAATTAACGATTCTGAGTGGAAAGACTAACCAATGCCACTGTACTGCTCAAAGTTCAATTTTCTGTTCTACAGTTTCAATTTTTGTAATCTGCGTGTCCTAAATTATTTAGCATTTCTTCTTCTTTCTTTGTTCGATCGCTGCGAAAAATAAATCAGAGTCCGCATTTAAAATTTGTATTTTTATTCTCTACATATTCCTAGCAGTAAAAGCGATTCGTTAGAGAATTTTAACTTATTGAAAGACAAATTTATTCTCTCTTATTCTCTCCAATCTACTGAAGTAATAACACCAATCAGATGTTTCAAATAATTAAATATATTTTATTTTGATTCGTTTCTGTTTAACACTATCACGTTTTTACTTTTACAAACTCTGAATACTACACGTTCGTTCGAGAGGAAGTGATCGCCCGGAAGTCCCGTAATTCCTTCTATTTTACAGACGTTCTACTATTACCAACCTTGTACAAAATTACTAGTGCTGCCAACATAGCCTCTTTACAATTTTCAGAAATTGTAATTAGGTCGTGAATGTATACTCGTTCGAATAATCACTTCCTAAATGACATAAAAAAAGTACAGTTTCGAATAGCAAAATCAACGATGTGAATTATCGACAACGTTTCGTTATGTTTTTCCCGTGCAAATCCTGTTTGTCATTTATTACGCAGTGTAAAGATGGTTGTTCAGATTCCGAGCAGAAGATTCATCCTTGAAGATGAATCACAAAGCGGGAGGACAACTGCTGTAGATAATAACGCTATTCAGGTCAAATTGGAGAAAAATCCTGAATAATAACGTCAGAGCTTACAAAAAAAAAAAAAAACTCGATACAGTGGGATCAACAATAATGTACCACATTCGTCAACTCGAATTCTTTACGCGACTCTTTAAATGGCTGTTGTATAATTTTATACGTCAAAACTTGGTAAAATGAATTAAAATATTGCTGCGTTGAGTCATAATACAATGACTGACTTTATTTTAAAAACAATAAATACAATCCTTTTGCCAAAAGTTAGGGAAAAACTCTCTTTCTCGAACAAAGTAAATCTTGACAAAGGGTGAATAATATGTTGTACCAATACTATCAATTTTCAACTGTCATCTAACTTGGAACAAATCAAGTTTAACTGAATCTAAAATATATTAAATGTTTACAACAAAACAATTTAAATCATCTTATTCAAAAAAATAGATTGTTTCGTATCAAAAACAACTGAACAGCTGCTCTAGTACAAGTACAAACATCTTCAGACTTGAAAATTTGTAAATTTTGGAAAAATTGATATTTTCAAACTAAAATATGTTCTGCAGAGAAACTCTTTTCATATTCGGATTCAACTCACAAAAATGTAGAAGAATTGCTTATTGAGGGTAACATGTAAATTGGAATAATTTGTTCCACTTGTGTTAAAATTATTCCTTCAATAGCAGGAAAAATAATTTATATTTGCTGAGATATTATCAGTACAATTCTACAACCTGGCAACACAATTACAGTTGATTGTGAGGAATATTACAATGATTAACGAAGCAGATTTGATAAAAAAATTAAAGGGCTGCGTTGAACATTTTATTATCGTACCGCTCGAGTTCATACAAAGATTTTTCATAATTATAAGGAAACGTTTTCTCCAAGTGATAAAAATGAATAAAATGAAAGTGTCGCTTTCGTTTTTTAAATAAGAAAAATATTAACATTTGTAAATTTTCTATATTCATAGTATTTACCAAGAAATGAAGGTGATCTTTCATTTTTCAAATAAAATTCTATTTTCTACATCTTCTTCTTCAAAAATGCTAATATATTGTTGAATATCAATAATTATTACTCATTAGTAACGTTTAACACACGTTGTAGCATGGAAAGGATAAGGTATGCGGATCTGAGGACAAACATGATGATTTATTTAACATTTTTTTAAACAATCTTATAAGAACTTTCCTAAAAATGTCGAATATAATATCATAGTTTTTTTGGACGACAAGTTAGATATTTTTAACACTACGTACACGAGGTGTGCTGGAGGTATCTCCGTTCAGTCCCTGAAAAGCGACCGGCGGTTGATTCAGCTTTTCTCTCCTTCCCAGGGTGGCCAGGATAAAACCCCTGTACTCTGCGCTCTAGTAAGCGACCGGCGATTAGTCCAGCCCTTCTCTCCTTCGAAGCCCTCCCGTGCTGTAAAAGGCGTCCGAAAGCTAGGCTTCGTACTCTCCTTAATCTAATGGGCGACCGATGGTATTTACCCCATTCTCTCTCAAAACAGCACAGCATGGAATGCTGCGGCCGCTGTCGCAAGACCGATACTTGTACGTGGGCGTTGCTAATGAAGCACAGTCAATCAACAAGCTCGCGTTACTACGTTTTCGCCAATTTTCTGTTCTCACCGCTCACCGTTTTTCTGCTCACTCTTTCTAAAGCTAGAAATAATAAGTAATCTCTCGTGTAAGTCTAACTTACTTCCTTTGATTACCATTTGTATAGGACTTTGCGTGAAGGAAATAATTAGTTAAAAGAAGAATAGTTTATTTAAGGTACTCGTAATACAAGGGTCGCTGTGATACTGGTTTTTAGGCAGCTACGCGGCATCGGCTACCGTTAAACAAAATACAATCTGGAGTGCAGTATCGTAACTAAATATATCTGTGTAGGGCGATCAATGGGCCCCGTTACTATTCTATTACACTTGTTTACTTTTAAAGAAGGGCAAGGTTCCCTGAATGCATGCTCACAGCACTAGAGCCTACTATTAAAAAATCGCCCCTGAATTTGTGTGTGGTGATGCATGGGGTGCAATTCCTTTTACCTGCATTTTGACGCAGGAAGCCATTGAGCTCTTACCCCGTACGTCGCAATCTATATTTGTGGTTCTACCTTTAATACAATATAAATTTGAATGTACTAAATTAGTTCTATTTTGTTTACCGTAACACTAATAATGGCCATTCCATTGTGCATCGGCTAAATATCAAAATATCAAAAGTTTTAATTATGTTACATAGAATAAGTTAAAAAAGTGCATTAAAAACTAGTACTTTTCATAAAATAATACATAGTGCATGTTTAAAAAAAAAGTTATTTCTGGACCGATAAAAATTTGCGTAATTGTAATAGCGGAATTCCGCAAAATCATGGGACCGGCATACAATGTATTAAAATGGTAGAACAAGGGGTCATTTGAAGTGAAATATTTCTTGACAAGCTGAAATTTGCAATGTGAAGTAAACGCAAAGGGTTACTGTTGAAAGATATTACGTTGTTGCTTAATGTCCTCATAATATTGTCCATGTTGTTTTAACTTTACAAAAACTCAAATTATAGAAGTGTTGAACGATCTTCCATATAGCCCTGATCGAATTCCTAATTGAAGAACTTCGTGGTCTATGTTCTCTTCTATAAAAAACATTTTTTTTACTAATTTAAAGAAGCTTGTATAACAGTAGAATAGGTGCAGTGGAAGATAAATGGACTACATTTAAAAATAATATAATGGGTAATTAACACATTGACTGTCACAGTGAAAACGGACGTGTGTGGTAAGACATATGTACTTAAATTCCAGTTATTATGACTTTCATCGATTAATCTTCAAATATAACCACTCAAATGAGTACTTTACTCTATTAGCCTAATATCACCAATATTCCAAATTTATCTGACCTTTTCTTTTATCAATTATTCAGTTATTCAAAATTTAAGGCGTCTGTTACTGGTAACCACCATGACAGTCAACGTGTTAAAATAATCATTAGTCACTTGTCCCTGTATGCCGAATTTTTTTATATTTCTTCTTTCTAGACCGAAAAAACAGAGAATTCGACACCACAGTTATTATTTATAGTATTTGTAATGATAGTTTGCCCTAACGAAAGTCGCATATCTTACGCTGACAACGCATGAACGTGTAGACCAACGCGCGGGACAGAACATCAAAATTCATGCTAGAAGAATCTGCGCTTGACACGTTAGTAACTGTCAAGCTGTTTCGAGGATGTACAGGACAAAGTGCGTTGGACAGAAATAGAGCCGTGAGCTTCGTCCGTCGTGCCTTTCCATCTGTTAACTTTCAGAGTACTATAACCACTTGAGAAGCGGAGGAGATTCTACGTCCGCCTGTTTTTCCACCCCTTAGTAGGTTTAGTTTTGGATCTGATTCGAATGACCGCTAGGAAAAGAACAAGAAGGTATCCCAAGCATCCATCTCCGATTTCAGTGCCCTTTTAATATGTTGGTAGTAAACGAAAGAATAACACTCCGAGGGGGTTAAACAACCCTCCAAAGCTTCCAGTATCTAGCGGTAATTTGATTGTTTTAAAAATAATAATTTAGCCTTCATAAACGAAATCAGTTGTAAAAGTTGTGTTATTGAAAGTTATGGAAAAGTACTCAATGCACCTCCATTGAATTCAGCTTAATTATGGAATGAAATTTATTCATTATTATACATGTTATAAAAGTACAAATAATCGACAAGCAAGAAGCTAGCATTTACAAATCAGCGTATAACTAAAAGGTATTACTGGGCAACAATGGTTACTGAAATACTTCTAAAGGTATAAATAGGATCATTTATTTATATACAAGGCGAGGCGGTATTGTTTTTAAACTACATTGAGGGTACTGTGCGGTGCCAGCGGTAGAGACAACTGACCGTAATAGCAGAGCGCGCGGTTCGTTTACCAGGAACCGGGTACACCTGTACCTCCATAACTCATTGTGTTTCGCGGTCCGCGGATTAAGCAGAAAGCGGGACTTTATGATAAGACCAGCAATCTCGGAACGTCGTCTCAATTGACTGTAAATAGTCGGCGAAATTTGTAAATCAGCAGATTTTATAAATATGCAGCTTGAATACTTTGTTAGGAATAAGATTTAGATAGTGTACGTGCTTGCGTTCAACTTGATGACACCGCGAGCTAGTTAGGGTGTGGAATCGGTGAACCACTCGTACTCAAAATTAAATAAATCACTGACTGAGGATAGGATTCTTTGTTTTATTAAACGGATTATAAGAGAACTATTTGACTAGTCGAGAGTTCCAATAATTACTCCGTTGATTATTATCTTAACTCAAATGTGTACAGCAAATAGTGAAGCAAACTTGGTTCAATACGAAGAAATGTTCATTTTAAAAGCTATAGTTTACTGGGGATCCACATGCTGCAGAGGATGCGAGTGGCCGCATCATATTATATTATAAAACGGTACTAGACCTTCCACGATTTGACGGGCCTAGATTACCGGTTCAGTATAAATACGGGCTTTTGGCCCTTAAAAAACAGTGAAGATTTAGACTAGAGAGCTTCTACCGTACCGATTATGGATTTACCTCAAAGGATGGTTTTCCTCGTGTGTAGCCAGATGGCCAATCAGTAGCTGTAAAATTTAACCTAATTACTGATCAGTCCTTAGCCACGAGCTACATCCGATTGGAGCGCGTCCTTTGGGACATTTGAAACCTCAGAGATAGAAGCGACGGTGTAGGGACTTTAGTCTGAAACAAATCTTCAAATAAGAAAGTTCTTTTTTAAAAACTTCGCGGGCACGTGGTTTAGGACTCCGACTTCAACGTTCGTGATCACGCATTCAGAACTTCTATAGCTTATCATTTGCGACCGTTCAACATCATAAATACTCGAACCTTGTACAAAGACGCATTTATCCTTTGTGGACGGAGGACTTTTAACCATTTGTACTCCGAAACCTTTTTCAGATTATTCACCACAACTCCATATCTTTGTAAATGGTATTTAAACAATAAAGAATGGATATAAACACGACTTTCGTTACAACAAATTGTTTTACGCGCTTACTTCTGCAAAATATTCATTGAAAAAGAAATAGGAATTTTAATTAATTTACTAAATGGGCAAGGATTAGATTGAACTTGTACAAATACGTGCTGCTTGCACAGAGTTGGTAGACGAACGTGTATTGAAGTAACAATTATGAATTATAAATTTTAGTCTGAGACACGTTGCTAAAAAAACACAGGTAAATTATTATAAACGTTCATATGCGAGGAGTATGATTCAGATGTGTATTTAATTAATTACTTTCGAAATCTTCAAGTTAATTATGTTATTTATTTAAATTACCTCAATATACATACATACACTAAAGCACCCTTCCGACTGACTCATTCACTGACTCACTGATCCACTGACTCACCCATATAAATGTTTGGGGTGAACGGAACAAAATACAAGCATGCGGTTTTTTTAAAGCTATTTAATATGTCCCGGAGGGCTCTGGAAAATTGCCAGAATCATCATAACTCCTCCCTGGAATTTTCCAGGACCAATTTTCCAGTATGAATACACGGGCGGTCTTGGGGGCTACGTTCGCCACCCATCCTCTCCATCCCCGTCGAGACGGAGCCGAGATACGCTATACGTACCTAACACTGTTATTAATATAATTTAATATGTTCATTAATACAAACGTAATACGTAGCATAAAGGAATGTTATTTCCTGTTATTTCTTCATATATTACAGAAAATAAATATACACATATACTTATATGAATATAAAATGTAAACAATTGATTTAATTGCATTAAGTATGTAACAAGGAAAGATCTGAAATAAAGAATGATAATTATATACTTCATCTGCAAAATATGGGAAACGTAGAAATGTGAGAATGCAATCATGATTATCGTCCCCGTATCTTGATCTTTTTCTGCCATTCTTGATTTTGAATCAAAAACAAAACTTCCATCACAATACCATTGTGAAATAACAGAAAAATAAAAAAGTTAATATCAATATAAGAGTATTGCCCTCTATTTCTCGCCTCAGTCTATATATGTAAATGAAAGAAATGTAATATAATATAAATTCTAAATATTTGTACACCAAATTAATCTGTACACTCTATAAAACTCAAACTAAATAAAGGTAAAAGAAAGGTAACGTAAAAAAAAGAAAATCGAGCAAAAGGGACAATTAAGAAAACGAATTAAAATAATGAAAAGTTTAATCTGTGCCTAGTTAGACGCTAAATTTTCGAACAGAGGTTACGAAACTGAATAATCCGAATTGGTAACAGACACTAATTTACAGTAAGTTTGAGCGAATATCTGTTTACTATAACTTACTTGTAATTACTCTTGAGTACAGCCGCTATGAAATACATCCACAGATGCTTGTATAAGGCAACTAGAGCGCAGTTAAGTGAGCATGACAACGTACAAACAGACAGTATCACCACACGCAATTAATGAATTTTATAGCATTAAACAGATCTTTTATTGTGTATCAAGCGAAAAATTTGACTTATTAATTTAAATTAAAAAATAAATTACTACTATTATAAAGAGAAAAAACTTGTGAGTACCATTGTTCGTATTTAACGATTTCAAAAATTATTCAATCAGGTTTAATATAAATTTCACTATTGACTTATTTTACTTTCAGCTCTCAATTGATCTATATTATATGCAAAGTGTCCTAACTTTCTTTGCAAAGCAGTATCCGTGTATTTTATGTATAAGTTAAAATTAAAATAAAATACCATAAACTTGCCAGTTCTTCATTACAAAATTATAACAAAAATATTAAATAATAATAGACTGTTTTTAATTCGATATACATGTATTATGGAGAACGAGTGCGGAAGTCGAATGTGCGAAAGTCGAGGGCCGCCTATGTTTGATAGGACGACCTTACAGAATGATGGATCGGAAGACAGCTGCGAGGTTAGGACTACAACAGGGCACCGGATACCGGATCTAGAATGAAGAAAAAACTGCCTCTGTTCCACCTAAAGTCACTAATGAAAAGCACTGAGAAAGGAGAAGACCCACCACCAAAGGAAGAACATCGTTAAACCACGTGCAAATAAGGAATGGCCACCGATGCGCGAAAATTCACAGAAGAATTAGAGTGCTGGTAGCAAAAAAACAGAAAACAACCACACATTGACATGATTGGTGATCGCCATCGATTACTAATTACTACGCGAAGCCGTAGACCCAGGACCAGGATAATAACAGAAGAAACATAGCGGCGATCCATCTGGAAACAAAACTTCCTCGGGGAAGACCCACGAATGCAAAGGCTATACCGCACTTGCGGTTTTGTCGACGCGAAATCCAGACAAAAGCAAGCAAACAAACTGTATCTATCATTTTTTGTTCCCTTCTTTTCTTTCTGTGCATGCTGGGTTTGCGGGGCGCATTCAACCACTTACTATCGGGTGTTTTCGTCGGGGTTTCCTTTAAGGGATTTTCCAATACACATTCGAGCGGTAGACTGCATTTACTCCACCGTTGTACCAAGATAAGGACTTCGCATCCACCTTGCCATAAAGTGAGTATCATAATTAAGTAATTATTGAAATAATTACTGGTCATGTTAAATCTAATCCAGACTTTATCTGGCTATAATGCGTAGTAACTCTTTAGTATCGTAGCGTGTGGTAGGGGTATATTTTTCTACAACACCATATTTCTTAAGAAAACCTATACTTCGTAACAGGAGATTTGGCTGGTGATTGAGATATTTGTTTGGTGATTATACCGCCACGAGATCTATCAAATGGTAACATAAATGAAATCGCGGAAAAAAGCGGACCTTGCTCATCGGGTATCGAACCCGGGCCCTGCAGAATTGTAACTAGCCGTGTCATTCCACCCACCGCTTTTCATTGTTCTACGACCCTCTTACGGAGGAAGGTCACGGAGGTCCCGATCAGAAACAATTGAGTCTTCGACATATGTTTATTAAAGCTTTTTAATCAAAATGCCAACGCTTTTAAATCCCTTTAGGGACTAACAGTCACAATTCAATCATAGCATTACTCGTAGCAGCAATAAGTGTCCAAGAAGCCATTAATTGCCGAAATTTCAGTCTTTATTACCCGTCGCCACGTTATACCAGATGTTCAGAACTAGCTTTCGAATTTGATGTTCGACGCAGTTTTTATTTAAGGTCTAGAAGCTTTTTGACTTCATTACTTAATACTGTTATTTGTAGAAACACTCGGGTTTTTTGAGTGGATTACTCGAGAGTGCAAGTGAACAAGGATCAAAATTTCCTATTTTTAGACATTTCTTGGAAAATTACTCTGACAGCATCCGACAGCACTCGCCCAAACCGAAATTTGTAAATAGCGGCACTCATTGTCAGCAGTGAAATGCAAAATTCAAAACAAAATTTGATGAGCGAGTTTCATTTCTAAATAAATAAAATATTTATACACATCTCGGTGCCCTGAATTATTTTAACCAACACGGACAGTCTATTTATAAATCCATAAATTATTTTCAGGAGGTTAATCCGGCGTAAATAAAGAACGAGTTTAACCAACCACCACGAAGGAGCACAAATGGTACACCTTATACACTATATGAATTTTGGATAGCTTTTTTTATATCCTGCATATCGTATATGTAACAAAATATTATTTTTATTATTTATTGTTATTAAGTGTTATTATAGCAAACGATTTATAAAATTTTAGACGATTCACCCTTCGCATATGTATATATTTGTAATGAGTTTAGTTAAAAACTGTATATTAATTATTGTTGCGAATACTAAACAAATTACAAGTGTAATATATCACTAATCGAAGTAATATTGGTAATCGATATTTTTAATCAGAATTTTGCTATAAAATTGTACTAAATTTTTCATACCCATCAAACGCGTATTGATTCTCACGATCCATCGATATTTTTTTGTTGCATTCGTTCACTAGAAAAACGATGGATTTAAATTTGATTGACAAGCTGTCAACGACGGAAACGAAATTCGACGCGTCGTAGTGATCGTGAGTAGCCTTTTAATCTGCTGAAACAGGGAGAGGTACCTGAACAATGGTTGGAACAATTTAATATATTGCAACCTATACGAATAAGGATGACATGTTAATAAAAATAGTTTTACGCAGACGGTACAATATAACAATATCAACGTCTTACACAGGCTGTCGCATCAAAAATGTGGTCTATCAAAAAATGTTGATCACTCATTAACGTTGATATAAATGATAATAATATATTTCGGATAATACACGCTTGCTGTTGATTCTCTTTCTAACGTACCTTCTTACAATCTGTTCACTCGCCGAACTTCCACTTTATATATTCTTTCACCCCTTTGCATTCGACTCACTTGCACTCTGCCTTTCGCATTCATGGCTTACATTCGTTAAAATATATACTTTTCTATCGCTCAGTTTCAAACGCCCTTCGTTCACACTTTCTCAGTCACTCGAGTTTTTCAAACATCCCGACGCCGGTTCGTCGCAACATGATCCGGTCGCCCGCACGCACGCACTATGAACCATTCACCCCACAAAACTAATGGTCACCCTCAGGTAGTGTAGATACCTGACTTATTGGGAACACCAGCAACAGAACTGGTTTTTCAGCTACCGGTTTTTCTCTCTTCTACTTTCATTCGTTTCAATGCGTATTGTAGAATAAATTAGTTAAGTTGGTTAGTTATAAGGTTATGCAACCAATCACGTCACGACGGGTGCTCCTAACTGACCATAACTGTAACATAACTAGTAAGATTATTACCGCCACAGGTACAAATTTGCATCTGCGGGCATTTGCAGATGGGGATTAAGAGAATCATGAGCACAGGGCGCGGGTTCCGGTAGATGGACAATAAATATATTGCTAAGGCGTAGCCGGGCCCTGATTATTGCACTTCGTACCGTCTAAGATTGAAAACGGCTTTGGGACCGTAATAATTTTAGGGCACGTTTGTGGATTAATCGTATTTATTATATTATTGATCGAGTGTAAAGCGTATGTGTTCTCGCGTGTGTCCGCTTGGTGAAACTGAAGTTATAATCTATTCTGCATACTGAATTCTGTACTTTATGTTCTATAAACTCTGTCTTGTTTCACTGTTCTCTAATTTCTATCTGGCTAGAAAACTCTGCCCCCAGAAATCCCTTTCCATTTCCTCGTGTTTTCCCTTCCATTGCGCCCTTGCATTTCTTGGAAGGGGTATAAGGTTTTCCAGAGAAAAAGTGGAAAAAATGGGGATGACTGGCTATTTACCGTTTTAGAAAAACAGCCTTAGTGACGTCGTTCTTCGCCGAACCACCCTTATTTTTTTCTAAAATGACCTAATATGACGACCTTTCAGGACGAATTAGACACTCACAATGAAAAGTAAGTTGACGTGCTTTAAAATAGAACGGCTGACGAAAGGCCTTGTCGATGTTGAGTGTCTTGCGTAGATTACCCAATACTAGCTTTTCTAGTAAACGACAAATTAGCTTTGTGAAGTGGTCACTGCCACTTCTTTTTCCCCGATTTTGGCCAAAAATATCGCTCTTTTGTAAACGAGCGCGGACCATAGAGCAGCCGTTTTATACGGTCTTTGCGCTACCTATCAAGGCACTTTTCGTACCGTGGCGTACTGGGATACATGCGCTGAGGGTTTTTCTCTAGGGACGTCACCTTCGCGGGTTTCCCGCAAGGAGCGACGCGTTACGTTCTCCCTCTTTGAACTCGAGAACGTCCCGGTGAAGAATTCAGGGGCTGCTGAATGGGATCTTGTCAAGACAATGTCGAATCCTCTAATTTTCGTGGGCGCCCTTGTTGCCTCGGCAGGGGTGTAGAATTCTCGATTGACTGCTTTACTCGGTCGTCCACGTTGTCATTTTGGAACTAGGGAGTCTCTCCTGTGTCAGTCGGCTCTAAACGCCAACGGGTATAGTCAGGTACTCCCATGCCACAATTTCATAACTGGTAGGTTCTGTAAGATCACGTAGGTCCTATCCCTTCGCGGGGTTAACTTGGCCGTGAACCATCGTGGTCCGGTGCTTAGAGCGTGCGTTGTCACTCACATACGGTTTCCTCGGATTTTGAATCATGTCTCGAGTTAAAGTAAGCGGGCAGTGATCTCCGGAATAAAGTTTTCGTTCCGAATGACGGCTCGCAGATATCTTTGAGCCTCATCAAGGATCCCTAATCCTCATTCAAACATCAAATAGACAGCAATGTACCCAGTGTTACCGCAGTGTGCTAAGTTCATGGCAAAGCGTATTGCGGATAGCTTTCCCGCCTATTCCGTACGGTCATTACTAATTGTAAGTGGATTAGCCAATTGGGTCTTCAGGTTTCGCTCGTGGAGTTGTGAGCGCTCTCGAAATCGCAGGCGCTTTTATTTTACTCGCGGTCTACGCTATATCGAAGGAGGGATGTTCACCGATAAAATGTATTTATTACCTTGCTTGGCGGCAAGCTTAAAGCAAAGCGCAAACCGAACAAACACACAGTCAAACTATACATTTTTCTTATGATGCATTGGTACTCCAACCATGTCCACTACATCTTGCAGCTACCCTAAGATAGCTCTAAGTAGAATAGAAAATAACTCCCAAACAGAGCTGTTTTGTGTACAATTTTCGTGCCCATGTCTGCTATACGACAACAGGTATGTGGTACCGCAGCCGCAGCCTCAACTACGCGTAAAAGGCCGCAGGAGGTGGAGTGCCCGCGAAATCCGCGGTTACAACACACAGGGTATACCAAGATTAGTATAAGAGCCGACAATAAAGAGCAGTTGAGACGATTCTGAACAAAAATTTCCTTTGCAAAAATGTCGGATGAGACTCCATTTTTTTGAATGATTAATGAAAAACACCAATTAATTAGAGCACGCACTTAGCCGTCAAAGTGCTATCTTCAATTGCGATGTTCAAGCACGACTGTCAACAAGCGCTTCGATAAATTAAAAATCGTTAAGCACAAGTAATATCGAAAATGAAAAATAAAAAAATTGAAAACGGTATTAAATTAATTGTACCTTCAGAATACTCGATATCCCGACAGAACGATTGAATTGAAGTCGTTTAATATTTTTCATCATTTGAAATTTTTGAAATTGTCCACGTTAAATTTTTAAAAGCAAAGATAGAATTAAAATTTAGCTCATCTATTGCTGCTGTCATTTATTCGTGGCACTGTAAAATAATTTACAGCGCAGAACAGCTGATGGGACGGCGGGGCCAATAAACTCGCTGCACTTCACATATTTTCTCACTTTTCACTGTGTCTTTTAAATCGCTGAACCGTGAAATATTGAACGATGAAGGAAACTTGTCCCTAAATGGATTAATTGTGTTATCTTGAACGTGCCGTTCGAATGCTAAGATTACGTTGCCCCGAAAGGGACCGAATTTCCCTAATTGAGGTGGGGTTTGACGTGGCCCCTCCTCTACCTCCAGACATGTTCTTGACCTTCACACGCCAGCAGCTTCTACTTCATGAGGGGTGATTGTCACAGATACAACCGCGCCGTGAACTCGCGCAATCAATTCCTCCACCGAGGAAATCGGTCACTGGTACATTCTGAAATAATGTTGTTATTGTAAAGAAAAGATTTATGTAATCTATTATGTAATTTAAACTAAAACTAATCAGAGTCCTATCTGAATTAAACAACTAAACAACTAAACAACTCGATACAAATCGATACAACTCTATACAACTCTGCTGTTCAACTTCCTTCGAGTCGTTCAATTCTTTCGTTCCCTGAAAAACGTCATTTTTTATAATATTTGCCCTTCCACCACGCAGTCTTGTCGCTCGTTTTCATGCCTAAATACAGTCATGTTTTACCCTCGCACGCACCCCCTTTTCCAGAGGACCACGGACGCGTCACTGGATCTATCAACGCATGGGTTTTTCCCGTTCATTCTACCTGCTAGATACAGTATTGTGCTAATTAATGTGAACACAAAGAATTTTCTAGTAAATATCACGTATTTGAAATAAATCTAGTGTTAGGTGCATATACAAGGTTTTCTTACCACTATTTAATATGAAATATGTCCCTCCTTCCCTGACTGCCTGAACTCTTCTCGGCATGGAATCCATTAGGTTCTTGCAATTATCCTTGATTGTCTCGTCTTGAAACCACACCGGATTACTGCACCTACTATTTTGGTTAACGTGGTACTGTCTATTTCTTGTAATCTGACGTTACAGATAGCCAACAGTTTTTCAACTGGATTGAGATCTGGAGAATTTCCAGGCTATTCCAAAATAGTCATCTTTTTGTCCTTGAAGTATTTCTCTATAGTCTTGGAAACATAGCACGGACCTGAGTCTTGCTAAAAAATTGCGTCGTCATTGACGTGGACTTTCTCCAGCTCTCGAGCTAAATTTCTTCTCGCATTGCTTTATATTTCTCACTGTTCATCGTACCTTCTAGTGGAACAAGAGTGCTAGGCCTCGAGTGCGAAAAACAACTCCAAAACATCTTTATCAGAAAACTGATATTTGCTCTGTGTTCACATTAATTCACACAGTACTGTATTTTCACCTCATAATAAAATGCACGTATCTCTGACTGCTCACAAGTTTCAAAAGCTTTATATGTTCGTGCGATTTTTTCGTGATACTACATTATTAATGAACAATTTTAAATGAAATATACAGATTATTTGCATTACACGTACCTTGAAATATTCTCAAAGAGTAAACTTCAGCGGGTTCGAATCCGGTGATCGTTGGGACCGCGGAACAGCACTGCCGCGGCCGTGAGACTGCTCGGATATTTGCGGCGTCCTGTCTTCCAATAGAGTCGGAAGAGCATGTTCCAAGAAGACGTATGTTGGGCCGTCCAATCTAGTTGGTAGGATGTATGGCCTAACAACAAATTCACCACAAATGCCAGCCCATATATTAACCTACTAACGGTGTTATGTTGCTCGTAGCCGTTTCCCATACGGAGTTTCATTCCACATGCGCGAATTATGAGCATTAAACCATCTTTCCTTGACGAAGAGGGCTTCATTCGTTCACGAAACATACCTGAATGTAGCGGCACACGGTTCGCAGGCCAGGTAGAAAATAGCGTATATGTATCAAAGACCAATATAAAATAAGCCACAAATTCCGCCAAGGGTAAATAGAACAAAATTATTCGCCGCGTAACATCCTCTACTAAACATTGTTATAAATACAAATTCACTACGAACAACAAGGTGCATTCCATCACGAACCACCTAAATCACTACACTACAGAACAACGGATTTCGTTTGACTTAACCAACAGCCACCTGGAATGCTCCACTCGTCGAATGTAATCCCCGGGGAGCGCACATATTTACAGGGGTACAGACAATGGTCTCAGAGAATTCGATGCATCGACGTCCAGCTGATGCTGAAATAAAATAAAAATATTCGTTATATGAAAAATAATGACAATTTCAGTAGAACGTTTGGAAATGATACAGAGACCAAGTTACACCGCTATGTGACTGATGTCACGTACGCTTACTGTGCCATTCCGGTGGATTTGCTCAAGCACCTCGTCCACCCGCATCACGGATATTTCGGCCGACTATTCCGTGTCAGAATGACGAGGTTGAAGCGAGCAGTTCGAATACAACTGCCCCGCTAATCTGTGAAAACAGTTAGCAGTGAGTGGTTGTCCACTGGGATGCAACCGCACGTAACGGCGGGTTGCCTCCTCTGTGTTGCTATTGCGCTGCGCGCAAAGAAAGGATATGTTATAAAATTCATGTAAGTAATTTACGTGAAATGAAAGATTTGTGTTCCATGTAACTGACAAAACAACGGTAGAGAACATTGTTGTATCTCACTCTGTTCGAATCTGTTTCAATCACGTTCTTCGGTATGCAACGAAACAAAGTAAGATGAATTCTGACATGATTTGCTCTAATAATTTGTAATACGAAACGCGAATATTTTTGTGCGCGAATATTATTTCGCAAACTACCAAGTTTCGATTAGTTTGAGAATATTACGCGCTCTTCCTTTTCGTGCAATGCGAAGGCAGTGTGGAAGAGGCTGCCCACCGTTATGTGCAATTGCATCCTGATGGGCAGCTGCCGACTGCGAATTGCTTCCGCAGATTTTTACTCGACAACGGCTTTATTCGAGCGACTTCTTGAAACCAGTTCTGTTTAACGATGGAAAAATCAATTTGGAAAACGAAAATTAGACCATGTGGAAGGTAACGCAATTGTGACGTTCGAATGTCACGTTTAAGACACACAATTGACCCATTTAAAGACACAGTGAAAAGTGACAGTGACCGTGTAGTGAGAAAACATGTGAAGTGCAGTGAGTTCGTTGATCCGGCCGTCCCATCAGCTATTCTGTGCTGTAAATGATTTAACAGAACTGTCTTAGCTAACCCCCATTTCCAATTCTTACACTAATTTTTGGACACTCTATATGTGTGGATGAATACAGTTGGAAACCAAAGCAGTTATTTTTAATTCTCAAAAGGTTAATCTAGTTAAACTTTGAAGAATAATGGTAAAATTCAATGAACAAAATGATGTAAAGCGTCGCTGTTATAATAGGCCACTATCCAAGGGTTAATCATTTACATAAATGTTTAGGTGGTTGAATAGTGTGTGTGAAACCACTAGTATTAGTCATAATGTGCCACCTGCTTCAACATCCCAAATAACACAGCTCTTGTTTGCTTAGGTCACGACATAACACGTCGTCATAAGCAATTGTCTAGCTGCCTGTTTCTACGCTGAAGAATAGTACATTTGCCACAACTATCCTTGTAATGTTAAGCAATTTTCCGAAATTTTAAGTTCTTCAAAACATGTGTAAATGTCTTAATAAACATGGTGATCCGACGTGACAGAGAATTCAACATTTGTCAAAATAGCAGTGGTGGAGGGAATGTTGTTTATTTAAACAAAGCATTTTTATCAATTTATTTGCCTCGGTTTATAGAGCATTAAAAACCATTCAATGTTTATTCTAACCATTTTTTTATATCTACGATAGCTTTAAAGGTATACAGAGAAATATGGAAACACCTATTTACCTGCAGGGGGTGTTTTCACCCTGAAGAACTGAAACTGCGCTATACTTCTCTTGAGGTCCCCTACAAAGTTTAACAAAAATTGGAATTTTCGAGTTACTGAACTTTCTTTCTTAGACGATATTACTATAGCGAACTTAATGGACTATAGTGGATTTGAATAAGGTGCAACAAACTGAATTTTTAATTAAAATATATAGTTTATTTTAAAGCAATATATAACAAGGTTAACGAAGTTGCTTGTTCAAACGGAATTGATTTTCTTTGACTGTGTTTTTTTTTTTGTAAAGTGCGCTGTGTTTTTAAGGAGTCTGTTTAAGTAGCGGTGGAACTAACGAGAAAAAGGTGTATAGATACCTGCAGGGGTGCAGGGGTTTTAGCAAGGGTCGTTGATGAACTTGCCCCCCATAAGCATCGCCGGTGATAAGTTTAAGTTAATTTTTACGGTTCGGACAACGGCACGGTATATTGCGACTAATAAACTGATCGATCGTAGGAATCTAATAGAACAATAGATTTAAAACGGGTGTTCCGGTGCGATTTATTTGTTTATAACACAGCCGACGAGCGACCAGGTTTATAGTAGGATCAATCATGCTCACGGGTTGTTTTTACACTGCAATTAGAAGAGTCTTTTTTGCCATCAGATGGTTATTACTGACCAGCATAATTGATCCCCCGTAAACCTGCCAAAACTAGAACACAAGTGCACACCCCTCGGTACCCCAACAGGCCACCAGAAAGAAGTGTCCCAAACTTCCATTACACGACCAAAGATGGACGTCAGCGAAAAACGACCACTGTAACACTCTGATCTTTTGGCGTTTTTAATTCGACAGCCAGACACTGCCCTAAATGTTCATTTATATATATAATCAGATAGAAAACACAAATCGACTAGTCAAGATAGAAAATAATTCAATTAGTCATAGAAAAATAAGGTCAGATAGTCTGGTTTAAAAAATACACAGTTTCCCTTTCGTTCATTATTGGAAAATACAATCCACTGCGAAACATCAACATCACACAAGGTTAATTTGGCGTGTGATAAGTGTGACGTAACGTCCACTATAATAATATTGGCTGGACAACGTTCACGAATAACGGGTCTCCAAAATATTATTATTTCATTGATGATGAAAACAAATATGGCAAGGGGTTAATCCTGATTTTCACAGTTGATCGGATGTTCGAAGAGCTGAAACATAAGAGTTGTATGCTAAGGATGGAGCTTCTTTTATTCGCCAGACAGTCTACCGTAAATTAGTGACAGAAACGAGAAATCCTATAAGCTTCTTCTTACCGCGACAACATAGCCGGTATACAGTAAAGAAGGGGATCGTTGCGAAGGAAACGGTACAGGGGTTTGTCACTTTCCACCCTTTCATCACATCAATTACTCGTTAAATCGTAAATCGTTGTCAAATGAGAATCTGAGTGTTCGGTTACGGGGTAACAGAGTGAAGAAGATACGCAGAGAATCTGGGAAAGTTCGTTTGAAAAAAATTTATTACCTCTGGCTGAAAATCAGATTTTCAAACCATGAATATAACGCTACACGTATTACTGCAGTACACACTTTCCAGCCAAATAGAGAGGTACGTAATATAGAGTTTAATTACTGTAACTTTTTTTATTCGTTCAGCGATGTTGACTAACTTTACAGTATGCAAGTTTCCGAATAAATACCTTAAATTGAGGAAACTTTGTCCCAGTTATGGTAACTTTGACCCACAGACGAAAAGTGTTTATTTACGACCTTACGGCTCTGTAAAGTATTAAAATTAGTTCATTTTTACGTAAAAAGACAAATAAAGATATTAATTACAAATACTGATCAGTAATAGTAGTCAGTAATAGTCTGTATAACCATACTAAAAACACTTTTTTATTATTATGAAACATAATTGTTATTATTTTTAGTTTCTATCACTATTATTTCTTCTTCTAAGTTATCGTTAAAATTGTAAATATGTAGATTGAAAAGTAATAATCATATAAATTATTTCGTTCAAAGAAAGATTTTTGAAAACCAATCATTTCTTCGTTTTATTATTAACTACTTTTTAGTTAATAGTTTCTTATTGAGTACCCCAAATCACGGGATACTCGAACGAATTAACTTCTGTTTCCTATATGCTGCCAAAATTAGGGGAAAAACTGACACGAAATATCACGGTATTTCCTTATTCGCGAGAAAATATTGTACTTCTTCCATTAATTAAACCACAAAAATGTTGCATTTCAGGAACTTCTTCAAACTTCCAATTCTTTTATAAATCGAAGTGCAAAGTGGTATGGAGCGTTCAATATCTGTCACGTTGCTGTTGTTGATACAGCCCCTCCCTCCCCGTCGTCCAATGCATTTAAATTGTATTCTATAAAGAACTGAATCAAATTTATTGTAAGGAGAAGGACCTGCGCCGATTTATTAACCATGTTTGTCCACATGTACCGGTCGGTGGAATTATGGATCCGTGAACTTTAGATTTTCTGGTATCGTAATCCTTGAATAATCTAGTGTCAGTCCAACGATCCGTAGAACCCTAAAGAATGTTAACTTCCACTTGTAATTTAGAGAGCTGTGATTCGATAGTCGTCGAGACCAATTGGTTCGCGATCATGTTCAATTGGTTCAATGACTCGATTATCGTCTCATTTTCCATTTTCGAAATGCTATAGTTTTATCGCCACGTCTTTAATGGGAAAATTCATGCTCGAACACGTATCTGTTACGATCCTACATTCGATCGACTTCCGGTTGCGATCTGATACGTGTACGATCGCGGTAGTCATCAGTTCGATTTTAGCACCGCTGACGACTGAGCCGGTGACATTTTACGAATCGGGCCTTGTGTTGGATATCGCTCTACTTTAATAGATAATTTAGTTCGGATAAGTTTAGATAACCCATACGACCCTTGAATTCGTTACAACCTTAGTTCTAGAACTCCTATCAGTCTTCTCCTCATTCCCCACCACTTTCTAACCGGACCTTTAAAAGGACTAGACACACATTTTTGAGCAGCATTTTATCAGTTATCATTTTAGCATTCAGTATTTGACACTCAGCATTTAGCGACAGTAGTAAGGAATCCCAACGAGTCTAGAATCCTAAGTGCTTCTTGTAAGATTTCTAAATTGACACTGTAATAAAGCTATGGCGTCGTCACAATGATCGGTGGTTGTCTAGCGTTCTTCCTGTTCTTCCAAATCTCTTAGCGAACTCAATTCGTCCTGAATGCGGTTCAACTTCCGATAAGATCCTGCAATTTAACGCGTTCCTTTGTGGAATCCGCCTAGATTTCTAACCAGTTTCCGAACTGTATGACCTGACTCCTGAAGGTCCGTCGCTTGATTTTAGGATCATCAATCTGCGTGGTCGGACGCGTTCAGATTTAAAGATTCCTGCTTTAAAAATGGAGAAAACTACACTATTATTGGAAAATACGCTAATAATTAGCGAAAATTATGGAAAACTCTTACATTATGTTCATAAAATAAAAGTTTTTTCGACTTTTCACTTATTAAAAAATCCAAGTAAATTGATTACTTCAAATCAAAGGAAACATGGAAGATATATGGCGCAGGGAGATATAAGTAAATCTCTATTTCTTACTACAACATTAAGTTGTTTATATTTGGAATAGAGTGATTTGGTACTCTCATTTATGAAGTTACGAATACAATACACATTGATACAATTTTCATCACAGTTTATGGCTTTCATAAACAAAATAATGTGATGTAGCAGGACATTAGATTCGTCTCAACAGCCGCTACAATATTAGAAATAGAAAAATATAGGGTGCCGTGTAAAAAGTTGTCCTGGCTTTTGAATTTAAACTTATCTCGATATCTAACAAACACAAAATCGTCAATTTTCTGGGTTTTTCGTCAATAGTTTTATGGTGTCTGCGAAGTGCATGAGGCAGTTGTGACGTGTCGTTTACCCCTTGCCATATCATTTTTTTCTACAAGTACGTCAGACAAAGTTAAATATTTATTACTGCAATGTTAAAACAAACAAGGAAAATTGAATGGTTATACAGGGTGGTTCATGCAACTTACACATCTCTATAACTTCCAACGTATAAAAGAACATCTTATTCAATAACTTTTCAAATTTTTATTTCATGCTAAATTTAAGTTTCTGCACATTCACATCATTTTTATATTAATTAATCAGTCTCAATACTGTTAGATTTATTTTAATTTTAGTACAGCAAATTAAGACTGTATGTGCTCCTTTTTATAATTTCCGGATGATTCTTCTTAGCAACAGGAAATTACAAATTAATATCCACTAAAAGAGATCTTGAATCAATCGGGAAACCAATAAGAGTCTTTCTAAAAATAATTCGAAATTAATATAATTTGGAATAAGCTATTTTCCTTTACTTCTCCAATTGCAATTGTTCATTCTTTTATTTCTTGGCAAATAATAGTATTTAACAGATTGTTGGATGCTCCATTCTGGGAATTATTTTATTGTATCTTTCGAACAATCCATAACTGATTTAATGATATGTGTTCATTAGTATCAGCTCGAGATAAACATTAAAACTGTCCTAAATTGATTATTGCAGGTAAAATTTTATAGTTAAGAGATTTTAGGGGCCCGCATGACCGACGTCGCGGGATTGTGTAAAATATCTATATATTTTTATTAAGTTTAATTTTTCTTTCCTTTATGTTAACTTGATTGATTACCCTCTATATAAGCGTTCTCGTAAAAGGATTCGTATGAGACTAGAACAGTCATAGGCACTAGTAGTAATGGAAGCGAGAACGTCTTTGCTAGATAAAGAGCGCGGCAACAGAATCCAAGAAGCTCCGATTCGTTTTAAACGGAAATGACTCCGTTTCCTACTCCGCAGTATATTCAAAGTCCGAGAAAATAGCTCCCCATTCTTTATTTTCCCCCTTCCTTTGGTCAGCGAGAACAGCGATATATGTGTGTGCAACACGAACACCATCTCAACCGTACGGATCTTCTGTTATAGCAGTCTCCCCACCATTAAGTGAGAGCCGATCAGTAGTACAAGCAACCGCTTCCTAACAAGTCAGACAAAGAAGCCGCTCTTAGAGCGTTTTCGCGTTTTCGTATACATAGCTGGGCTAGAGTTTCCACGAACTCAATATTTTTAACACTCTGCACTCAAGTGGCGCCTCTGGAGCAACATGCGCAGTTAACCAGAACATTTTTAAAGGTAAAATTTAAGAATTATTTATATTAGAAAGTAGCAAATTAATGAAAGAAATAAAAGCAAATAGATCGTGAATATTAGTTATTCTCTTCTTTTAAAATAAGGCTTTTGAATTTCCTTTACTGGAAAACTTATTTAGGTTTAATTGTAAAAAAGATATACAAAAAATGTTGAAATCAGTGAATTTGTTCACAAAGCCTTGTTGCCATACACTATCGAGAGTGGAAAATTATTGAGACGAAAGGACAGGTTATTGATTCTCAGTGGTGACTTCAATTAGACTTCAGTTAATCTAGATTCAGAAGAGGCACGATCACTTATTACATTCCTGAAATTCAATTTGAAATTAAATCCCGATAAAAATAAATGTTTTAAATAAATGTAATAAGAAACTTTACAATGGATGTAATACTTACTCAGTACTAACAGAATTTACGGTTGAAAATATTTACACATATTTTGTTTCAGTTTTTAGAGTATGAATAAATGGAAAATAATAACATTTAACAAAAACTATGTTTGCTCATATACTGTATTATCAGCAACTAGTTCTAATGTATTAAAATTTATTCACAGTAATTAACAGTTACAATATCTGATAAAATTGATGATTACAAATTTCATTTTCAACACGTGAGAATTTCATGTGCAAATTCGGACGACAAATAAAAACATCCACAAATGGTATCGAAGATTGCAAACCCGTTAAATGTAAATGCGAACGACATATAAGTAAATCCAGAAAGAAATATTCTTCCGAGTATTCACAGTCATATTTAATGTATAACAAACATTTAATCATGCTTGCCTGTATTGTGTACGAAACCGTGAATAATAGTGAAAACATTGATCGGTGTACAATTTTGTTGAATCTTAAGCCCGTCAGATATGTTGAAACGCATTTCTAGTTTTAAAAGAACAAATTATCGAAACATTAAAACTTAAAGGTACACCACATTTCTTACTTTAATGCGTAAGAAGTTTAAGAACGTTTCGTTCAAAAAATATTCTTCGTTCAATTATATTTATAGATTTGATGTAAGAATAGAAGCACAAATAGTATTGAATTTTATTATTTAATACTATGTTGAAATAAAACAGTAATTGCTATTACAGTAATGTTTTGATAAGTCGTTGAATCATTCTGTATGATAATTAGCAAAATCGTCCCCACCACAAAATTCTCATTGCCTGTATATTCGCCATGGTATCAAATTGCGTTCCGGAACTCTACGTTAAACCGCCATATAGCAGCGAATTATCGTAGAGGAGACCGAGATAAGCGACGACCGAGGCTCGCCCGAGTCTAGAACACTTGGATCTTTTTCGAAAGTAAAAAAGAACAACCGTACTGAAACGAGAAAGAGATCCGAGACATATCGGTGAGACACTATTAATGTAAGGGCAACGTTTTTTTACTTTTAATTTTTGCGAAGTGAAGGTTATATCACTACATTTATGGTATTTTTTATCTGGTTAAATTGGCACTAAACATATTTGCGTATTTTATAAGTGATAATAACTTGTTTCTTTTAGATCATCAAATCTGTAAATATGCACCAAATTATGCCATGTTTGGTGTCATTTTAACCAGAAAAATACCACAAATGCAGTGACATAACTTTTACTTTCCAAAAATTGAAAATAAAAAATGTTGCCCTTGCATTATTAGTGTCTTTTTGTTCATTCTCGGATTTCTCTTTCTTTCTTTCATTGCAGCACTTTTAAAATAGTGGCTTCTAGCTCCGCCCATCTTTCGGTTCTACTACACGATAAATTTCGATCCCGATTTCCGACGACTTATCGAAACATGACTATAACACTAAAATACGGGTTCTATATTACTGAACGTATCTTTGTATAGTGTCCCGTAATTACTGGTACAATCGGCAACGGGGTTAATTACTCCGTGAAAAAGTTGATTGAAAATTAGCGGACTCCTTAAGCATGGTGGTCCTTGATGCAGCTTCTCTGTCAGAAGATGAAGTGATACTTGTACATAAGTAAATATCTCAAAATTCGGCAACGACGCGGTTTTTCTTCTGGCTAAAACCTCGGTGGCCAAACGTCCGCTAGGTCAAACCGTTTTTAAGTTATCCTCGAAAGAATCGAGTTTGTGGTAGGAAATTTATTGAGACGATTAGGAAGGTTATCGAGGACGATTTTAGTATAAAGCATAGGAAAAGCGTCAGATCGATTTGCCAGTTCCTCCAGATGGCACCTCAATACATAGTATAATTGTCACGGAAGTACTTACAGTGTTTCCCAACCATTTTTATGCTATGCCCCGCCTAAGCCTTTCTAAAATTCTTATGGCCCGCCCCCCCTAACATATACATAATTTTTAATATTCAAAAATTAGAATGGTCATTAAAGAAACTTGAATGGTAGGTTTTAAGAAGACAAGACTTTACATGCACTCTTATGGTATTAATTTTATTATTTCAAACATATCTAAAATATATTTCAGCTTAACCATTTATTTCTACTCGTAGAACACCCTGTGGACATCAAGAGTACAGCAAATAAAACATGCACATTTGTTTGCCGACATCCGACAAAGTTCTGGCACCACGATTGCCGAATTTATTGAGCGATACGGAACTGTGAAACGGGTCAATCGACAGTTGGTCGGAACAAAAAGCGTATCTCATGCATATCTTTCATATTTGAAATATATTCTTGCTCTTATTATCATATATCATTGTTCACTGCTGTCTCTTCCGTTTAACTCGTTGATCCTTAAATCCTACATTTATTTGAATTGATATATATTTTGTGTCGTTGATCGTTACAGCATCAGAATTATAGTAATTAATTATTCGATGTAAATGTAAATGTTTTGATAACACCATTACATTTCTTCATTTAATTTCGCATAGCACGTATAAAATCACAAAATCTTTTACCATTATGCGAATTAATACTGTAATTTCACAAAAAGATTAGTGCAAATGTTAGTCATAAGATTTTGGAAAAGAATTTGTTAAATAGAAATAAAAAATTGGAATATTTTTATAACATCTAGAGTTGTTTGATAAAAATTAAGTGCATAACGTCTTTATTCGATATTATGAAAGTTTGGTGGTTATGTAAGATGATAGAAAAGAAAGGGGAGAGAAGGCGTTACATCCGGAGCCTGCTAGTGGACTCGTCAGATCACCGTACTTTGTTTAGTTACGTGTGCGCACCTTCCTTTTGGCTTATCACGCACGGCCTGAAATGGCGTGGGATTGAGATACGTTCAATCAGCGCGCCTACAGGTAGCTGGCTACCCGCGAGCTACCAAACCGTGGAGAGTGAGCTCCAATGTCTCCCTTGGCGAGGGCGTGACCTTTCTAAATCTCTACCAGCTCTGCAGGCTGGTATCAGAGCTGAAACGCAGCTCACCTGCCGAGGCCACTATCCAGTGCCTCTGACTTGCAATATAGGCCTACCACTACCCCTGCGAGTCCAACACAAATGGTCGACAACGAGAGGGGGCTATAAATATATGAAACCGTAAAGAAAGCGAACCTTCTTCGCCGAGTATTGCGCTTGAAACCCATAGAGCTGTAACCGGCTACGCTATTCCTTACGTCAAGATTGACGGCCGGTATTCTATTTTCCACGATCCTTCTTCCATTGGGTCTAGAGCAGACATGGACCGGAAACCCACTCAGAGAGCAGCTCCGATGTCAGACTTGTTTAGGAGTTGTCAACTCTACTTGAAACTATCTTAAAGCCTACAAATACATTGTGAGAAAAACACACGGTTCGGCTATGTGACCTCGGGAAACTAAGAGATGGAGATATATTCCCTGCTTGTCGGTGCGGTTCACCCTTTGCTTTGAGCGCCGGTCAGCGCTCCGACTCCGTGTACCACTTGCCATCCATGTCTGGACTGGAGGTTCCGATCCCACATAAATATAACACTCTCTACAAAATTAAATGCTACTTCAAAACCTTCCTTGCTTCAAAATCAGCGATTTAAGATGTAGCAATTCAATATTAACCCTTTGCATTCGAAGCATTTTTGGATATGATTAAGTCTAGACTTATTTTCCGATGAAACTTTAAAAATTTGAAAGCTTTATTTTCAGAGAAAAGAGTTGCAAATGGTTATAATTTATTTATTTTCATTTCTAATATAGATAATAGTTAAATTTCACATTTTAAAATATTCTAATTGCATATGGCGTCCCAGAAGCGCCACTCGAGTGCAAAGGTTTAATACAAAGAATATTCCATCAGTTTGCAACGAATAAAATAGACCGAGATAAGTAAGTTCAAAATAAGAATTCAGTCTATATTTGTTGCGTCAAGATATAAATAGTCTAATCATTCGTATTGCTTGCGCATGTTGATTGTTTTAAATTGTTGGTACGTTTATGAACATTACTTTAGTGCGAATTTAAGATACGCAAACCGCAATTTTGTGTTTAAAATAAAAAAGATAGTTTAAAAATGCAAATATGTGTATTATTCCTAGTTTGCTCCGTTTTTAAATTTTGTGTTTGATATATTTTAAACTCTTATATCATAATATTTTTGTACAATGTACTTACTCTGAAATCCTAATATATGATACTAATCATATAATTTTATGATTGTATTACAAAAAGCAAGGTTTGTATAAGTTTCTAATTTCTCTGCTAAATTTCAGTTATATTCCACTTTACAGTTTTCTGAAATCACATAACTGAACGGTGTACTCTTACGATGTAGTCATATTCCCTGTATCTTATTTGCATCGTTTGTTCCTAGACCTGCTTCCCATTGCCTTCCGGTAATTCCAAATAGAGCGGGCAACAACGCGCAAACAAACCCGACATCCAAGCCGGTCGTTGAGTGTTTTCGTGCTTATCCCTGATATAAAGGCATCTTTCTGCGTCCACGCGAGCATCTATTCCCCTGCATTGATCCTTCATTACAAGGATTAAGCAACACACTTCAGAAGTCAGGCATTTTTAATTACTAACATCTTGAATAAGAAGCTCCATGCTGTAAAGTAGTAAGAAAATTCTTGTTTTTCTTGCAACGAACTCATGCTGTATTTTGTTTGTAGCTCTTTGATTTTAAAATCATTTTTTATTTAATTGGATAAACGAGATAGAAAGAAATAGAGATTAAAGAAATAGACGGAGATAATATTTTTGAAGTGGATTGAACAATGTCCGAGTCAAACGGCGCTGGTGGACGAGAAACGAGCTCGACAGTAGATTGTCAAATGGATTCAGAGCTATGTATATGGAATGGGAGATCGCTACCCAAATAGGATATGGTTAATGTTCTGCAATGCCACAGATAACCTGGTCAATCCAGTGCGTTGAAGGTTATAACAGTCAAACTTAATGCTACGATTGAATTTAAAAAATATCATTTTTCACTATCATCTCGTATCCTGAGGAATTCCAGTATTTAGCCCTTAGCACTTGAAAATTTTTAGATTATTTACGAGCAACTCAAAAATACTCAATACATAAGATAATATAACATTAGAAATAATTATTCTATTTAAATTATATTTCTCTCAAAAATCATCTGCACTCTTTCACGCGTCTCGAAATTCGTATTTTATCCCAAAATCAATAATTAAGTAAGCCTGTGACAGTTTCAGTGAAGCGGATCCATCGCAGAAATAACTTTATGAAACCATTGAAAACATTCTATTTCTTACAAGCTGTATAGAGGCAATTGCTCTTTTTTATTTTACACCGGAATTAGCATTTTCATTTAGTTTCCTTAATCTGGCACGTTCTAGTAAATTCAAGAAGTATCATAAACGTATTACCTGCTGCGATCGAGGCCTTGAGTATTTCCCACATGTGTCGAGCTTCGGTACTAACACTACCTAGGGAGAACCGTTAGATTGGAGCCAGTTACCTTACAAATTTCGCGTTAAAATTCCGACAAATCAAACAAACCGACCGCCCTCCCTTCACAGATTCCAAAAATCCAAGCGAGCCGACCCGCGTGTTTCACCACCGATGCTACTCCTCCGCTGAGGTAATTTAAGGGAAGAATTTCCGCGGAAGAGGCAGAACCGTCAAAAATTTCCGATTTTACCTGTCGAAGAAGAACAGCCGAGCCTGTTCCCAAAAATAGTTTAGAACAGCCGAGTCTGTTATCAAAATTGCATCACCAACGACAAATAAAACTAACGTGTTCTCCGGAGTCACTTTACAATTTCTCCGAAACTCCGTGGTATTCCAAATTCCGAATCGTCGTGGATTGAGACGACACCACAACAGATAAAAGCATGCAAAAAGAACGGTACAAAAGAACTGGTCCACCATTATTAATTAATCTGTTACGTATGCGATTTGAGAAGTTTTTCTTTTATTTTTTCACCAGTTTTCGTGTTTTCCAGCGTTCGTTTTTCGGTACCAAAAAGCTCATTAGGAGACAGAATGAAAAGTTGCATTGTAAAATCAAGTGAAACAAAAACCATTTATGGATCCATATGCAAAATGGAACAATAGAATATTGTTTTTATAGAATAAAATTAGCTCTTCTCAGTGATTTTGAATAATAATTGTCCGATATAAGTTTTATTCCTCTCAATTGATTAAAATTATATGTAAACAAATAAAGTTGATATGATTTGACGATATTTCTTTCTATTTATTTCTACTTTAACCCTCAAACAATTAAATAAATCCTACACGTCGAAACTGAAAAAGTCCTGTATAATAAGGAGCCTGACAAATTTCTGAATCACCGTTTGAAATAAAAAATTTTGCTGTCATAAAATCAACAAACCGATGAAAGTTTAGTAAAAACGGAGAAACCGTACAATTTAAATTAAATAAAAAACCATTCGAAATGGCTGTAAAGCGAATGACGAATAAACCTTCGTAATCGGTTTTCTGAAAAATAAACTTACCTTTGTTTTAATACCCATCATTTCCTTTGAAGTTTCAGTTGTATTTGTTGAAATGCAAACGTCGCTTAACTGAATGTCTCCTGTGCGAGATTCGGGTACGCTCGTGTAGCCTCGCGTAGGTTGCCGAGCCGGCGCGTGTTTTGAAAGCGTTTGGAAGATTTAGAGTTGTTCCTTTTCTTTTTTTTTTAATTCCAATTATTAAGGTTTCTGTCGATTAATTTTCAAATGCATCCATTCAAATTACTAGTTTGCATTATTAGTTTAATACTAGCAATATCCACGGTTATTTTATTTTTTATTTCATTAATTATTTAATTATTTAAAATTTGAAGCCCCGGTCTAATTGAATATTATTAATCAGTTTCACCAAACAATAATATTGTTATAATGTGCAAGTGAACACATGAAACTCACGGATACACTGTTTTAAGCTCTTTCTTAACGATCCAGCAATTTTTAACCAGCAAATATTTTGTTAAAGATAACAAAAATCGAACGGAACTCAATGATTTACGGATCGCAATTTGTTTATAATCACCACTTTGCCTCGAGCCTTCGTTCTACAATGAATTTTATTCGCGGCGAAATATCATTAGCTAATCCAACCGACAATTATACATATCATATTTTTAACATTGTGTTTACAGATCCGTTCGATCTATTGATCGAATGTGTTCATACCACAAAGTCAATTGGTAGAACCATAAAAGCAACTCGCATTTCATAGGGGGATGTCGCTCGAGTTGTAAACCCCAATACAAAACAATCCTAAACCTGTTATCAGCTTTGCACGCAGTTAGATCAGTGGCCATCAACCACCGTTCAGAACTGTTACTTTTAGAAATTCGATCTGTAAAAGGATCTTGAAAAGTTGCAGGTTAATTCGCGTCTACGTGAATCGCCGATACAGGTATTCTTTTTACTATGAAGGAAAGCAGATGATTTAATCTCACAATCGGTCTGAGCAAATTGCCAATCAATACGTAGTCATCCCCCGTCAATAATTTTGATGTATTTTCAGCGGAATGTTCAACAATGGAATTCGCTCCTTTGAACCCTCTTTTTATTCTCATGCCGACAATCAACCTTTACATTTTTTCATAAATAATAACCTTTTCAACCGGATTCGTGTTATATTATTACCCTATTGTACTTCATTGAATCTACGATGTTACCGTAAATTGAATACAGCAAGTATCGTTTAACGATTTATAACAAAATTTGCGAAATATTATATTTTAACATATTTTTTAAATAAATAAATTTTTCAAAAATCTGTTTGCACCACATTATTGGCCTTCCAAAACGAAAAAATGTTCATTTTGAATATTTTATCTACGTCTAATAGTTTCTGAGATATTCGTGAAAATAGTATTTTCAACCCCAACTTTAAGGGTTACTTTCACCATTTCAAAGTGGATATTCGTATGTAAAAGAAATACGTGTCAAGTATTTTTTCAACTTAAGTAACATAAAAATTTCATCAAAATCGGGGTGTAATGTTTGGGTGCTGCCCCTTGTAAATGTATGATCATCATAACTCGACATTTAATCTACAGAATTGCAGCGTGACTTCATTTCCACTTTTCAAGGCGCTATTGGAACGTGACAAAAAATTTTCGGAACAAATCCACTAGGTACTACCATGATCTTATATTTAATTGTTTAACTCCATCACATATGCATTAAAGGTGGAGTTTTGAATGGACCTGCCATTCGTTTGTGCAGCTAGCTTAATTACTTAGGGCTGGTTAAAAGGAAGTCGACTCCTGTAATTCAAAGAAGTTGAAAAATGAGCTTTTAATATTTAAGCATAGAAAACTTCAATTATGTTATACTCATTACATTGTTCTTTCACCTTTTCCTGCTTCGTTTCAAAGTTAAATCAAAGAATACCTTCTTCCGCTTACCCTCTTGGCTTGGAATTAAATCAACGACTGTATACATCATGTTCATTTATTTAATTTTGCATTGCTTAATTAAAAACAACTTTTAATACCATAATAAAGTACATGGAGTATATTGTGTCGTGCCGAGCATAAGAAATTGCATTAAGTTGTAATAAATATTTATTTTATTCAAATTAAAAGGGAATTACGTTAAAAAAAGACTGAATATTATAATATTATATATTCAGTCTTATATTCATTAGATTGTAATAAGAAAACCAACCAGAATTTAATCAATTTTATTATTAAATTGATAATACGTATAGGTACATTTGTAATACAAGGGTATTAAAAATTCTACTGAACAGAATTAAATTTATTAAGTTTATTGGGTATATTAATCATTAATAAACCTGTAACGTTACACGTGGACCTTACCTTTTCATTCTTCGGATAATTTATACAGCGCGTACGTATTAATTACACTCATATCATACATTTCAATGTGCTTATTAAACATGTTCGGAGTACAAAAGATTATCAGAACAACGAAGAACTTAATGTTCGTTGTACATTTCATACCATAAAGTAAACACTCACGTCCTTGATGAAACCATTGTTTGAAAATTCCGTTATCTACCCTTTTCCCGCCTAGTAATTTTGGTTTCCATATGAAATGCGTCCAACCTCTCCGGTTTCGAAGTATGCGAGAACCTGAAAATTTCAAGTACCCCATAGCCGGGTTGGGTAGAGTCAGGTCGGGTTCTCGAAAATATCTAATTCGATAATCAAAGTTGTGTTTAGTTTGTTTTTAAATACGATCATGAATTAATTTTGGAAGTGTTAACTCCTTAATACGTTGACTGCCACAATGAAAACAAATTTTGAGTAACAGCAGTTTTGGTATATATTTCGCCTTTTCTTGATTTATTTTTTCAAACTGTTCCCAAACAGAGCTTCTGTTAAATATCTCTTTGTACATCACATTTTGCACTTGTATTAGGTTGAGTAAAAAGTCCGTTCGCTACAACGACGGCTTGCGATTGTTGACGTTGTTAAAGCGATACAAAAATCGACCTTTTTTAAAACAATTTGTTACTGATGATGAAAAATGGATTGTTTTTAATAATTTGAAATGAAGGAAACATTAGTCCATGCCAGGACAAAAACCATTAACAACGGCCAAATCCGAAGTGCACCCTAAAAAGGTATTGCCCTCGGTTTGGTGGGATTATAAGGGAATATCGTATTATGAACTCTTATCAAATAACCAGACTATTAATTCTGAAAAATATTGTGACAACTGCATCACTTAAGACTTAACCAATCGCGCGCGCCACAGCGAATCGTACGTCTTCCACCGCGCTCGAACAATCCAAACTACGCTGTCCACCGCGCATTTTTCGCAAGTAACGCGGACTAATATCCACTACTTGAAATCAAAGAAGATTATGGGAGGTCTCACCGATCGGTCATGCAGCGACTTACTTTAAAGTGTGGAGATCTCCCCTATCGATTGGCTAAGCGATACAAGAAAAACGACATTTACTTTCATTCAGAAAAGGAATAGTATTCCAGCCATATTGGCTGTCACTATCGATACTCATTTTCTTCCAGATTTATAAATTCAACAAAACAGCACGAAATATGTCTATTTCTAAGTTTCACGAACAGTTTACGAATACACACTTGCACAATTTACGATCATATTCAACAGAGCTCGTTCCAAAACACGATTCGTGTTCTCAAAATTTCAGAAATCCCGATATTCGTGTGTTACGAAATACTTCCGAGAATCCTTGGAAAAAATTCCGAACCCGATGCGACCCGATATCGTCGGGTTCTCGCACACCTCTACTCCGTTTCAATAACGCGAATATCGGCAGACGTATACGGAGTTAAATATCCGAAACGGTTATCCAGTGGTGAGTGGGTTGTCACTTTCCAGGTAACGACGCATCAAAAGACCGTACATCCAGGTGACGATTCGAGGCGTCACGGGGTGATCGAGAATGGAAATACAAGATCCATCGGGTCGTGTCGCGGCGAAGGGGGTTGAGACAGCTTGGTTCGACTCGAGGCAACGCGGCGCGGCGCGACGAGGCGCGGCGAGGAAGGGTGAGAGACACCGTGAAATGTGCCGGACGATTTGAGAGGGCCGGCCGGCTGACGCCAACCAAGGGCTGAAACAGGGAGTGGGGCGCGAGAAGCGCCGCGACGCTTCTCGGTAGCGCCAGGAACTAAAAGTCTGGGCGGTACGACGCGCCAGTATTCAGCCCGCGATCGCCGCGAGCGTACGTGTGTTTCGCTTTCTTTCGTGCGGTGCGCTTCGTTTGCGCATCTTTCGCGCACGCATACATACACGCGCGGCATATCCGACTTGTTAACAATAAACGGTCTTGTTCGAATGTCCCGGCGTCTGTGAACGGATTTTTCCCTTCGTGATATACACTTCAGCAACAAGCATCATTGGAAGAACAAAGTTTCGAAAGGTTATTATTTGTGAACTGTCAAACGGATTTATATAAGACGTTCCGAAGTGTTTCGCCGTTCTGTTGCATCCCTCGTTGAAAATCTGTGTCAGAAAAATGTTTTCTCATCTTGTGTGTCTACATCGCTTTCTTTCATTACGACAAGTGATCGTTTTCATAAAAATGACACGAAAGTGAATTTGTTCGTTATTGGAAAAAAGATTATCATTCAATTTCTTACTATCCTTGACATGTTATTTTAAAACAAGCAAAAAGGGCGGTGATGAAATGTAACGGTTCGTCCAATATCTGTAATCAATTTTTTTATGACTTTCACACCTGATATTCAGTTTGTCGATATTAATCAAGCATTTTACCATTTACCGTGATTATTGTACGCGGGGCAGGTATAAGGTTTCCCAGTATTTTTTATTTGAACGATAACCAAAGAATTTTCGCGATATTTAATTAAAACACTTTCAACTATTTTGCATTCGGTATCTCCCCTGATTCTATTTGAAAAGTTTTAAACGCGCACGGTATTTAATATAACAGACCGTTCTGTTTCGAGGGGGCGATTCGAACAAGGTGGTGATTCTTCGATTCATAAAAATGCGATCCACGTTGGATACATATAAGTACTTTACAGCCCTTAGGTCACGGTTTAACTATTTCTCGCTGCAATAATACTCTCAATCATACTAGGTGCTCATTTCTTCGGATACAATCAATTTCCGCTCTTACGTGTTGCTTTAACCGTCTCCGCACAGGGTAACAATTGGAATCGTTGCAGTTGCTCTTCTCGAACGCTTGTGAATTTTCATTTTCGTTTCTTTTATCGAAATCGAAAAGTACGTACGTGACTTTAGGTACGTTGCAGATACAGCCGGGTCCGTGATCTCATCCTGGCAACGAATCTTATTCGATGTTGAACCGTCGCGTTGGGATTGGTAACAGGTCCTCCACTATGGCTTAACGAGTTCAACGAGTTTTTCTCGGTCGACCGTTCGGTAATTGAGGATCCAGTGGCACACAGAATTTTCACCGATGCGATACCTTTATCGACGAATTAATCCGTATTGATTTGCCGTGGCAAAACGATAAAAAAAAAAAACGTTTGCTTTTTCGTCGTGCCGGCCGATCACGTCGACTATCGCGTCCAAACAAGTCAAGTGCTAGTAGATTCCGATGAACCCGGGAACGCTTTCGATTTTCGTCATCATACTAAGCTGTTTGGCGAATGAAGTGATGCCGGACTTTGCTTTACTACCACGTTCGATTCGGCTGAAATAAAACGGGTACCGAGTGTATACGAGTTTGTGCCAGGAATTTGAAGTTTTCGTTGGTGGGCTGAAATTTGATCATGTTGATATAAAAACGGCGCGTATTAACAGTTTTTCTGGCGTTTTAAATAGGATTATCGATGTTTGTTGGAATCGTAATCCGCAGTTGTTTCGAAGACTTTCTAAAATATTTCATTCAATAGTTCACTTGTGCGTTTTCAATTTCATAAATGTTTCTCGTGATAAAAGTGTTTGCCGAAACTGTGTACAAGGTGTTTTGTTGGCACACTTCTAAGACAGATACTGTTTACCAAATAATTCTAATGGCATTCCTATCACTTATTCGATCGATTATTCGCCTTATGAAGGAAACACATTACTAGTGATATCGATTCACTTACAGTGTTCGGTTCTAATTTGTGCTCGCAATTTTTAGAAATCGAGGAAGCAAACTGCGATCCGATTTTTCTTATGACACCTAATGTGACTGGCAGCTTTAATTGGCAATTTTTAAAAGTATAATAGTGCGACGTTTGGATACACTATTTAATTTTATTCAAAGTGAACATTAAATATCGTTGTGCTGTTTGGGCGGTAATTTAAACGGTTTGCTAACATTTAACGTCCTTTATATTCTTTTTTTCTGTGTGGTCTTTGCTTATGGTTGTACGTTGTTTTCTTATAAATTTTTCTCTCGGACGAACGTATTTTCTCGAGAAAAAGCAGTTGCAATTTAAAATGGTTGTTCCTCTTAATCAAGTGCAACGTTCAAGCGTTTAATCCGTTCAACGTGAAAACAGCAGAAACGCAGACGATGATTCGGGTGTTCACTAATAACAATTTCGGGGCGAATGATGAATTTCACGATTGTTGTGTTGCATTAATTGGAGCATTTAGTTTCCGGCAGTTTTACATCGAAACGATGCTCAGGTAGTTAACTCAGGAAAGTGCTGGAAATTTAATTACCGTTCAAACACTGCCACTTATGTGTATGATTGTTTTTCGTAAGGAAATGTACTTTTAAAGATGAATTTTAACAAACGATTAAAAATAATTTTCTCATCAAGGTATCTTATTCTATTTAGAAAAAATTATTGACGGTATTTGTAATTTTATGCGACAAATTTTTTTTTATATGAATAATATCCCACAAATAATAATAATCACAATAACAGTGGTTTGTTTTGAATTTGAAATTGACGAATTTATTCTATTCTGATTTCGTGATTGCTTGTACGATTCTTAAGAAATAATCGATTATTAGAATATTTTAGCCGAAATTGTTTAATGTTTGTTATTCAGAAGTGATTCATCGGCGTATGTTGAAAAATAATTTTCAAAGATTTTGACCCTTTCTCCCCAAAAATCATAGGCAATACATCGTTCGGGGATACGTTTTTTGATGTCTGTACCATCTGTTTTTTAAATATAACTTTTTGAATTTCATCCAGTTGGCTATCTACATGATTTCTACGTCAGTATTTACATCCTCGTGTACATAGGTGCATCGCACAATTGAAAAAGACTGTTTGAATGGAGGAAAATTTACGTTTAACACTAGAACTAGCGAGCAAGTCAAAATGACTTACTACTTACTTTTGTCCAAATGTATCCTGATCTTTCTGAAGATAAAGAATTATTGTATATGCTAGTGTAGGTTTCATCCTTTATTTTTCATTTTAAAGAAAACGTGAATTGGACGCTGGCAGTTCGAGTGTTAAAAATAAGCAAGCGGATTAAGTGATTGTTCGTCGATAAAGTGTTGGCGACATAATGAAAACGATCATTTCAAAACAAATGATTCGTTTCGAAGAACGCATCCATGCTTCCTGAAAAAATGGATACAATATATATTGTGTTTCTTCAAATTATCGCAATAAATTTCATCGCAAAGTTTAGAGAAGAGAAAACGTAATCGTGCACCGATACGCACCCCGTATGTTAGTGTCAACTCGCTGGTGACGCGCTCCTTTCGCAACGATTACGTTTTGTCAGAAGTGTGCCGGAGTGAAAGGGTTAAAGCTACTGGTGCTATTAAATCAGGGGTGATTAAGACGCGGTATTTTCTCTGTTATTCCGTGATATATTTGCTACGATATGGTGCACCAAGAAAAGAAAGGAAAGACAGCTTTCAATTTAGCAGAGAAATGTAACAGTTACACGGGAGTGCGAAGGATTAAGCGATATCGATTCGGCGAAAGAAGGTCAATGTGCCAAAATAGCAGTGGATTAATCGTATTCGAGCGTAACATTTTTTTCTAGGCTGTTTGTAAACGTTTCGGGTTAATAAGTTGTTAGATGCTACGTTTCTCTCCAGGTTTAAATAGCCCAGGCCAGCGTTTCCTGCCACGCGACGAGTAAAGTCCCTCTGGGCTGCTAGCGTATTAGCAAATTCGATTCGGTGCGGTAACTTCCACCGGTGAAACACGGATTGGAGGGATAATGCGAGCGACGGTGACGTCGACGTTTAATAAAGTTTTTCGCACCCGGTAAAGTGAACCTGCGGCTGTGAGCTCCGGTGGATGACATTTTCTGGATTGACGGCGGGGAAAATAAATAGTGTTTCCGTTTTGTGTTTCCATTTTACAATCCTATTTATCGTTTCCGAGTGATCGAGATCATTTCACGGCTACGCATCGTGAAAAGTGCATCCACCGATATTTTGGCAACCGGATACAAGCGGATGGGACATGATTGAAGATATCAACTGCAATTTTAAGGAACAAGTTTCGCGTACCGTTTCATTTTTAAATGTTTTTTGTTGCAACAATTTAAAACAATCGAAGTGCAGTTACGTGTAACACGTACTTGTTACATATTTGATACATGATGTGCGATATTTGATTTAACTCTAAATTATTGATATATCAAAAGACCAGTTGTGGTAGATAAAACGAACTATACATTTTTCTCACTGAAACATGACACAAAAGGAACGATAAAAAAAGGGAAATTTGATTAACCGGATGATGAGGATTAACACGAAATTAAATTTATGGAAGAAAAAAAAATTAATACAGAATGTTGAGAGAAATCTTAAAACCGGTCATTTGACCGGTCGTGGTACATTTAATCGAAGAATCTAAAAATTCTGATACATTCTGTTGGACATTCGTTTCCTACACAAAGTTGTGTTTCTTCGCTAACAAATTTTTTCCAAGAATACGACCAAATGAAACTTCTGTTTCTGTTGTAAGTGAAACAAGTTGCTCTTTCGTCCGAAAGACGTAGAAGTTTTCTTGAAAACCAGTAAATTCATTCATTTCTCCCTCGCTACGAATCGAAACCTCTTCTATTCTCGTGCCAAGTTTTGAACTAGCAAAACTCAACCGGGTCTAAACGCGAGCAAGCGTACAAGTAAATTCGATTTAATAGCGTAACTTGAATCGTAGATCATAAATAAAGCGAAGTTTTCTTTTCGACAAAAATATTTTGAAATGAAAAATAATTTTTGAACTTTGCGCCACTCTTAAGGTATACAGCCAGGACGAAAAGAACTTAGATAGGCAGAATTTCGTCATATGTAAAATCGATTATTTCTTGATGGGAATATTAAGAACATTACTGAAAATGAACTATGGTATAGTGCATGTGAAGTTATGGGACATTTAAGTCATCGTTTCTCTTTAAATGTTGCAATTTTTGTTTCGCAAGCTGTTTGGTACATTGAGTTATTATTGTTTTATTTTAATTTAAAAGAATTCGACTATTATGATGACATTTTTTAGCGAAAAATTAACTTTCTAACATTGTAAAGATATGACGGTACCTGTTGTCAGTAAGAGCATTTTATAATTTATTCGACCAGTTACCCTTTCGTTCTACCTGTATGATTACTCAGTACTCTTATTACATTAAGGGGACTGAAAAGTAATGTCGTTTCTGCGTGTTTCAACGTTTGTTTGCCATTTGTCAGGTCTTTGTGCACTCCAAAATCGTGCCAAAGACATTTTAAGATTAAAGCGAGTTGTTTACTTGTATATAATTAAGTCTTAAATTTTTTTGCAATTTTGGATGAAATGGCCAGCCAAATATCTTTTTGAGTTTCACAAATCGCTACCAATAATTACAGCATTGATTAAAAATAAAAATTTGTTAAAAATGTATTTGTTTGAATTTAATGTGAAAAAACGACATTACTTTCCGGTCCCCCTAATATTTGTCTGATCATCTGATTCTACTTACGTATTTGTATACAGTTTCATTCAACTCGTATTCTACTTGTCTGACCACCAACTGCCCTGATTCTACTGCTATGGTCGCCTATAGTCATTCTTATTGCGCCACTGTATCTACTAATAGTCTAACATCTAGGTCTAATATCTACCATAGCAAAATTTAATCTCTCATTATAATTTGAACCTACAGATTATTATTAGCATATAGTGTAATGTAAGTGATTAAAACGTAAAATTTACAGTGCAACAAATAACGATTAATGACTAGAAATGAAGTGGTAAATTAGTTCATGGTTCATGGTAAATTGTAGTATTATTTTCAGTTAAATTTTAAAATTTGTATTCAAAATAAACATAAAAATAAATCCGTAATATAACTTAACACGATTGATAAAAAATTCTAAAATATTGTATTTAAAAAAAATGTATCTGTGGTTTACTTTGTAGAACAAAATTAAAAATTCCACTTCATTCATATTTACTATCAAGGATCACAATTGATGTAAAATAGATTTTATAAAAACCAATCAACACTTTCTAACGAACAATATGTAAAAATGTAATTTCGAACATATTGTTTTAAAAAATTGGATTTCACAGAACCAATTTGCTGATCTAAATTCAAAATTTAAAAATTTGCAGTTCTGTTCCACAAATAGTTTACGGCATATTTCGAGAATCTTTATTGAGGTAATACATCATTTTTTATTTAATGCTAATCTAAACCTACTATATTCTGCTTGAGGATTAAAAACAACACTTTGATGTGCCTTTTCTAAAAAGGTTTCCTCAACAATTTCTTTAATATGTTACGTATTATGTTCAATACAGCTTATAAAATTCAATTTTGATAAAAAGCATTATATGGTGTAAATAATTATCGTAATACATTATATAGTTACATTTAAAAGCTACTTAGCTACGTGTTATGTTTCAATAATATTATACTACCTGTTGAAGTTTCAAGTTTATTTACGAATTACCTGTTCAATTAGGAACATTGCAGAACAAGTATTTCAGGCATAAGAAATTTCTAACGCACACAGAAATGCATTGATCTTAACTGTTTTGATAACATCGATCCTAACTAATACGAGCAACGTGAATAGATTTTTTACCACCTTGAACGAGAAAGTCAATTATTTACAAGATTCTTTTGGGATTAAAAGCAATTTCTATAAAATTATGTATATACTTTTACCAACAATTTAACAAGTATTTACATTAATTCAAATAAAATCTTCAGTAGATGAATTCAGCTTCCATGCATACCGAAAATCTTCTCGAATTTCGTACATATAAAATGTCAAAAAGAGCATATTTGACATTTAAGTGAGGAAACTCGAATCGGAGTTATCAAGTTTTAAATTAAAAAGATTATCAACTTATAAGAACACCTCGGTTGTTATTTACTAATTTTTTCAAACAAATTGAGGATAGTCTTTTTGTTCAATAAAAGAGATTTTATATTAATAGCAAGGGATTCAACAAGAAATTTAAAAGACGAATAATTTTATTACAAGCTGTAAATTATTCTGAATAATGTAAAGAGCAGTTCAAATTATGGATTAGAAAAAAGAATAATCCAAAGCTAGACGTTTGAATATTCTCCAAAATTGTTAATATTTGAAAAACTAGTTCAAGTATTTTTTGTTTTGTTTTTTTAGTGGATAAAGGAACTCAAATATTCAGTTTTATTAAAATTGCTGAAAATGGCTGAAACTGCCCGAATCACTTGAAGTGGGCTCGCTTTTTTACAAAGTTCAAACGTGTATTCATTGTGTCCCGTCGATATAGTTAAGCTCATTTCAAATGTTTTCGATCCTATAAATGAAGTTTAAATACGTAATCGTGTTTGCAATATCTCGAAGCTTCTATTACCTGGTACGACAGAGAAATTATCATTAAAAACTTCCCTCGCTTGCAACTTTTGTCAAAGTTTCCAATTGCTGTAGGAGATTATAGGGGTCAAAATACAGCCATCCTTGCCTCAGAAGTTGCGTTGAACATTGTAAAGAACGAGAAAACAAAATGTTCATGACACTCTTATTAATCTGCGTGGCAATTGCATTAAATACAGCGTCTTCTTTTAACCACCGCATGCATGACAGCGTGATAGGATTTAAATTTGATAAACGAATTTCCCAGCACTGCCTGTCAAGCTAAAGTGGTAACTTTCTTATTGCGAGTTATAAAACTGAATTCTGTTTCAAAATGTTTTCATTTAAACTCTCTTACTATTCGTATACAAAAATGCGTATTAATCATGCATTTAAATTATGAGTTGGAATGTTGCATATTTCCACAGAGATTATTACACTCCTAACCTTGTAGCTGGAATCATTTTGAAGGTGTAAGAGTAGATGCAATTTCATTTTTAATTAAATTAATTCGAAAAAGTATCAGTGACCTTAATAGTTACCAAGAAATTACATTTTACGATCTATGTATTATGTACCTATAACGTACATACGGAAATTCAAATCTTATTTATAAATTTTGCTCTATTTTTATATTTTTTTCTGTCACCAGACACAAGCAGGACACATGACTTTTTATATATGTGAAGGAGTTAGTATTTCGTTACGTTTAGAATTTTCTTTAAGTCGCTTACATAATTTTACCTGGCGTTGTAATTTACTGTATAAGTTTTAACTGCTAGACACTTCTACATGAAAAAATGTAATAAATTTGAATCTGCTACGGAATATATAGGGTGGTCTATTTAAATGGAAACATCTAAGTATCTTCCATATTTACGATCCTGTAAAAAAAATTTCTTAGGAGTTACACTATTTTAAGGGGCAAACATAATGGGAAACAAACAATACTTTTAACTCATTTTTGAAATGAGATTTCAAGGTTATCGGTATTTTTGAAATGGAACAGTGTACTTTTTTTTATCAGTTACTTTATGTATTGTAAATAATTGTGAACATAGTTGCGAATAAATGATTATGTTTTTGAAAGTTATGTATCTGTGATTCATACAAATTTTTTTAATAATCTCTGGTGTATGTAACATTTTTTTCTCAGAATGACCTCCCAAGTATGTTGGCGAAGTGCGTCGTTTTCGATCTGAAACACCCTGTATATTATCAGAGCGTTTAACTGTTCGTATGCCATCTTTTTCTATTTGAAACCAGGAAATTCTTTTCAGTTTCATGATTCATTAATACATGCATGTGCAGTGCATCCAAAAAAAGAGATGGTGTTGCAGGTGAAACGATACGATCTCGTTTACTGCATGAAATTTAGATATCAATTAAATATTCAATATATTGATTATTTAAAACAAATTGGACCGTTTCTCCTGGACTTATCCTATAGCAATTAAAAACAGTACAATATACAGTAATGTAACCTTTTTGCAAAGGTGTCATTTAATGATTTAATTGATTTTTTTTTTTAACAATTAGCGCTACATTATGAAAGCATTTGCAAGTGTAATAAATTATGAAGCGTTAATAGCATTCAATTCGGAATTAGACCACACTTATACTATCTCATTTTGTAATTAGCATCATTAACACGTTTAGTGTCACAGTGAAAATGGCCGTACGTAGTACAGCATATTATCACATCATTTACTAAAGATATGATTATATAATTCCTCAATTTAAGCTTTCAGGTTGACACAGCGCGTTATTAGCATGATATTAACGATATTTGCAATTAACGTTCCTTCTTTTTAATTAGTCAAACCTTTTTATGGTTTACGGCTTTGTAGAACGACGTAAAAGAAAATACGAAAAATGAATATATATGTACTTTGTGTTCACTGTAATTTATTATAACATTAATACGTGATGTGAAAGCTGGGAATTTATTATAATTTGATAAAATTATAATTGTTTATATCGCATATATATGAATTCTTACGAATTAGCAAAACACGGTTCTATATTTCCGTATTTTTACAACTTGAAATTGCAAATGTTTAATTTTTCAATAGGATGAGGACATTATTTAGCATTGCTTATTAAAATAACAAAAATATCCTTTGCCGCTGTACACTCTGTATGACTTATTATTCGCTCCCACTAGCATTACATGGAAAGTAAATTTACTAAATGTTTCCAATTTTATCGCTCATTTATAACTACGAAATTCTAAATTTGAAGAGTAATAACGAAGAAGAAATTGATCCAGAGTACATTATTGTTAGGCCGTTAATTTTCTTATATTTTTGTATAATGCAGCAATAAAGTATTAATAAAAATAAATTTTTTTCTTTCCTTTTATTATCGCATTTTCATGATTATTTGGACCTTACCGCATGCCTGTAAATAGTTTGTAAGTAATTAATTTTGTTTATAAAATTTACTTCTAAGTTTTCGTCTTAGCCATACTTCCTACTTTAAAATATTTGAAAATATGTTCATGTCTTTGTTATTGCAGAAAAACAATTCAATCTGATGAAGCAATATAATAGTCCGTTTCAAATGCACTGTTTCTATAATCATCATTTTCAAGTGTTGCTTACTGGGATTATTAAATATAACATTTACGCTGCAAACGCTGCAGTTAACATACCTGCTATAATTACAATTGAAGAGGTTTCTGTAATAAGGAGGCAGCTTCAGTTCCAGTAATTTGAATAAACCAACTAACACAATTAAACATCAAATAGTGTTTCAAACATACTGTAAATTTATGAGTTAATTAATATTCGTATTAATACAATTTTTTACTGGGCACAAAGTTTATACTTTTTTTTTACTATTCCAATGAACACAATTCAAATATTGTAGCTGCCTTCCTTTTGCACCAAAATAGAAACGAACAAATAAATGATATTAATGATATTTCAATAACGATTTCGGTCTGTGGTAGCATCACATCGCATTTTTTTCAATATATTTTGCAACTCTTAATGGTGCTGATTCTTTGTAAGCTGACGGAAAATTAGTTATTGTAATAGCATTTGTCCTTCTCGATATAGAATATTTTCATTATAACAATAATATTAATATTACATTACTATAAATTTTTTGTTTTATTTACATCAAGCGAAACAACACCTTCTTTTTAAGGATATAAAATACAAATGAAAATAGATAAAAATATTTCTTTGTGGATAAAATTTTTACTAGTTTATAATTTCAATTTAAATTTTAAGTCGAAGTTGTGGATTCTCAAGTTACAAAGAAGTCCTACATTTGTTTTCCGCTCCGAACTTATTTATATTACGACCTAATATTAGTTACAGTTCATGCATTTTCATAACCGAAAATGAAAGTGTTGTTTTAAATTTCACAGCTTAAAGATTAAACTGTAGGAAACAATAGAGACAACAATTTAAAATATAGAACTGCATCTGATAATAACATTTAATTCAATAAACGTACAAAAGTGTTTAAAAACCCGTTTAATTATTTAACGAGTTAAATAAGCCATATAAAAGTTAATAATGCGTGTTTAACAAACCGTGTAAAAAATAGTCTGGGACCATTTTCGCATAACTTTTAATTATCGCTAATTTAAAAATAAATTCGATCGAAATGAAACGATTCAATTGCCTCGTGCCGGATACTCAGAAACGAATGTAAAATGCTTCTAAAACCATCGGCGATGATGTTAAAGTCGTACAAAAAGAAAAAGAAAACGAAACGACGTAGTAAATGTCCGTTAAAGTCGAGTACGAAGTTAGTTGGCAAGGAAGAGTACTGCGAAGGTTCATGCAATTAATCACTTAGCGGTTTTATTCAATTATGTTTTGGTGCAGCCCAGAGTGCCGGTAGAACGCGAGTAGTAGGAGGATATAGGGTGGCTGGCGACAATGGCGTAGGTCGAAAGGAAACTTGGAGGCGAAGGAGAACGCACCGGAAGCCCCGCTAGAATGGTATTTGATTTGTAAGTGACGGCTTGGCACAACGTTTGATATAACGTTATAAGGCTGCTTAGAGGAGATACGTGGTCTACGTTCATTAATCACAGACGATAAAATCCGTCAAAAGGTCGGCTCACCTTTTCAATATATCATTAACGTATTCACAATGTATTTTGCGTTATCGGAGAAGAAGATTGATAAGAAAGCCGAAGAAAGGCTGAGAAACTTGTGAAACACGAGGGGTGGAAAAGAAAGAGGATGTTTATCCCAGTTAATCTGAACGATTTTGAATGTATTCATGGCATTAGGTCGAGCGTGGCTTGTTGGCTCGTGCTTAGCACGCATTATGTGCCAAGGAAATTTCTCTTTCTATAGATCGCACTTTTCAGCTCGTTGTTCTTCTGATACTTAGGGAAGTTTTTTCAAGTCCGAGTTTCGGAAAGTTCGTACGAACGGAGAGATCGTAGCCAGAGATCTTGATACGGCGATGTGTCCAAGTTTTTTAACTCTATCGAGTTTGCTTACCTGGCTAACTTTTCTTCGCGATCGTTCCTTCCTCTCCGGTCTTGTTTTCTATCTTTCATCGATACTTCTTTTCCTACGATTGGAAAAATCTCTGGTAACGGTCCGCGGGTGACAGCTATTGAGGTTCCGTTCCATGGAGACTTAAAGGACTTGAAATCTACACGAGTCTTCGTAACAAGAAACGCAAAAAAATAATATGGAATTATGCCTTTTAAATTGCTGGAGTCACGTGTATATATTTACATAAATACATGCATACATTTGTGTAAAAATGGTTATTTTAAAACATTTGCACACCCAATGCTTATTGTTAAATTAATTCTGTTTTATTTGCTATGTAAATACTTGCTTGAATAATGATATTTGTATTGTATTACTCTAAAATAAACGTTACAATAGTTCTTAATTTCAAGGTTAACACGTTGATTGCCAAAGTGATCAAATTGATCAAATAATCAGAAAATAAGAGGGGAAAGAGGGCAAAGGGTTGAACTATTTCATAATTTTAACAGTACAAATATAAAAACAAGATTGAAGCTTTTTGGTAGTTTCTAATTTTAACCCTTTGCACTCGAGTGGTGCTTCTGAGGCGATATACGTGATCAACTAGAATATTTTTAAATGTAAAATGTAAATCTTGTTTATATTAGAACATAGCAAATTAATGAAAGAAATAAAAGTAAATAGACGATAAACGATTTGTAATTCTTTTCTTTCAAAATAGGGCTTTTGAATCTTCGAAGCTTTATTGGGAAACGAATTTAGACTTAATTGATCTTAAAATCGATTAAAATCTATTCGAACTGATTAAATTACTATATCGATGTTGAACACACTTGAACTAATTATTATATTGATACACAACAGATTTAGTAAAGGGTGGAATTTGATATTTCGGTCGCAGAAGGTTAAGCGTATTTTTGTCTAATTTAAATATTTGACATATTCATAAACTAAAGTGTGATATATACTTTCTGTTACAGAATGACCAAGGAACCATGGCGGAAATGTTTCTTCCAAGGATCGCTCGGTTATAACAATCAAGACACATGATTATTAAAAAGGAAAGTGTTTGTTCCGATAAAAATGATGTAAAGAACGCGAAGAATTGGTAAATAGTGACGTGGTTATCTCGCAAAAAGTGTACAGGATCTTTCGTGACGTTAAACGATCGGGTTACGGGCTGGTCGAAACAAATCTCGTCGATTAACCGGCACGCGATACGGCGGAAACGCGATTAAAACACAGTGCTTCTTTTTTTTTTTTTCGTGGCATGCAGAAAATCGACAGGTTCGTGCGATCGCTCGAAAAGTAAAACGAAGTTGGATACAGGAAAAGGTGTAAAGGAACGGAGAAGCGGCAAGAAAAGTGGGAAGGAAAAATGTGGTGTCACGTCCTCGCCGTCATCGCCGCTTTGTTCAGTGTCGTCTACGCTCAAGGTTAGTTCAGCTCTTTGTTGATACATTCCAAACTTCTATCTCTCTACTTTCAACTCGTAAATCACATACTAATTTGCGCGTGTTCCCGCTCTAAACCCACACACCCTTTCATCCAGACCCGTTTTCGGCGTGAACGGTTCATGCAAGCAGGTCGTCTTCCTCGTTTTCATCGAATTTCCCGTCAGCCGGGAAGCGTCGAGCTGAATTTCCAAGCTACTTTTTCCCCGCTTCCGTATGCACGTACCCCGCGTACACTGCGGGACTGCGTTTCACACGTTCCGTGAGCGTCCGCAGGACGAAAAGTTAAAAACAGTGTCTCAAAGCAATGGAATTTGAATTCGAGTATCGGCGCTCGATGCCTAGCGATCAAGAATTTCAAAACTTCGATAGAGACGCACCCTTTCAGGAAGTTACCATTGAACCTTCCTCGTTCGCGCGATTGACTCGGCGAGTTCGCGAAAATTTCCATATTTCTGATGGATCATTATCTCTGTTAAATGATAAACGCGAAAATAAGCTTGCACCGCTTCTGAAATTTTCCCGTTCGATTGAATTCAAGAGATTCTATCCGGTCAGAATGTAAATTGCGTGGTGTACTTCTAGGAAAGATTCTATTAACCAATCGTTAACTTATCTCGATCTGTGTTACCGTCAACGAAAAATTACGTCGGAAGCGCAATTGCTTTACCCCGCGGCTATATTCTTCGTTTCGATATTAACCCCTTGCCATATCATTTTTTCCACGAACGCGTCAGATAGAGCTAAATATCTGTTGTTGCAGTGTTGAAATGAGCAAGGAACATTGTAACGTTATATATAATTTACATTTAACAGTAATTTACGATTTCAATTATAATTGGAATTGTACTAACAATACGAGTCAGATTTGTCACATTTGAACCGTCAGGTGCGTTGCGCGTCTGACTCGTTAAAATATGGCAAGCGGTTAAATTTTACGTCAATGGCGGTTTCTGTTATTAAATACTTCTATCGCACTGTTTAACAGGACCCAAAATAAATAAAGCAAAATTCGGTGTTGTTCGTTGAGTAAAGATTGCTAAATACGATACAGGTTTCAGCTTCCCCCGTACACATCACAATCTTGATATAAAATCTGGAATATTGTGCCTTTTATTAAGAAAAATTTAAGTATAGTACTTACTTCTACATATTACTTTAAAATACGTACAGAATGGAAATAATAATTAATAATGAAGAATTTTTTAAATATTTATTTTAACTGATTATAACTAATAATATTAATAGTATTAAAGTAAAAGTAATTGTAGCTTCGATATTCATTGACATTAGCACTTTCTCTATTTCTTTCTTACACACACGCACACACACTTTTACTCACGAAATCTTTCTGCTCTTATAAAATAATTTCAAATCACTTTTTGCGTTCAAAGGTAAGACTTACATGTATAATTAAATTAAAAATAATTTCTTATGTACAGGATCAAAAGTGGAATAGCCACTATATTGAGCAATTCAAAATCAAAACCAAATAACACCAATAAGCTTCATTCATCCTAAAATTTTCCAAATTTTGTTAAACAGCGTTATTAAGCAAGCGAATAAAATATTTAATTATTGTTTCTTATATACAGGGTATTTGGTTTATTTTGGAATTTTAATACCTTTGCTATTTTTGTTGATACAGAAAATTGTTTTAAGATAAAGTTATTCGGTTTGGAATAACAATATAAAGCTTCATAACTTTTCTAATGTCGTTTGGACCTATGATTTTTAACGTCATCGACATTTTTTTATATCAAGATGAATTCAACGCCCTGCAACATTATGACCTTGAAATGACCTTAAATTATATTTATACAGAGTTTAGTATCATTTGGTTGCTGCAGGTTTGATACATGAATCAAATCTCGCTCACTTGTATATGTATTTCACACTTCCTCAAACATACGATATTAAAACAGCAACAATAAAAGTTTACAACAGCGAAAGCTGTGTCTGTAATATTTAACGCGTTAGTACGTTTCATAATTAAAATTTTATAGAAATTAATGTACGCTGGCAAAATTGTGCATGTTACATAGAAACTTGTATCATTTAGCGGAAGAAAACATTTTCTCTAATGGTGCGTTTAGAGCAAACGAGCAAATGCTTGTCGCCCTCCCACTCTAACAATATTCGCAGCGAATGTTAGGGGTGAACGCGAGCGAATGTTCGGGGCGAATGCGAGCAAATGCTCGGGGCGAGCACGAGCGAATTTTCGTGGCGAATACAAGCGAATTTTTGTGTAATGAGCCAAATATTTGCCAAACGAATGGTGCGAGCATTCGAGCGAACGTTCACCGAGCATTTAATACGTTCGGCAAGCATAAACGAATATTCGTTTGGATTTGAATTTCATCGGAGCGCGGGCTAAATGAGTATTCGCTCGTTTGGTTTAAACGCACCATAATAAAACAGCCACTGATCAACAGGTTGGGTGTGCTTAAGAGGATTCTATACTGTAACGTGTAATTCTTACTGTTTATAAAATGCGTAATGTAAGACCATACCAAGCCTGTCTAGAAGGATGAAATAAGAGATAAAGGGATTTTTATGTGATTCTAATAGGTCAGAATCAATGCCTACGGGTGTTCTACTTCATTCACAATTTCTTTTTTAACCTATAAGTGGCCTTTCACATTTTATCGCGTTTACTATATAATAGTATTTATAAAACGAGAATTGCTTTATAAAGTAATAAATATAGAAATACAGAAGTATAGACAAATATTAAAAATCTTAGATTAAGATTTTTGAGCTCCAATAACCGTCTAAGGGTTAATCGGTTAATATTATTTACTTCCAGATTTCGATGAAAGTTATAATATTTACGACACTTTTGAAGTTTTTTCACAATTTTCGAAACTCACTTGTTTGTCTTCGTTTCATTAATTTTTTTTCATTAACATAAAATAATAAGGGAAACGTACATTCTCCAGTACTTTATCGTTTAGTAGATGTACTTAAATTGAATATAAGTCTTATCAATAAATTCATATCCATGCAGCTCTGTCCGTTTTATATTGGAGAACGACTTATAAGGAAGATATTCTAGACATCCCTTTGGATTTCAATACCGTTTCAGTAGGTTACAGTAAACCGAAAAGCAAGTGATCCATATTGCTTTATATCGGTGGAAAGGGTGCACTTTTGGAGGGTGACACAAACCTTCAAAATTAGAGGTGTCAAATGTCGATTCGAATGTTTCGTATATTGTACAACAGTGCAATCGTTTTGAACGAAATCAATTGCACAAATTGTGTCACCAGGGGGGACGAAAATCACTTTATTCAATTCGATCGGACGACTGTGTGGAGGTAAACCGCGCTGAAAAATTATATAAAAGTTCGCATAATATGGTGAAATTCAAATTGAAAGCTCTGGAAAAAAGTATATGTTACGTATTAACAGGAAAGTAGAAATTGATGTTTTTCCATTTTTGTAAAATATTAAATTCGTAGAGTTTATCCTCGGACATATTGTATCGCGTTATTCAAAAATGGATAACTTTTGCGAACCAAATCTATTAAACATCATTCAATCTAATCCATGTATATGATATGATATAATTATTTCAAATATAACTGGATCTCAATTAATGCGAGTTCAAGTAACGCAATATTCGATTTAGTACGTATTGTAAAATGATACCAGATCTCATTTAATAGGAATAGAAATTCAGTTAATGGGAGATTCGCAAGTTTTTTTTGTATAAACCATCTCTAAATTTCTTTTATTATATGGTCAACATATCAGTCTACTTATTCTACATATTCTATGCATTTTAATTTATATCCTTTGAATTAGAACCAATTTCTGTAATTCAAGTATCTGTAATAAAACCGTGTAAACCATGTATCGGTAAAGTTCAATTATGTACGTTTAGAGATAACTATCTCTTGAAATAATGTTTCACTCCAATTTAAGGCAAATGAGTCATACTTTTTTGCCAAATTGGTTTGCTCTAATTGTACCTTATTAGGTAAATTTTTATATCTATAATCGTATCTAGAAGTTGTTTATACTAACAGCACTAAAGATATAATAAAAATATTAGATCTGTTAATAATAAATGATTTTTTACGGATTCTTTTCACAAAAGGTGTGTACAGTAGACTCCTGTTTACTGTATTTTTATACATATAAACATGATGAAATACGTTTAATTACGTTGTCAGATTTGATTTTATCAGTAAATTTTATCCCTAAAACAATATATTTTATAAGTACTTTAAGTCGTAATTTATCACGTCAGGCGATCAGATTTTATATCAATTTTATCACATTTTAGGGTGATTTATATTCGTGTAATTCTGCGGTTAGTTTTGTTCGAAAAGATTGCGTCGATATACAATAAGCGAAACGATCAAATCGACGCTTGATACTTCTAACATTGGAGAGTTGTTTCACCCTCCAAAAGTGTTTTTCCTCCGATACAAGGCAATATCGTTTATCTTTTGGTCTACTATAATGTACTAAAACGGCATTGAAATCGAAGGAAGGCGACCTGGATACCTTTTTAGAATTCACCACTTGAAAGTAACTGCACTTTGGATTCTATTCATGTCCTCCCAACTATCCTACCACCGAAATATATGTAAGAAACTTTGTATCCGTATGCGTTTCACTTTGTCACAACTTGTTCGAATTATAGTTCAATTCAAATCCATTATTAGTTTTTTAAACAACAAAGGGTAGTAACTTCTCAAGTCAAATGATCAGTTTTTGCTTAAAATAGTCGGTTCGGAAACAATATCAAATTTTTGTGAAACTGAGAATTGGTTATAACAAAATTGTAGCAATAAGTGTAAATTTAATTGAAGAAATTTATGTTTTCAAATCGTCAAACATAAATTTTTCTCCACAGGATTATGCAACACTTTTAGCGCCTTTACCTAATCGCATATGTTGAATATGTTAAGTGTTCAAAAGCTGACGAATCTTTCCAACATTAATGCATTCCACCCCTTGCCCTACAATATCGAGTCACTCTCGTGACGCACCTTACAGTTTAGATCTGATCTCTCCCCTTAAACTTTTATTTACAACTTAATTTTAAGTTTAATTATAATTATAGTTAATGCAGTCAAAGCTTATCAAATACAAAGTATAAATAATATTTTGTGTTTCTTCATTTGTTTTAACATCGAGGCAATAAATATTTAGCTCCAACTGACGCATACGTTAGAAAAATCATAGATTAAGAGGTTAATTTTAAGAAATTGCCATACCACATCAGAGCAGCCGAGTGTGCAGTCAAATTTTTCACCTGTGCATCTGCTGTTCCCATAAATTGAGTTTAGATGTTATTAATATAAAGAGACTTATGATTTCGTGCCTCATATTTCAATGGTCTGAAAAGCATAGTGTTGGTAGTCGTGGATCCATACAGTCTATTGCTGTTCATAAGTTGGCAGCACTACTGGCGTGTCGACGTTCATCCGTTGCACCCGGTTCGTTTCAGTGGTCTATTGTTTTTCTCGCATCTCGTATCGTTCTCCGTATTAATTTTAGATTAACATATGTATCTTACTTTTATAATAAAACTATTTATAACCGTTAACATTAAACAATTAATCTCTATCACATAGTTAGAAGCTCAACGTATAATCGGCTTCACGTAGTCAACGAAGAGTTGCACGAACTTGTATATCTTTATTTGGAACGATCTGTATTTCACTTAAAGATATCTGAGATGTTAATAGGATATATTTACATGAAAATATTTATAATCAGTATGGTACTTTAACAGTATTTTTAGCCCCTTCATCACCCTTTCGCAGAGTTCTAAAGGGGGAGATTACTAAAGTACATTCCCCTTGTTATATCACTTTAGTGAGTTATTTTATGTAAAAAAAAGTTAACGAAATGAAAATAGAAAAACAATTTGTAGTAATCGCGTGGAAATCTTGAAAACTGACTAAAATATAAAAAGTTCAGTTACAAAGTTAACCGATATAAAATAAAGAAAATCAGCAGTGATTCCTATTAGAATTTCGTCGTGCAAACTTTCATTTTTGATAATTGGAAGAGAGAAAAAAAAGTGAACTTTGATCAATTTTTTAAATAATTATCCACTATTAATTTAGAAGGATCAATCGAAGTTCCACAGAATATTAAAATTGTATACTGTTTCAAAATCATTCCTCTTATTCGGGGAATTTGATGAACTATAAATATATCACGAATATATTTCAAAGTAAAGCATATCAATTTCCAATACAATTTGAGTAATTCTTGAAGTAAAGAAGGAACTAAAAAGTTTGTGTCTTTTGTGAAATACAGAATACGTAACATAATAAGGCAGAATGTTATTTCTTTAAAAATCAACATTAAATATTGCCTTTATCCTTATATGGCATAACAATTCTATTTTACGCCAGTTTTTTCTATTTTTCCCCAGTGACCACCATGGCAGTCAACGTATTAATTACTGCCACAGACTCCAAGAGGACATTGGGAAAATCTGTAAATAAATACATACAAATATTTAACACTAGAACTACCAAAGGGGTCAAAATGACTTGTTCTATATTTTTTGTTTTTTATTACAAAATTTATCAAGACGTGTTTGTCAAAGTATAAGCTGATTTTTATTAAGATAAAGAATCATTCAGTATTATAATTCATGTATCGTTTCTTATTTATTTCCTTTCCTATTTTATTTTTGATTCAAAAGAAAGTGTAAATTAGGTAGTTCTAGTGTTAAAGTAACCTCTTCATATACCTACTTTAAATATTTCCGTTATCTAATAGCGACGAGCGCTTTATTAACTTAATGGTAAACACAAAGTATATCGAAGTCAAGTTTAAGTAATATTACCATCGATTTTCTTTTTTCATTTAATTTTGAAGGTTATTTATGTCAGGCTTGCGGTTTATTAGTAACTACGATGTCAGTTGCCGAATATAATGTTAGGATGGCATTTGCCAGGTTACCATTGTGGATACAGAATTTGTTCAACGTAAAACGTGTTTACCTGAAATGTTACCAACGTATCGGGTATCGTAAAGCAAAGTTTTCAGCTGGCAGCGAATCTTACGAGAAGAAGAATGTTCCCGTTTTCTATCGAATATATCAGAAGACAAAAATCGTTTGATAGCGCGATATATTCTGTTAACAATAGTTCGCCTATGCGCAGGGATTTAGATGAGTTCAGTGGTTTCGCTGGTATCAGGTGACACACATCTATTGTTGCATGTGATCATTTATCATACTCCGACGATGCACTTCCTAAAAGCAACAGCAATATTATTTTACCGAAGTCACGTTCTCTTGTACTCTTTTTCTACTGCTCTAACGAAAAAAAAAAGAAAAAGAAAAAGAAAAAACTAACGAAGTTTTTGTACCACTTAACGTGACGAGCAATATTGCGAGAAATTCCCCTGGGTCTTTTTCTCATTCCTTTTCCGTTCCACGGACGAGAATTTAGTGCTCCAGTTAAAACGAAGAGACAGAAATAATTAACGATACGAATATTCCTTCAATGATAGTGGCTTAAATATGCTCTCCTTCAAATACGTGTGCCAGTTTTCTCTTCTTCTTTTTTTCTTCCTCTTCTTTTTCTTTTTTTTTCTCTAAATGAGAATGGTTTCCAACATCTGCGCGGAAGTAATAAAAGGTTTCTTCGCTTTTTGTAAACTCGTGGTCCGGTTATACTGAATGAACGTATACTAGATCGTTACTAGCTAATATTTTCAGGTGCACAATCTAGAGGTATCCTCGTGCTTCGAAAAATTCTCTTAAAACTTTTATGAAATATTTACCATAAGCGGATTTATTGTTTGATTTGTTTCTACTTTCTAAACGCATAAAAGAGATCTTTATTTCTTTTGATTTAACAAGTTTGGCATATAACAGAAAAAAATTTCGTCAATTTACACAACAAACATTTATAATCTATTTTACGACTTAACTCCTTGCCATACGACTCATGACGCACCTTACGCTTCAAATATTACAAACCTGACTTTTATTTTTATTACAATTGGATTTTAAGTGTAATTACAACTTTAATTGGTATGGTATACTATTGTTAAATGTAAATTACACTTTGTATGTTTTAATTTGTTTTTTAATACTTACACTGCAAATTATTATTCACTTTTATACGGTTTCCTGAAAATATTAATACATTTTTACATGATAAATGTAATTTCTCAGATTTGCGGTGCGTAACTTAAGATTTGATTATCCGAAAATCAATGGCACTCGAGTAAACTCTCAAGTGGCAAGAAACTTCCGGAATTTCGCTCGGCTTGCTCAGGACATGATTCGAGTATACGAAATTATCACCAATGATGAGTGTACATTATTAACGATTTGAGCTTTGATTTCAGAAATTGTCGAAATATTTATTTACGTGCAATCGTTATAAAGCTAATCAAGTTTACAATAATGATCACTGGAATTAAATTGCAATCATTTTATGTCGTTTTAATCTTAATTTAAACAATATATTTACGTTCTTAATTAAAATTGCACTGTTGATGAACCACCTACTTATATAGGAGTTCAATTTCATGTAAATTATAAAATAATACTAATTCGCTTTTAATGCCACTGAAAATTCAATTATAATATTCATTGTAATTATGGAAACATAGGTTCTTTAACGGTTTCTAAACTTCTTCTGTTTTATAGAGACGATATGTAATCAACTTAACAATTTTTATTTCATACTTTTTTTAATTTAGAACCAATTACTATATTTCAAGTATTCAAATGATACAAATTTAAGATGTCTTTTAATTATCTATGAGCTATTAATACTAAAACTACCGACGTTCAACAAGGGTTAAAATATAGAATGATGCTTTATGTTAATAAAAATCACCTTACATTTCGACAAAAGCGTCTCGATAAATTTTATAGTATAAAATAAAAAATCTGGAACAAATCATTTTGACCCCTTTGGTAGTTCTAGTGTTAAGACGAATAAAAAAATATAAATGTAATTGTGCTATGTATATATTTATATTTTTATATATTTAGAATTTCTTTATTCGAATACTAATTGTAAGTATGAGCAGAATGCAACGTCGTATACTTTCAGTTCTTTATTTATATCATTCGTTTTCTGGTTGCATTGTCAGTTATCGTGAAAAAACGATGCAGTGGTAAAGAAAGAAATTTGAAAATCTAAAAATGCTTCGAGTGCATAGGGTTAATATTGAGCACGTGAAGTTATTTTTGTGTCTGAAAGCACGCTTAACTCTGTAATTATCTGTAGTGCCAAGGTCGAAAAAATCGACTAATATTCACCCAATATTCATGAAATTTTAGCGTGACACCGGAGGCAGAAAATCTTACCGCTCGTAAGGTTAAAGTGGGACGCTTAACTTTATAACTGAAAATGTTTTTTTATATTATATTTCGCGACAAAATATTTAAATAAGGAATCACTAAAAAAAACCTCACAGTAAAGTATTTATAACTTTTGATAAAAATAAACACAATGTACTAACATGAATGTAATTAATAAAACAAAGGTAACATAAAAGCGTGGTAAACTATCATTCACCATATTATGTTAAAGGGATAATTAATTTATATAGATTGTTAAATTGAAATACCTCTAATATGTAACTAATATTGATTTATTTATACGCTTTTTGGTTCTCGACAAACATATTTATAATTATAGGAATGTATTACAATATCTTTTATTAAAACATAAATTTTTTGTCAATTACGTATCAAAGTTTTTACAAATGTTTCAGTAATAAAAATTGTAAAAGACTGCTAGTCATGTCACATGAAGCGTTACGAAACCGTTTTATGCAATTTTAAAAAAAGTTATTCCATGGTGGGTCAATTATGCTTCAAAGAGCTCGTTTTAGATGCTCAATTCTTTAATTAAATTCATTAACGTTTGTTCTTAAATAACCTAGATTTCAAACTAAAGAACCTCAAATTCGAGAAATTGAATAATTCACGAAGGATAAGACATTTAGATTTTGAAAAGTACCCCACATTGAGACGTTTGATTTTAGCTAGTATAAATTCTGATTGATTTAAAATAATTTTATGCAATTTCTCGTTTAAATTATATATATTAATTTTAAACCTATCTATAAATCCATTTTTAATCGTATTTGTAGAGTGAATAGGGTGTGAAAATAGAGGTTTTCGTATAGTCAGATAAGAACCAAAAACGGAGTGTACATTATAGTTTCGCGTGACGATGGTTCGTTAAATAGCGATGTTCGATAAGGTACAAGTAATTAATTAAATATAGCAGTGAGATAAATGAAAAGAAAGCAATTTTTTAAGTTTAGTATGAAGGGGAATTAAATTATGTATCATTTAAGAACAGCTTACGTTTACTTGTACCGTTTTATCAATTTTTCACGACGCGACGGACATTCTACGCGACCCATGAGGAAATTTCTTATTTTTCTTTCGCTTGCTGCCGATTTTCTTTAATTAAACAATTACTGAACTAGAATTTTATTTCAATATTCTGCCAGTTAACATAAGTAACTATATACTTTTAATTTATGTCCCCCGATCACTTCAAACTGCAATAATTTCGTGTTATCAAGTTGCTAAATTATTGTATACGTTTTGAAGAACAAAACTAACCGGATGTTCCAGTACAGGAACGCGCATTTGCCTTGAAATGCGTCTCTATGCAAAATTTCTCGTGTTACTTTAGCGAACAGCCATCCAAAGTTTTTTTAAAGTAGACAAGAGCTTTTATGCAAACGCGTGTTCGATCCGTGTTCAAAATACGCCAACCTTGGTTAAAGCCACTATTTCTATTCCCTAAAACAAGAACACGTTCGAATAAACTACTTTATAACTCCGATTAATAATACCAAATTTCTTGTTATAAAATCTACCATTCTTTTGAGATATACTTCATTAATTGAATCGCATAATTCAAAAGTTTCAAAACCATCTGAAAATAGTATTAGCTATCAATAGTATTATAATTAAAACCAAATAACCCAAAATTTGACTTATATCTCTGTTGCATCGACGATTTAATTTTACTTTTTCAGAAATAGGGAGTTTAAGAATAATCTATTACAGTTGCGAATAAATTAGTAACAAAATATAAAAGGGGAATACAGCTTCAGTAGACTTTAAATTTAGCTTCCCTATTTTTCTTTGGAACTTTTCGGTGGCGAAATTTTTAAAAACACACAGTAATTCGTTCAATCATTTAACAATTTACATTCACTTGAACAATTTACGTGTTCATACAGAAACAAACTGTTGCATATATGTAGAGAAGAAAGCAGGTATATACATAATTCATTAAAATTCATAGAAAGCAAAACAGCGCTACAGAATTGAATTTTTATCAGCACACATAAATATTAAAGATGTTTATTCTTAAACACTGTGTTCTGCGATTAGGACAAATCAAGAAAGTTTTAAATAGTTAAAGTAATTCTTTTGTGATCAACGCTTTGTATTGTTGCAAAAATAAGAGGATGATAAAACTTCAATTTTTTAGTGTGCCACTATTTATTTGAACGTTTAGATTTGTTTTAACTAAATACTTTTTATATGAATGATACCCCACTACATTACCGATTCTACTGCCGGACACCGCTTCAGTTCTTTTGTCAATTTTATGATGGTTTATTTTATAATTCTAAAAAACAAATCTTAAAGTTTTCTAAAAAAAACTCTAATATGACACTTAAGGTTCTTCTTAAATAAATAAAGAATTAATTGCAAATTAACCAAAATTGAAATTTAAATATAGGGATGAAAATGACCAACATTATGGTAATATCTAAATGAGATTCACCCTTTGCACTCAAGTGGCGTTTCTAGAGCGACGTATGCAATTAACTAGAATATTTAAAAATGAACAGTGAAATTTAACAGTTATTTGTATTATAACATAGCAAATTACGAAAGAAATAAAAGTAAATAGATTATAAGCATTTGTAATTCTTTGCTTCCTTTTGGGGCTTTTAAATTTTGGAAGATTTACTGAAAAAAAATCTAGACTTAATCGTATCCAAAAATGTTTCGAGTGCAAAGGGTTAATATTAAAATAGCACCTATCGGACATAGCAAATACGAGTAAATTAACACACGACAATTTTAAAATAATGTACGATCTCAAATGTAATTATTGGCTTAGTATTTTTTCATTAATTCTTTCATGTTGCTGTTGGACTATATTTTTAACGATTGAAAGCAAAATAATAAACATTATTACAAATAAAAACATACAGTAATTAGAGTTTTACTGTTCGATAATAGGAGGCAATGTCCTGTCCGATATTAGGAGATGGTAAACTCGTTGAAAACTGATATTTCTCCGAGAGGTAGTTCAAATGTAATTAAATGTAAAAGTGCTTACCAGAATCTGCAACAACACTGCTCACATGTCTTTTATTTACGAAAATTTGATAAATGTAACGCTTTTTAGCTTACACGATGCACCGATTTCAACTCGAACGTCAACAGTCCACTGATTTTATTGCCTATGCATAGGTGTCAGAAGCGTTTGAATTCGACACGTCGTTTACTTTATCCCTTCCTGTATTTGTACGATAAAACCAACTTTATTGCATTACAGATTTTTCTATACATAGCTGATATTTGATATCAGAGAAATTTCCCCAAAATATCAGCGATTAGTGATTATTAACGTCACACTAAAGGCAATTGCACTGTCATATTTTATGATTTGTCTTTTGTCTAGCTTAATTATTTCATATTTCTACTAGAGATATTACATTTTCTTATTTTATTCATATAAAACAGATCAAATTTTGAAAATTTTTGACAAAATTGATAGTAATAGAAATGGAAAATAAAAAAAGAGCCATGGATTTGATTAAAGCATTATTATTGTAGAATACCATTTGCATTCATCTCTTTTTGAAAAATTGCTAAATAATTTGTATTATTTTTCATCACAGTTTATCAAATTGAAAAAGTTTTCTTAAGGAAAGGTTTTTCTTATTCGTAAAACTCACTATTTAATAGAACACACACACACATATATACTTACATCACACAATCTTCTTTCAAAAATATGCAAAGGTATGATGAGACGAAAGCTGATTCGTGTTTGGCATTCGTTAACTCTGCTACGGTGTTTGGTTTAATTATATGTATAAGTATTTAAAGTCTTTAAGTAAAACCCGGTCCAAGTATTCAAAACCTCTAACTTTCTAATATTACTGACAGAAGAAACTACGCAAATGTAATAATACGTTGTTACATCTTTTATAATAATTCATATTCCATAAGAATGCTTTCTATTATATATAAATTTTATACGTTTTCTATTTTGTTACAACAATAACAATTACTCTTTTTGGGAAAGTAAGAAGATCGTTAAATATTTTGTGTTATAATATATAATATTTTACAGAAGTTTTTCTACCCCGGTTGCAAATGATACTCCTACAAAATAGTTTTGTATTAAGGTATTTATTTTCTTTTATCATCAAGCGTTACTAAATTCCATTTGAGTAACACTTCACCTTCATCAGATTCTGGCATCAGCCCTACTGTTGCATATAAATAGGAAAGAACAAAGTAAAAGTAAAAGGAAAGAAAAAATCTATAGAAGAATAGCTTCTGATGAATTGCATACTACTATCGATACATATCAAATTAAGTTGGAGAATACCAAACTGTTTAACACAAAATTTCGGTTACACTGTACCTATTCTTATCAACAAAATTTATTACACTAGACGAAAGTTTAATCAATACAGTACGTGTTCCACTAAACACTTTGAGCGTCTTGGAATTATCGGCGACCTGTGTCTCAAATGAAATGTTACCCAATAATTACAAAAAAGGAAAAAGTTTTGAAATAACATTGTTATTATATCAATTAATAATATAACATGACGAAATACAAAGCTGATATTTAAAAATTAGCTATTCGTATATATTTAATAGTTAGAAAAGCATTCTTTTGCTACATGTGATAAAAGAATTAACCCTTTGGGCTCAAAGCATTTTTTAATATAATTAAAACTGGATTTCTTTTCCAATGAAGATCCCAAAATTCAAAAGTACTATTTCGAAAGAAAATTATGGATTTATTTATTTTTATTCCTATCGTTAATTTGCTATATTTTAATACAAATATCACTCGAGCGCAAAGGGTTAAATAAACGCGAGTGAATTCGTATTGGTTACATTGAATAATAATACGGTGTATTTTCTTAACAATAAATACATGCCAATACGTTTGAAGCTTACGAGCATTATCTAAAATACACATCGAGCGACAAGTTAATTAATCAAAATTAACCCGGTTCCGAAAAGATTAATTCCATGGTTGTTATGGTAATTAGTTGCTCTTCGTTTCTAGATCGGCTCGTCTGTTCCCGGGCAAATCATTCAGTTTCATGTACATTTTCATGTTTCACGTTATTTGCGTTTGTACGTTGCTTTCGAGTCAAGGACTTTGTCACGCCTATTCTTCGATTTGTTTTTACTCCAGCGGAGACACGACCCTAGGTTGTTGCGCGTCACGAGACCCTTAGTGCAATCGAATTGAGGTCGCACGCGTGCACGCGTGCACAAGTACCTACACTATACGTTCGCACACGGATTTACATACACGTACGTCGTGATCACAAGAATCAAGGCGTGGCCGACGAATTACGTGTCCCTGGCTTCTGGCGTTACAAACCTTTTTTTTTTGTGCACCCTCTTATTTCTTTCGTGCAGGCACCCCAGCGGATTGTACGGTTTACGGTTCCCATAAGGCCATAGATGGCGCCCAGGTTTGTATACGTAGGAGACAGGTTTTATATACGAGTTGATGAGAGCCTCCCAACGCTTCCTCATCCCGATGACTAAACTTTCAACACTGCTGGGATGTGTTCTGTTTCGTTGGGAGTATTCATTTTTGACTGTATTTGTCACACTGGAGTAGAAAAATATTGATATAAAATACAAGAAAAGAAATGAGACACTGTTTTATTTAGCATTCAACAATATCCTTATTATTCAATCATTTAATTAACCCTTTCTACTCGGTTGTCCTCTCTGAGGGGACATGAAAAGAATCCAGATGATTTTTAAGACAAATACAACTAATTTATTTTTCTTTTTCTAAATTTCATTCCAAATATAATTTAATTAGAATAATTATTCCTAATACTATATTATCTTATCTTCGATGGTATGTAGCTCACTATTTTGTAATCAAGTATTCTCGAGTTGCTGATAAATAATTTGAAAAAAGTTTCGGAGTGCAAAGGGTTAATACTGTTTTCAAACAATACACTTGGTGCATTGAATTGTATTACTTCGTTTTAGTTGGTCAATTGGATTGTTTCAACATAGTTATTAAAAGCTGTTTGCTTAGTAAGTAATGTGCACTTATCTACATTAAATGTCTTGCCACCTTTTCGAAAATGGCACAAAATTAACAGTTTTCGTCTAATCATTTTGTTAGTACTTGTATACTAATAATGCACAGGTCAGCAGTCTTATAGGTGTATCAAACTTGTCGCTAACTACTAATACAGTCCTTGCAGGTTGTGGCATCTTTAACAGTCTTCTACAATGAATTAATTATATACTGGGCTCCCTTTACCGCAATATAAACGTGACAGTGCCAGTATATAAATGGCAAAGTTTGTTATCCGTATTCTCATCCTAACATCCGGTATAGAACGCGAAAGGTTTCTCCACGATTAGTCCATCCTTTGCAGGATAATCGCGGAACAGACAAGAAACCATGTATACATATAGAGTGTTCATCTGAAAAGTACGAAGTCGGTAATGAAAAGTGTCTTTTATTTTATATAAAATCAATGTAAACGTAAAACTTATTCAAAATCTAGTAACGGTGTAGAGAAACGAGTGACTGCAGAATATACATTATCCATTTATAGTGAAATTAATTAACAATAAAACGAAGAATCAGGTACGCCCGATGCTGCGGGGGTTTCGTCTCTAATGATCCACTGTATTATATCTTTTATAATGATTTCAATGGTACTAAAACATTGTAATCGGAAAGAGTTAAGGAACAAAGACGAGTCGGGTAAAAAGAATCTTCCATCCGCACTTCTCAAAGTCAATATCATGCAAATTAATCGTTTTATTAGCAGATTATTAAATTTCAAATATTAACTTCGGTTCACCGGACTCGAACAGTTAATATCCCTTTGCTGTTTGTAGGCATTAACACTAGATCTACCAGACCAGTCAAAATGACTGGTTATAAGTTTTTTATTTTAAATGACAAAATTTATTGAGATACTTTTAACAAAAAGTATGTTAGTTTTTATGAAGATAAAAACTTATTGTATATGCTGATTGATATATGTTTTCATCTACCTTCATTTATTTTTCTACTTTATTTTTAACTTAGAAGTAAAGGTATATAAAACTTCGGTAGATCTAGTGTTAAAATGGGTAATATAACAGCAATACATATATTAATTACAAATTCTTTTGTACGATCTTTCACGATGATGAACGTAACTTTTTTTCAGGCAGTACTCGAACATTATTGCATTTTTCCCGTAATTATTTCCTAAGGGCAAAAGCACTGGACTGTATTGGACTTTTTATAAATGTAAACGACAGAATAACGGTATTTACAACAAAGCGCTGTAATACTATAGCAATGATTAAAATTGTAAGAATAAATGACAACATTGCTCAGATGAGAATTCAATTATTTTAATAACACCCCATTAAAAATATATTGTCTTTGGCATAAATTTGTAAACGCTGAAAGAAAATTATTTGATCACTTTCTTTATTTATTTCGATTATTATCGTTATTGATTAAATTTTGAAATATTACCCGTTTGCAGTTAGTATTCTCTGTTATAATTTCTATTTTTCAGATGACATCATTAATTGAATTAAAGAATTGTTTCTAATAAAGTGCTACAAATGGATTCACGAATATTATGGGGCTAGTGATCTGTATTTATTTGTCCAAATTGTTTCAAAAAGTCAATAAAATAAATAACTTAATTTTAGCTCAAAATTTTAATCATTAATATTCATTTTAGCACTTTGACTGCCACGTCACCCATATATGGGTGGTATTTGAATTTCCATTGGAAATTATCGCCCATATTATTAGGAATTCTTCCATCTATTTGCTTGAAAATATTCTCATTATATATTTAAAATTACAAACTATGAAGATAACAAAATATTGTAAAAATAGAATATAAAATTTGTCAAAAGTAAAATTACTATGGAATTTTTAGTAGCTGCAACGTGGCAATAGTAACAATTTCTTAAAATGGTTCATTTGTCATTTTCATGTATAAAAATATCTATAAAAATCAAAAGTTACAAAATTCTTACCTTCTTCGAAATAAACACGGTCTCATAGCCAGTACCGTTTTTTATTCCTACCTTTACAGCTATACAAGTATTAACAAAGGGTATAATATTATGAACAGCAGCGGAATATTTTTGTTTCGATGCTTTTAACGTTTGCGCCATTTTATTTTGTGAACAAGTTTTGCGTATTGTATCCATACCTCGAACTGCAACGCAATCCGATTAATGCATAAAAGTAGTGTTTTCTAAAGCTGTTATTTTCAACGACGTAGTTATATCTTTACGCGTTATCCGCTTTTAAACTTATACTACTTCGAGCGTGAAACTAAAGGTGTGCATTAATTTTGAATTATTCGGTACTTGCTCGTTAGCGGACAAATTATTTTCTACGGAATTTAATCAATTTCTAGAGACAACATACCGTAAAACAACAGCTTGTTTGACGACTTTATGGCAGGGAAGGTATCCATCGATCGATAAAACGCATTTAATTAATTCGAATGACGCGTGGCGATCTTAATCGATTGCTGTATTGTCAGCTGGCATTGAGCTGGTGCGTTTCCGCAGTTAGATGATATCACCCCTCTATGCGCGGTAATAAATGGGGGCTTCAGTGAACCGTGGAACCGTGTGCCTCTAATTCTTTCCGTTAATATACACTCTTTTATTACTGTACGAGTATCTTTCACAAAATGTATAATATTCATACAAAATTTGTAAAACTTCTGGTTAGGTTCACAATTACAATTAGTCATTTTTTCACAAATTTTGCTTCAAAACTTTTCGAATTCTATCATAATTGTAACAGATCATTGATTTGACTGGTGTTTATTTTAATTCACACACTGTGCTTATCCACTAATAGAAATATGTTTTACAGATCGTAGTTGTATCAAATTTTTAAACGATATTTAGATACTGAAGGTTGGACGTAGAAAATTGTATCGTATTCATTTGTGCGAACCATTTGTTACATAAAGTAAAAGTTGTCTTTTAATTGGATTATTAACAAATGCTAAAAGAATGAATTGAAAATTATTATACAAGGTGCCCCCGTAACTGGATTCCAACCAGTAAGGGGGTGATTATACATATATGAACAAATAAGTCGAAAATGTAGAATAAAATTTGTTTACGACAAGGTAGATGACACTTAGATTAACTTAACAATTAATGAATATTATGAATTAATAAGATGCTGAATGCATCCATAACTTCCTAAATTATTAGAAAAGGTATTTAATTATCGTTTTTCTTTCCGTGACAAAACTTGTATAATATTTTTCTTGAAGAATATTCAAACACAATTTCCTTGAAAATTATATTTCTGTATTTTATTAACTATTTCATAGGCAAAGGTTGCGAAAATATCGAGTTTCTATTAGCGACGCAACGAATGGGAATAAATGAATGTGCTTGATTCCTTGAACAAAAGTTGTAGTGCAATAGATATAATTTGATGTAAATATTCAATTTCGATAATAACGATTGCTGTTAGTAATAGAAAGATTTACTTGTGTATTTAATGATGTATTTTAGTTGTAGTATTCCCACTCGCCTTATTTATGCACAACACTTAAGAAGAATTAAGTTTAAGTTTCACGTTAAGAAGAGATTTGTAAATTTAAATGCTACTATTGCATTTCACAAATCTTCACATGGTTTATATTTCACGTATAGCATTGCACGACACATGACGCGTTTCGAATTACCCATGGGGAATGTTAACCAATCGTTTCCTTTCCATCAATTTTACAAAACTTGAATATGATGAAGTACTTACTTCGTGAAAATCTTCGACACGTAGTTTTTTTTTTTCGACTGACGAAGATTTATATCTGGGAGGATAAAAATACTCTTCGAAGTTAAGGATGAAAATCCTGTACGGCGAAATATTAAACAAAATTATAAATTAGTGAATTGTATCCTCTTATGTTATAAAATTATTGTTACGAATAGTGTTTCCAAAGGTTAATTTACTTAAACAATAAGTTGAAATTTAGTATCTGATCTCCGTGAAAATGTACGTACTTAAATCAAGCCAAGATTGAAAATGCAGATGAAATAAAATTGTGGCAATTGGTTCTTATGTTTAGAATTATTTTTTAATTTTTAATTTATTTTGATTTTATTTAACAAAATTACGTAATGAAATTGAAATGTAGCAATCAGTGTGCTTTCCTTTCCGTTTACTAATTATTTAATTAAGGAATCTCAATAGTAGTTAACGCGTTAACTATTGATGTAACGAAGATAACTTTTTATTAATATTAACTTGCAATTTATTTATTGAAATTTTACCTTCAACTAAAATGTTTTTTAATTAAATAAGTTAAATGATTTTATTACTTTACATATAAGAATATAGTCATTTAAAAATAGTTATTTTTTACTAACGTATGTATAAAAATACTTGCATGAAATAAATTCATTTTTAAATGTAATGTAAATATGTTCAAGACAATTATTAGCAAAGATTACATTCAGTTTAATTTGTTTAATTTATTGTTTATCACAATTTTCAGTAATTATATTAGGTACTGAAAAAAGTTCAGATAATTTCAAATTTATTTATCATAAATTGTCTTACACGTGGTAAAACTATTTGCTGTAAAAAAATAGATAAAGTTAATTCTAAACTTTTAAAGATTTAACAAACATTAATCAACACGAAAAATATACTTCTTTTACACGGTGATATGTATAGCCCGAAAACGTTTCACGACTTGTCGAAGAATTAAAAACCACTGGAATAGAAGGTTGTTCTTATAGTATCGATCTGCCTCTCCATAACTACCACTTGCTTTTGTCTATTGCGAACTTCTTTCGCAAATCAGCACTTCAGATAGATAAAATGATCAAAACAACAGCTAATTCATTTTTTGCAAATATAATTCAAAATTTCTATGCTAATGGAAAATGTAAGCATAAAGAATATCAGAGAAGAACTGTAGAAATGAATAAATAGTGATTATTTTAGTATATTTGAACTTTATATTAACTTATAATGAACTAAAGTTAATGTTTCTTTTCTTAACTATTTATTGCATATTTCCTTTTACTATGCGAACCTATACACTGTTCTCTAAATTTTAACTTGTATCACTAAAATATTTATATTATTAGATCTATTGGTGAACAGGGAGACAAAAGAACAATCAACATTTTAAGGTTTCAACGAGCACACATAGTATAGTTGAATTGAATGCCTAAAATATTTACGATTCGTGAAAAAGTGTACAATGTAGCCTAGAAGTGGTAATAAGAATCGAAGATTTATAAAGGAGTCCATTTAATTTATCGTATTATGCATGGATATCGCCTAATCCGAGCTTATTTTCGTCTCTGGTTACAGTTACACTTAATCCTCGTTGCTCATTAGATTCGCGTTATCGAATCGCTCGGTGGCGTGCAACATTTATTAGCAGGAAGATATTAGCATGAGATTATCACCTGAAATTATAACCACGCTTCAGCTCGTCTTTTTATTTTCACGATGTTTGTCTCTGCTTTAACGGTCGATCCAACGAACGGCTTCAATTTAAAAGCTTTTTCGTAACGTGCAACGAAAACTTTTTACGATCACGTAATTTGAGAAACAAATACCAATAACAAACAGGAATTCGCCGCGTTTTATCCGCGACAGAAACACAGCTTTCAATTTGTGCGAAAGTACGCCTTCTGGAAGCGAACTTATTCTTTGTACGGAATTTAAAATTACTTGCTCTCAATCAGATATTATTATTTGCCAATTATATATAAAAGGTATCGATAAATTATTCAGGGAAGCACAAATATTATGGGTTAAACTCACCGCTGTGAGAACCTTAACGATGTTCGTTTTAACAAACAATTTCATCTCTCACAATAGGAAATTTCGCAGAAATATTAACGTATGATCGATTTTTTTATTGCGGTTTCATGCTTATGCGAATCAAGAGTGCATTTGAAATACAGTTTAATCAGTTTCGAATTCAAACGTTGTTCGTTATTGTATTATAAAAATTGCTGTAGAATTGTCAATTTTTAGGTATCAGCATAACTTTTGTATACAACACTAATTTTGTTTAATGTTGTTGGGTTTATAATAGTTTATCCCTTTTAACTTTAATTAACTTAGGACTAAGTTATAATAGATTGCAAAGTCATGCGTGTTGCATGATCAGCAACTCGCTTATTTATTATTTATTTTATTTTAAACAAATTATATTCTGCACGATCATTGTACAAAGTGCAAAAAAGCTTTGTTTAAGGTTAATGCGATGAAATATTAGATGTTTATTGTATAAGAATATCTGATTTAAATAAATAATAACTCATCTATGAGTTTATACAAGATTTGAAACTAAGCGATAATTTGGATCAAATAGTGATAAGATTTTTATTATGTTCTTACTGCTTCCTGTAATCATTACAATGAAATAGTGTTTTGATTATGAGCAAAAGAAAAACGAAATAAACAATGTGTGAAACAATACAAATTTATGTGATATAATAAATTATTCATCCTTCGTGTTATTATTTTTATGTTGTAAGCAGAATCACACTACATTCCACATATACAACTTCGAATTGTAAAACTCTCAACGACCTCAACGAAGTAAGTGGTTGTTTGCGTTATTGATCATTTGCACTAAAAAATTTGAAGAATAGAAAAATAAATAAATACTTCGCATCTTAAAGATACTTTTGACGGCAATAAGAATAGTTGTAATTCGCTTTTAGGTAATTAAATCACAAATTCATTATCGAACATAAAATTGAAAATGATAATACAAATGGTACATTAGGATTTCATTTTGAATATATGTATATGTACCAATGATTAATCGTTTCGTTGCGTGTTCCCTCTCGTGGAAAGCACGTACAACAGATATTTTTTTCGACCGACTCGAATTAAAGTATGTTTCCTTGGCTCATAATTAGAGCAGACCCGCTAGCCGAAACACGCACCCTACTTCGTTGTAGTAGCTAAGGTTAATTGTGTCGATTCGGTGTACGCGGTACGGATGTGCCATGAATTTCAACTGCCATATGTCACTTGTGTTATCGCGATTACCAGGATAACCTTCGAATCGATTACTAACAATTTGTAACCACCAATAAATATCGCATATACCCACTTAATAAGTAATCCGATTGAGTATCGTAAACCGAGCGTTCGCGTATATCATCTTTTGGTTATCGCCAACAAGTTAATTCGCAATTAAATTTATAGGAAATTAATATCGCATTGAAATTCCATCGAATTGCACAAGTTCTTTAATCTCATTATAATTTTGTATAAATTTTATAATTCACAATCCTTCGTGGAAAAATAAATTGAAAGTATAAAAGTAAATTTCTTACGTAAAATATTCATCTAAAAGGATTGATTTTGAAATTCCATAATCTACACGTGCTGTGAACTAACAAAAATCGGAAAATTTCTGCGGCAAAATTTTATTCCGCACTTTCAATTTATTTTTACATAGAATATTACTTTTTCAAACATTATTGTTTTCATCCCCTGCGGCACGAAAATTCTTTCTCTGCTTTCATTTAGATAGAGTTTGTGTTATGGAATTTTTGTTGTATTTTTTTTTATATAAGATGTAAAAAGTATCAAATATAGGTAGTATAAATATATAAAATATCATTATCACAATTGTTGAAGGATTACAATTCACATGGTTACAATAAAATAATTGATAATAAAAAGAAACTGATAAATTCCAATTTTTATAAATTATAATAATTCGAATCGAATAAAAAAGAAAATAAATAATTTTATATTTACACACCCTGAAATTTATTTATTTTATATTCTGTAAAGGATCGGTATATGTGTTATACCTTTAATATTTCAATTAAGTGGGTAATCAGCGTTATTGATTATTTGTACTACAACATTTAAAAAATGTCATGTTCATGTATATTTTAAAACCCATTTATCTCCAACTCCCAGCTCTGTTCCCTCCCGATCCCTTTACAATTCACTAAAAGGTTTTCATAATTTTTAATCTGACTGTGCAAACAGGACATTTTGAATACTCTTAAGTTACGTTTTTGACAATAACTATTGTTAAGTGAGTTTAACAACAAAATTTATTCTATATTGTTTTTGTACAGTTTTTAATGCATCATTTTAACCTTTTAATGCTCGACGTGATTTATCAACAATACCATAAATCATTTCATTGAATTGTTTTTATATTACTGTATTGTTGATTTGAACAATTTGTATCATTTCTAATATGTAACAAGTACATTTTTAATTTCAATAATTAATTGTTTGCAAATTACATTCGATCATTTTCATGGATAGAATCAGAAACTATTTCAGAATCAACGGAAGAAGACGTAGAGTTGAATTAAGAGTAACATGAAATACAAAAGTGGGCAAGACAAAAATTGCTTACCTTGAATATCGCAAGGAGTATAAATATAGGAGAAGTCAGCCGCTACGCGGAACCTATTGGGGGCGCAGAGGGTATCCATTACACGGACAAAGAACAATGGGTTAGATTAAAGTGTGATAATGCGGAATAGATTGGAAAAAAAGGGTTGAAAGATGCAAAGTGTAAATCACGCGGAAAAGAGAAAGCATTCATATATGATAATTCCGAAAAATGAAAAAGAGAAATGAAAGTTTAAGTGAAATCAGTGAAAAATACCGGCATTCAGTTTAACATTGAAAATACTAAAACCTTGAATGGCTCGCTAATAAAAAGAGATTGCGAACCTTTTCCTCCAGGAGCAAGTAACAATGGAAAGCAGTCCATACGTTACCTATATTTTTCTAATGGCAGCTTACCTTTTTTACACTTTTTGAATGATCATTTTCAGTAGTTCCTGTTGATTTTATTCAACAATCATTACAATATTCGAGTAATGTTTTTATATTTTTCGTTCCGTCATTATAAGTTTGTTTTATCAAAAAAATATAATGTGTAACATTAATATTCATGTATTTGAGTAAAAATTAACGAAAAACTATGTTTACCTACGAAGAAACTGTTGGAAAAATATTTTAATCACTAACGTAACTAACAAAGAATACTAATTGAACTAATACACGTGATTTTTATTCTCAAACGTTTAGTTCACTGACAAAGTTACGAGTTAGCATTTCAACCGAAACTATGTGATTCATTTATTAGTGCGTCTCCCGCAGACAACCAACACTTACACAGACACACAAAAAACGTACTAATACGTGTCCCTTATACAATGTGTTTACATTAACGTGAGACTACTATGATACCCCAAACGAAGTGAGCAACACATTACCCAACATTAGTTCGGAGTAAACGAGCTTAATAGAATTCAATAACACTAAACAATTCCTGGAACTTCCGTTTTTATTCCTTCCTGTCGCATCTCGATTTTAAGTTTCCAACAACTGAATGTAAGCTTGTATGAAAAATAATGAGTTTGTCTTAACAAAAATAAATTGTACAATTTTTTAATAATCGTTTAGTTTCGCGTGAATCGCTGTACATAAATGTGCAGTTTAAATAATTGTAAATGAGGAATGTTAGTAAATGTAACTTTTTCCTGTAACAATATGATTTTTATGCAAATATACTTTTAACATTAGTTTTTTATTTTACGTACAGGACGACTCGCCCAAAGCGAGACAAATAACTTTTTTACTTATTGAAGAGCAGAAAAATATTTGAAACAGAAATTGTTAGATTATGAATTTTGTAGCACTGTTTCATATTTTAAAATGAAACCATGTGTTTTTGAACACCTGTGACTGTAGCCCCTTTCAAAACGAATTCAGGTATCGATGAAGTAACAATGGGTGAAAGTTAAAAATTGACTGTGGACGTTTAAATGTCTGTACTACTTGTGGACATATGAAAAAAACTGTATTTGTACAAGAAATGTGATATTAGAGAGTTCGAAACACGGTAGTAATCTTTTTTTGAATGAAGGATCTTAAGAAATTTCAAATCCTTAAAATCGATTATTTGAAACACTCTGTGTAAGAAAATATAAATATATGGCGTTAAAAAATTGTTATATAAAATATTTAATTCTTGAATTTAAAATATCTCACGAAATGATAACTCTTTTAATGGTGTAACTTAATATGTTTTTCTAATATTAAGGAAACTTGACACTTAATTGTAAGAAACAGAGCTTACCATGAAATCTCCGAATACTTTCCATCCACGAGGAGATAATTATTACTACTCCATGGACCTCTTAGCGCCATATACATTTTATGATTGAAATTTTTTTACATTTCTATAAAATCCGTAGATATTTTGATGCTGTGCAGGGTGTGTAAATTTCCACATACAATAGCATGCGACATATTAGAATAAAAGAAGTTTCATATAAGCGTACGCCTGATGTTCTTGTTTTCAGTAACAGAATAACCTACCTTCCGAGAAATTGGCCGATGCGATTATCTCTATAGGTCGCATCAAGAACTATCAAACTCGATGGGACAGATTAGGTATTAACCGGGTTTGGTAGTAACTTTGGTCGTCGTATTAACGAAATGTTTCAACACTGTTACTTAACGCCCTGCAAGGTACAAATTTTAATGTTCCTGTAAGCAATAATTGAGCGGAGTCAGGTACAGAAAACGAGCCGGGTAGGAAATGAGGCCAGCACGACCTATTCATTTGCCAGAAAATCGTTGATCAAAGTAACGTCTAGTTTCTCGACCAAAGTATGGCCGACCATCCTGAATAAACTACATACGCTTTGATGATGTCCAGTGGGATTTCGTTCAATGATTCAGTTAATTTATTTTGCAAGAATTGGCAATATGCAGCTCCTGTTAATCACGAAGGTAGAAGGAAAGACCCTGTCACGTGATCGCCAAGAATACCCGCCCGTTTATTAATACTAAATTGCTGCTGATGCCTTGAGCGAACAATAGTACGCGGGTTTTCCTCGACCTGTTATCATATATTACGAGAATTAAATATACTATCCCTCGTAAAACCGACCCCGTTAATGAACTATGAAGTGCAGAAATTGTTGATCATTTATACATATTAGACCGAACTACCTGCGGAGAGGTTTTTACAGTAGATAATCAACATCAGATACACCTTGCGTTTTTTTGTACGTCGTTAAAAAAATTCCTATTTCTGTAAAAATTCTTCGTATCATAACTTATTCTACACGGACTTCTCTTCTTATTTCTTTTATACCGCGGGTGGAATTTAGCACAACTCTGTTCAAAACTTACTCTTCTTATTTAACATTTTTAGTAGTGGTACGTTTATTACAGTTTAGTGTGTTTTTTAAAAGAAGCCTTATCACCATACATAACATAATGTGTAATTCACAATAATCTTGCTTCTTTATTGAAAATAGCTCGGACTGCTGATGTTCTCAGGTTTTTAAATTGTTTAAAAGTCTGGGTTACACAACTGTTATTAGGCTAACAGTGCAAAGCACTAATTTGAATGGATTAATTTGAAAATTAATCGACAGAATCCTTAACAATTAGAATTTAAGTGCGTCTTTCCACACACGTCTGTTTTTACAGTGGTAGGCAACGTGTTAAAAATACAGGTAGCTCTCGTGTAGCGCGGTACCTGCATTTATAACGCGGTTATACCTTTGTACGACATTAGTTTTAATATAACGCAATCTATAAACTGCTATATCGTTTCTTTTCACGCATTTCCCTACGCGAGCAATTTTCAATTTGTATAATTTTATAGTTTATGTTCTTTTAATTGAATGAATTCTTGGTGTTTCCGTTGAATGATTGTTGTTTATATAACAGAAAAAGTACATTACGGAACATAATCGTATATTTTGTATGAAACTTGAACATCATATAATGCGATTCTTGTAACACATGATATGTTTTCTGAAACCTAGCGTCTCCGTTGTAGATTTTGTATTAACATATTACTTAAACAATATTTAAAAAGATATAAAATGAGATTTTTACCTTTAAACCTGGTAAATCCTGACTCAAAAACACAAATGTGCACAAGAGGTTTTCTATGTTTTGATACTAGAACTACCAAAGGGGTGAAAATGACTCATCCCACATTTGTTACAAGACGTTTTTGTCAAAGTATCAGATAAGGAATGATTCTGTATTATAATCAACTTCATTTCTTAAAAAAACAAGCAAAACAATAAAAAATACATAAAAAACTGAATCATTAATTGAATTTCAACAGGTAGCGTCATGCTTCATTGATTCACTAGTCATTGGCGACGATACCTAGTGATTTGTTTAATGCGTATGTTCAATTGAGATTGATGCGTTTGAATCGCGTGATGAAAAGAGTGCCCTCTCGTGCCCCTCACCCTATCTTGCCCGGCCTTTCCCTACCAAAGTTGTAATTAATTGTTTTATTTTTGTTACTTCAGTCAGTAATTTACTGCTTTTATTTAAAAATTGTAAACTAGAACTTGCTGTTCATAAAACTCCTGTATTATAGCCAATATAAAATAGAGTAAATCAATTATCTTGTATATGAAGTATGTAGCTCTTGATAGTATTCTAATACGGAGCTTGAATGAATGTTGTATTTTTAATATAATATTTAATATCAAATGATGTGCTTGTCTGATACTTATTCTTGAGAATGATAATTAATAATTCTGATGTCTAGTGCTGATGTTCTTATACTGTTTTTTGAGAATGAAGGTGTGTCCTGTCTAGCCATGAGTAAAAGTGGGAAAAGTGGTGTCGGCCAATGAGTGAATGAAAATTGTTAGGGGTTGAAAACTACTGAATTTAAGTCACGCCTTGTAAAAACAGTCCAAAACGACATGTCAGGTACAAGTTGGAACGTGCCACGGTGTCGTGAGGTGATGTCCTTTGTCTATTTTAAAAATTATTTTGCTGAAGGCTCTTTATGATGCGTCTATTAACTGCTTGGAGAAATTAAATGTTGGGGTTTTCCGGTGATTGTAAAATGGATTACCTCTTAACCGTAAGAAAAAAAGGGTTAATGAATAAGGATAGTAAGGGACCGGCCTGAATTAGGGTATGGGTCGTAACATATCTATTAGTAAACACTAGTCTTTCTGTAGTAATTTTATTTACTATGCAATGGGTTAAAGTATTAGTCGTTAGTTTGGTACAAAGGCCAACAGATGATATATCGCACAATGAGGAGTAGGAAACGGATGCGACTGATGTAGTCAAAACATTGAAGTGTGACCTTAGGATAGGTACCAGAGGGATTAAGGAGCTACTAAAATTCTGCCTGTACCTGTAAATAGGTAAGGTACGCTATTCCCTATTGTGCACTCGGGTCAAGTTGATGAATAGTGTAGGAATTTAGTCAGCAACCGAGCTAACGGAACTCGTAATTGAGTTTGACCGGCAATACAGCATAGATCACTCTCTATACCGGATTAGTATGAAATTTGAAGGAGTTGGATCGAAATAAAACCTTGTAAATTAACAGCCTCCAAAACGAATTCTGATTGAACAGAAGTGATGTTCCATTTAATACCTGACTATAACTTTCCTCACTTATATATGCACGGTGATTCAATGAGAACCATTATCTAATACTTAATTGCATTTTCTAAGACTTGAATTGCATTTTAAAAGACCTGTTGAATGAATGTAGTTTAATTGTTTTTTTGCTAAAGAATGAATGAATTCAGTGTCTTATAATATAATAACTTTGAACCGAATTCAAAATTGAGTTTGGTAAAACTGAGTCACCTTAATGTCTTAGAAAATATGAAACATTAAAAAAATGAAATTGTGGCCATGAGCAGAATGTCTTTGAGTACAACATAATTTATTTAAAACGTTTTCTGATGCAATTAATAGATAATGAATCATTTAAGTCAGTTGTTATTAAGTTAATTGGTAACTGGACGGTGGAAACTATTTTTTAAGAAGAAATGTTACAAGATTAATTTAACGAGACTAATTTAAGTAAATGTTTACAAAACCAGCATTACAAAAGTATTCATGTCCATACAGTTGGAATAAAACATTATGTAAACATTTTAATAATTGATATTACATATTCAGCTTTTATAGTGTTCTTAAAACAATGTGGCATGGTATGGATTAATTTAAGTAGATAGTTCTTCTAGAAAGTTTCTTTTCGATATTGCTTCCTTGGGAATTTTACTTCATATACGTATTACTTCATTTCGAAGATAATCGAATTTGAAAACAGATCGGATACACGTACACTTAGCTAACTCTTAATGACCAATTTTGCTCAACACAGCTAATCCCGATTGTTCTTGTGCTCGTAAACGTGGTGAATACAAAGCTTTAATTATTGTCTCTTCGGATGTAAATCACTATCGGATTGAATTATCAGTTACCAACGATGCTTTTGCAATGACGCGATACAGTGTCCACGGATACATAAATATGATCCTTAACAGAAATGCTGTTGAACTGTTAGGCATCTATGTGTTAGAGGCAGTTGGTTTCCCTTATCAATACATATCATCGGTAAATTCATGATCTAATCCAATTCATAAATCTTACTAGTATATTTCTATCACGGTTTCGTGTAGTTAACAGGGGTAAAACAATCCGTACAGATATTTCGATTGCGCTACAAAATTGTTAAAATGTGTCATGAATTATCAATTTGACAATAAAGTCCGTTATATTGAGAGTTAGCCAATTGCATGCGTACCTTACAAAAATTAGTTGAAAATTGAAGCAATATATGAAAAGGTTCTGTTATTTCTTTTTAGGCTTGGTTTTACATTTAGAGTTCCAGCTATTTGGCTGTGCCTTCGTACATAACTGGACTGCATACTTATGTATTCACTATAATAATAATAAACTCAGAATACGTAAAACAGGGTTAAGGAAAACTAATCTAATTAATGATTAACGATTGTAATTAATATTAACTCAGGTTCATGATTAATGATTACAACAATAATCCTATAATTATGGTTAATGAATAATGTAACCAGTAGGCATGATTGTTATAGTAATAATTCATCAGGAAATGTTTATTTTTTTATTTCTGAAATGTAGTATTTCACGTATTTTAGATACCTGTTATGTATTTCCCACTAATATTAGTTTGATTAAAAGACAAATTAATTAATTACTCAGTGATTACAGATTACTGATTAATAATTACAGATTATCAAATGTAATTAGTATCATCGATTTATTTTAGTAACGATTAATTTATTAATGATTATCACTTACAAATATAATTTCAAAATAACCAATTAAACTATGTAAGCGTGTTATTAGAGATTATTTTATAACAGGCTCTGTTCAGATTTTTTAAAGTAATAAATTATTTAGAAATTACATGGTAATTTCTTGAAGTTATTGTTAATTATATAGTTACTATAAATAGAAATAATGTAAATATTAATACGTTGACTGCCATGGTGACCGGCGCCTCAAATTTTCTATAATCGAATTATTAATAAAAGAAAAGAAAAATAAACCGCGCATGTTGCTAGTATTAGACTAATACTGCAAACTAATAATTTAAATGGCTGCATTTGAAAATTAATTGATAGAAGCCTTAATAATTCGAATTTTAATGTGTATGGTACTTCAATTAATATGCTTGTACTCAATACTAAATTAATAACAGTAACCTGCAACATAATTATCCCGACATTTGCAACTGTTTGGCGTGAAACACTCAGATTTCGTATCACCTGAACACTCGGTAGAAAAAAAAATGTATCCTAAATGTACACTTCTTAATTGCTTCGAATAATCGAAATGCTACCGCAACTGTACTCGAAAATTAAACGTTTAATTAAAGTTAGCTGTTTCCTTTAAAGGTTACGCGACAGTAATTAGAATGCTTAATTCGATACTTTTTTGTTGCTTATCTTCCTTCTAATTTTTCTCATTCCTTTTTATCGTTCAACCGACTGTAATCAAGATTTTCTCAAATTATAAATTACCTTTAGAAGTGCATATTTGTACTTCCTATGCCACACCCCTCACATTACCATGCGGTTTAATGAGTTGATTACAAATCTGCAAATCGTTTTTCTGCTACCTGAATCTTTTGAGTATAATGAAGAAAATATATTTGTTAAGTTTAAACAAATTTTATAATACTATTTATTTGGAATATCTTTCAGTATGTCTTAGAAACTAAAGGCCTAATTGCTGTAATGTGTTATAGGTTAGTTTAATTTATTTGACATAAACAAAATATTATATAAATATTAATATTGCAACTTCGAACAATTAAAAAGATTTGTTTAATGATCGATAATAAATAATAATCAGCAATCGACAAATAATAGTTAAAACTGTATTTATGAACAATAAGTGATTCTTTTATTTTTAATCATCTAGTTAGATTTGTACAAAGAACAAAAATTTATTTTTACCTTTTATTTGAACTTCCAAATAGTAGGTAACTTTTTATTTAATTAATATCTGGCGTTACTTATAACATTAAAATTCACATGTCATGTTTACAAAGATGATCTACTACACAAAATTTGCACAATTTTGAACTATATTTCAAATATCATTATGTTTGTACTTAATAATGGGTTTAGTTTTCACTAAGTTCCTTAAATTATTAATAGGTATATTCCCTTTTTATTTTAATAACTTCATAATTGCCTGTGTATTTTTTATCGTACCAGAGTGATTAAGGTGGACAATCCATTATAATCATTCCCTCTTGCATCCTCTAATTTGCACACTCTCGACTTTGATGTTTCGGATCATTATCTTCCTGAAACGTTTATTTATCACAATTTCTTCCACACCATTTATTACCAGACGCCAAGAAACCCTTCTGACATAATTCAAACACCGTTTGTATGTTTTAATTTTCTGTAAATACACGTAGAAAACCATGCTAATGGAAGCTCATACGTAATTCCAAACCCGCGCTTTTATAAGGTGTTTTGGATGAATTGATCTCCACTCGTAAACCAAACTTTCCATACAGAAAGCGATACCCAAAATAAACACTCGTTGTTGAAGGAAACCTCATCCTATACACGGTTAATTTTTTTATGAGTTTTCGTAAGCCTGTTGTTAATGTATTTTCACGAAAATAAAGGTTTTTCCTTTACAGCGCGCTATGCAATACTTTTCAAAGTAAACAACGTTCTGTTACCACAATACAAATATTTACCTTTTTTTTCAATGAACTTAAATTTTTCAGCGAGATAATGAATGATCGTTTTATCCTTTCTCCCAGTACGGCACCTCGATCAAACGTATTGTTAAAAGTGTTTTTTACCTTTGAACCCTCAAATCCTGTATATTCTTTTGAGGAAAATATTCCAGAATCTTTGTAGTGGTAGCGATTAAAATATATTTCAGTTATCTGGTCTCCTATGAATGACAATCACAAAATAACTTTAGGAAGAATTCAACATAAATTTCTCATATTCGTTACTTTTAAAATGAGTATCCTCATTTTCTACTCAGAATTAATGTTAAGATAGAATTTCACAGAATTGTTACTGATCTTCCACTTCTTTTCAAAATTATTAATTTAACATTCTTGAAGCTATTAATTTTTACGCTTCACTCAGACATGTAAGAAAGACGGATCTATTTGTAACACAATCGATTAAACTGATGTTACGTCCTAAATATTTTCAATTATTTGACAAATTGATATAGCTCAAAAACTATTTATTCAATTAATGCAGTATTTTAGCTTCCTTTCAACATAATCCGCCCCAACACTTATAGGTACATTTGTCCCATCGTTCCTCTAATTTTCTTATGGCCATAGTGTAAATCTTTCGATTGCTGTCGGAGCCACATTTGCACCGGTCGTCCACTTCACTGCGCATCATCGACACTTTCACGGCCATTTTTAAACTGTTCTACCTACTTGTAAATGTTCGAACGGTTTAAACACTTATTCCCGTACACTTGTAACATCCTTTCATGGATCTCACTACCATTAACACCTTCTGCGACTAAAAATCTAATCACAGCACGTTGTTCTTCCGTGGTGCAATTCTCAGTTGGACTTGACATTTCCAACTGACTGAATTATAGGTCAGATTTACAAAATCTTGTCAAACAGCTAATCGGAAGTCATTACAAGGATGCTAACTTGAAATATAGAAAGTTTCGTATTGGTTCATGAAACCGTTTAGAAGATATATATCAGTTTGTCTTGTTACTTATTGAATGGCTCTCGAATAATAATTAGCTTCGTGATTAAACTCTGAATTTAAAATCAAAAAGTTCATGGTTCATATCCGCCAATTTAATAACATGGTTTTTCTCTAGTTCCTTACAATTGTTTTATTTATTATTGAAATTGATTACAAGTGATGTAAACTTCATACATTGAGTTCTAATCTGTTTAAGCGAATAAATAAATAAACATAATAGAAGCTGTTTCATATTTCCTGACGCACGTTAAAGTAATCAGATAATTTAATAAATGCTAGAAGGACCGCACATATTGTCAGTATGCATCCGGAATATTTACAGCACTTGCTGTAATATTGGTAATGTATCTTTCAATATCATGACTACGCTTTTGTGTAACAGACTATATAATTCGTCGGTTATTTTCGAACAGCAGACACATTGTCGCAATAATCTTGCGTGGCAAATTCCGCACTGCAGAATATTAACCAACGAGCTTCCGCTTCGTCGGCACTCATTGCGCTCGGAAAAATTACACGGGTAAGTGGCAACCGTTTCATTACACGAGCGCGGCAATTCTGGCTGTTAAACTATTTTTCCACGCAACTGCATCGGTGTGTCCTTCATGTTTTACGGGCGACTCTGACGTTATAGATCGTTTGGACATGTTTCTACTTCATGAAGAAATGTACAGGTAGCGAAGAGACGTGCTCGACATAAGAGCAGCGACTGTTGTGTAATTGGTCTTGTACAGGACGATATCCGGGCGGCGGCGTACACGAGCGTATTGCTTTTTGTATGCCGCACAATACGCGAAGATTGCCTCGAAACTATTGTTTGATCCTTTCGTATGGATTTTATCTCTACCATAACGTATTGAGGCGTAAATAGTTTTTGTTGTGTTCACTTATAATACAAAATAATTTTATAAGAATATGACTACACGTGTTTATATCGAGATTAACTAACACTAATTTTATATCGAAAAATGTCGCCACCTACAATGTATACAGGATGGTCCACGCAATTTGCACACCTGTATAACTACCAAAGTATGCGTTGCGCGTTAATTATTAGGTCTAAAGCTTGTGAAGGCCAATACGCTTTTACTCAGAATTTGACATTCTTCCATATTTTCGTATAAAAAATACTTTGGAAGTTATAGAGGTGTGCAAGTTGCGTGGAGCACCCTGTATATTTACCGCCTGCGAACCAGAAAAGAAGGTACTGAACTCTAACAATTTTTAATTTAATTATCTGCAATTTAGAAAATGGAAAGATTAGTAACAATTTGTCGTTGACTCCTAACAGTAGATTATAAAATAAATCGAATGATAATTTTAGTGAAAGTTGATAATAATACTTGGACAACCGGCAACTGAAACAACGACAACTTCATTTCCTAAATTTAAAATTATTTCATTCCAAACATTATTTTTTCAACGTATGAAAGTATTTCATTTAATTGTTATGTCGTTATTTATGTTTTATAGTTTTTGATCGGGATTAAACCCGGCATCCCTGTTCCAGAATTGATTGTGTAATTGTTTAGCTATTTGTAAACAAAGCTTTAAATATTCTCAGAACATTATATCAATATAATTTTGATACTAAATATTCTTCGTAATAAATAAATAATGTTTACAAGCATATAGAGTTCAGCATGTTGTGGGTATTTATTTTTTTAAATGAATAATGTAGCTTTAAAAGCTATTAAGTGGACAGAACGAATGGTAATGAACATATGGGTACGATTAATTAAGACGCTTATACTAATAGCTAAGGTGCTACCAAATGCTGCAGGAACAAATGTGTGTCGTGATGAATGACTGTGATGGAGCATCATCCGGAATAAAAACCGTTCTATTCAAAACAACTCTTCCCTGTGAAGCTAGGATCACATGTTAGCGTAGCAAATAGTAGAAATATTTGTCTGTCGTGATGCACATGTTTGGTTTTTGAGCTTTGGCTTCATCAAAGATAAATAGAAGAGTACTGCAACTACCTCCGAAATGGTATCAAACCGTGGTACATTCATTGTACAGAATTTCATGAACATCATTTGAATGCGAGTATTAAATTTAAAAAATGTGTGCACTGAATTGATAAGAAAAAAGTGTGTTGCAATAGTTCATAAGATAACCGAATACGTAAAATCATTAATTGGGACTTTATTCGAGTAGCACCATTATGTTTATTTGTGTTTAACACGTTTCGTGATTATTATAATCAGTCCCAATAAAATTCATACTTACTTCGAATGTTAATATTGGACACAAAAATAATAATGAACGATTGAATAAAGGTGATTCGCCGTACGTATCATGGCGGGGGACACGAGGACACGGTAGGGTGGCCCTTGGGGCCACCAATGCAAGATGAAAAAACGAAAGGAGAACAACGACAAAAAAGGAAAATGGAAGAATGGCTTCGACGTAAAAAAAAAAGAAACCACTCATTCATCTATTCTGACGCCGCGGATCGACAGCAGAAGTCTTATCCGAAGGGGGAACGGGGGCATCGTGAGGTTGGGATGCGCTCGTGACGGACAGAAAATTTTGCTCCATCACGATATTTGCCGTCAATATAGTAATTTACTGTTTCGTGCAATATGTTTAGAATTAAAATTTAATTTTCGCTCCGTCCTCAATAGCAAATTTCATTTCATTAATTTGACTGTCTCAAAGTAAACCATAACACGTTGACTGTCACAGTGAAAATAGACACAGAGCGAAAACAGTGTGCGGTAAGACATTGAAATTTTAATTATTCAGGATTCTATCGATTAATTTTCAAATGTAATCATTTAAATTGCTACTTTGCACTATTAATCTAATACTAGCAACGTTCGCAGTTTATTTTATCTTTTCTTTTATTAATTATTCGATTATAGAAAATTTGAGACGCTGGTTACCGGTGACTACCATGGCAGTTAACGTGTTAAAATGGTTCATCGGGTTTTTTTCCAGAGAAATGACTACGGCGTTGCTAGCTACTTGAAGCCTTTACACGCGTACAGGTTTAGCTCCCTTCTGCAAGAAAAGGTGCGCCAAGGACACTTGTAGGGGTGATGCTGGTGCTCGAGGAGGCATGCTGATTGAATTTTTAATTTCAAGACAAAAAGCAATGAGCGTCGTCTTCGATCCGACACTTTAAATCACCAAGTCAACCGATCGCGACAAACATTTCGAACTGACTGCGACACGCGTTGATGAAAAACCAAAAAACTTGTTTATTGAAATTAAAGTTAAAGTTAAGTTAAAATTGCTTGAAATCTTAAAATTTATTGAGCCAATAATAAATGCTATCAGTCAAAGAATTAAAAAGGAGAAAGGTATAATTACAATTGTTTAATAGAAAATGTCGTACGTGATATTTTAACAGTTTGACATCTTTAACATATTGGCTGATTTATTTTTAAAAGTTCACGTTTGAAATGTTCGTAATGAAATCATACGCTATTACTATATCTATATTTTGTGTCGTTCTTAGACGAACAATTTTCATTTACTTCTGTCTAAGTGTATAAATTTCAAGATACGTTCTCATAAATATGAGAAATAAAATGTTAGAAACAACATTTGATCTACAGTGTTCATTGTTTAATTTTCAAAATGTTCGCAGTCCCTCCGCTGTTTTGCAATTCAAAATCGGAAGAAAAATATTTAGGTACCTTTGAAATTTCGCATGAGAGATAATTAATATTTATCGAAACGGGAGCAACGAAAAGAAGGAAGAACGGAGTGAGAAAAGGAGGTAGAAAATGGTATTCAAGCTCTGTCGATTCTATGTAAAACACAGTTCAATTATTCGATAGTCTCTCGTTTCGTTAATCTTTTCCTTATTCCACTCCCTCAGTTTCCACTTGGTTCATCTACTTGATGACAGTTCTCTTTCGTCTTTCCCGGAACGGCAAAGATAAATCCCGTTCTATTCGTTGCCCCCCGTGAGAAACTGTCCTTGCACTAAAGCTCCGACAACTTTTCGCTTCAGCATTGCAAATTATTTGGTACGAATTCTGTTGAAGACTACTTATGGAGTTCTACCCTTACCCCCAACCTACACGCGGTTACTCCAGCACCGGACTATCGTGTTTCAATTTATTCCTTTCTTCTCGACACAATTGCACCCGCTTCCATCGACGAGCGTTCGTTCGTTCGTTTTTCCAAGATGTCCTGGTATTTCCCCTTTGTACTTATGCGCTGAATAAAGACGTTATAACGTTCTATTAATGATATCATTAATAATTGAAAATTACACCAAGATACAAGATTTCTTTATCATTTCTAGATTGTTCGTCTTATTAATTATTTATTGAATGCGATATATTGAATAAGAGTAACAGGATCTAGGAAAACGACAACTAGAAACTGCGTTTTAAATATTTTTACAGCGATGGAAATAAATTCATGTTAATTATATTTTAAATAAAGTGCTGAGCGTTCATTTAATTATCTATAGAATTCCAAAAATAATTAAGTATTTAACTACCTTCTTAAATGTTCATTAAAGAATTAACTTAAATTCATTTAATTTCTTTTTAAATAATCGAAATTAGTTGATTAAATTTATAACGTACACTGCATATTAACCACGTGGTCACATTTTAGTTTTAAATCAAAAGATAAAGTAGTAATTTCAATAACTTAAAAAATTATGACTTTCACTGAGAATATCTGAATATGAACTAGATCTGTTAGATTATCTAAGTTGAATGCATCAATTCGGTGGCTTTCCATTTTTATCATTATTTTATATGATATCAAATTTAAATGTTGCAAGTAGATTTTAACCATTTGACACAGGGTATTAATAAAAAATTCATCAGGGAATACGTTTTGGTTAAAAAGTAAAGTTCTAAATTATGAATACGCCCTTTATTCAAATAAATTATTACTTTTTCGGTTGGTAATTAATTAATATAATCCTTGATAAATCACGACCATTAATTATTTTACATTGAGCCAAATTTTCTATTTTTCTATAACACATTTTTGTTGCTTACTAAATAATATAAATCCTTTCCTTATACAATAACAAAGTTGTACACTAAATATGTAAACTAGTCAAAACTAAGTAAAATGAAGAATAAAATTATTACTATTATTTATCACCTTATGTATCTTCAAAAACTTAAGTGCAGAATATATTTTTTATTATTTGAAACCGCTTGCAGTAATTGACTAAATTACAATATTTTGTTGACTTAATTATCAATCGGTTAAAATGACGCAACATTTTTAAAGATAGAAAATTGTTCTCTTAATTTTTAACTCCAAGGGGTTATTCTCATTCTTCCTTTCGTTATATTTAAGCACTAAATTGAAGGAAATAGATTGGTCTTCTAAAACTTTTTAATCTTTTATTACAGACTTTGACCTTTATTATTTTCTTTATCACTTCAGCCAGTTCCAATTTGATCCAATACCATTCAAACACGTAATTACATAAATTAATTTGCCTATTTTTACAGAAAATTAAAGACGTTTAGTAAGATTTTAAAAAGATTGTTCTGTTTTAAAATGTACACGAAGACCTTTATAATTGACTTAAATCAAGGCACGGCGACCTAATTACATATTTTTACTTTTAATTATAAATAAAAAATCTTTTATTTATAAGTTTACTGTATTAACCGTTCAATGTCAACATACCATAATTATTGTTTAAAATTTTTGATCGATGTTTTTCAGTTAATCAATTGCCCATAAAATTTTAACACCGATAATGACTTAACGAGAGGTTATTTTGTTATTTCGTTACAAGTAATTAATTTTGAAGAAATATGGTCTACTGTAATACTGTAATACTGTAATTAGTGATCTAGGTGTTCATGTGACGTATAATGGCTGATAAGTATGATACCCATTATTACTCTCAAATGCCAAACCAACCTGTCAGATTGACAAGGCGTGCCTTTAGGGCCTTGGTTACCTGCTTTCTACCCTTTGAGATTATACGCGCAGGGACAGTGTATCCCATGTCAACAAAGTTCTGTTGCGAACTTACGTCGTCGTGTGAGTTACAAGTAATCAGTTCGCCTGTCGATCTCTGCAGTTACAGGGAATGAGAAAAATTACACCTTCGTCGAGTTCACAAGTGCATCGATCGTAATCCCAAAAACGCTTTTAAAAGTTTCAGATACATTTTTCTATTCGACTTTTGTACAAATGCAACTCTCTGAGCCTATCAAATGCAACAAAGCGTATTTGAAACTTTGCTGAAGCATTTTATTAAAGTGACTGTGATGTTCAATTACTCAGAGAGGAAATGAATTTTTTGAAAAGTGATTCGAGTCCTTGTCCCGATCGGAGGAATGGGCTGGATTGAAATTGGTCGTTATTTCGGTATGTAGGAATTCATGAAAAATAGGGACTGCCGGCACTGGAAATCGAACCCGTGACCTTTACGTTCGTAACAGGTTATCTGATCCACCTTACGTCACCGTAAGTTTGATGGCTACCCTGCTTTTGTGATTCCTCTTATTATTGGAAATGAAAGCCTTAATTATGTAACTATAACGACTGTCGTTTAAACAAATGTATGTTGGTTCAGCGCAGATGTTGACGGAAGGCAAACCGTATTCGTTTTACTGTACCTATCTTTGAGAGGTTAGGAAATTTTAGACGCTGAAAGTAATGATAGTGTAGGTGGTAACAATAATAGTTATTAATACTTTGACTGCAACCTTGCAGCTACTAAAAATTCCATATGATAGTAATTTTATTTTTGACAAATAAACTCTATTCCCATAATATTTTGTTACTTCTATTACCTATAATTTCTAATATCCAGTGAGAAAAATTTCAACCAAACAAGTTAAAAAATTCAATTAACAGTTAAGGTGTTAATGTATTAGGAATGAGACATAATAACAACAGGCACTTATCCATGGCTGTCGAGTTATGTAAAATGTATTATAAATATATTAAGGCATTAATGCTTCTCTAAGCTATTTTCTAAGCTATTTTTATTAATAACGTTCTGATTCTTGATCTTGACATACTGCTTGATATTATTTCTAAAATTGAGTACGTAAACAATGGACTTTATGATTGAATCATATTAACAACGAAAATATCTGAACGAGGGGCACAGCATTTTGAACATACTGATTTATGATGAAAGGTATTCACTTTTAAATGCTTTCCATGCAAAGAAGAAATTGTATCGTTCCATTAGAGCAAATATGCAATTGCACTTCGTGGCTAGGTTATTGCGCTCGTAGAAAAAAGTACGATCATAGCATGTTATACCTCGTTAAGCCATTCAGCTTTTTTTCAGAAGCGTGCCATTTTACGACCTGAAAAAGAGCTACGATCCATTGCAATTGTGTGGCCCGCCTCATACATTCGCGCCGCAAAAAGATTTGTATTTGATAAAAGTCGAAATTCTGTTTTCGTGCCGTTGTATAATATTAGAGAATTTTAACACAAGCTTAAATAAATGTCCGAAGGAAAGGACTTATTGAAGAATAAATGATGATAAGGAACACGTTAATATGATTTTTATACCCTTTTATTTTTCCCTATCCTTGACTTAATGTTCACTTAATATTAAATGTCGACATAAAATCGACACACAGAACCTCCGCTAATTGAAATTTAATTTTTATTTGTTGTGCTGCGCATCGTAATCGGTTGCTGTGTAAACTTGATTTTTACAGCGCCTCGCGCACGAAATTAGCTGTGTATCAGTAATTTAAGAGTTGAATTAAAATGAGTTGTTTGTTTAAAATACGATTTATTTTCGAGCTGCATAGTTGGCTTGAATTTCGCAACGACTGAGCACCGGAGTAACGCTGTTAAAAAAGGTGTACAATTTTCCGAGAGTTTTTATCGAGTGTGCTTCGCTTGCAAATGTTTTTCACTTTACGTTTGTTTAGCTAGTAATGTTACTAGCGTACCAACAATATGACGTAAAATTCACTGTTCTCACTCCATATTTGTTCGACCCTTACGTCAATGCCTGGGTTCCGACAAATGTTTTTTTCAAAAACATCCGGATCGCCGCGATTCGAACATTTTAGAAGAAAAATATCCTCTCCGTGTATTTTTTTTTTTAATCCTTGAACAAAGTATTTTGGAGTCAAGGTTCACATAATCGTTTTCAATATCAGGGGTAAATGGATACTCACTTGTGGAAATATAAGGTGTACCATGTGTTATTAAATAAGTAAAGATGTTTACAGTACTATATAATTACAGATATCGTTAAATTAGATTTGCTAATTGTTCAGCAGACATTTTGCATGTGGTATAAGATTTTCTAATTTTTCTGCATTTTTTTATTGCTTCCCTTTAATACAAGTGACAAAAACCCGTAATAAAAATTATTTTGTTTCTCTCTGCGCAATTTATTCTTTATTAACACTCTTTATACGTATTAGAAGATTCAGGTAACGCTTCTATTTTAAATTTAATATGCACCCTACGTAACTATTGAAACATGCGATTCATGAGAAGCAGTACTAGAAAAAAATGATAAATTTTAGAAATTATTCACAAAATTTTCGTGCAGTCTGGATTACAATATTATAGTACGAGATAAATGTACAATTTTTGTTTATGATTCATAATCGTTGATAGTTAACAAATATTGCCTTCTCTAGTGTTTAAACTACTAAATTTTGCATTTGATCAACAAATTTTTTAGGGTTTTATAAACCATTCAGAATTTAAAATTTTCGTTTACTTAATAAACGTATCCTGATTTTTAAAGTAATTTACAGTAATTTGTAGTTTGTTTTCTTACGACATTAGTAATAATTTGCAGATTTTTTTGATCAATAATTGAAACTCCAAATTTCACGATACTCAACAGATTTTGACTGTGTTATACGAATTTCATTTTAAAAGGAAATATCAAGGACCATTTGAAAATTTAAAAAATATCGTGAAATATTCAAAACGAAATATGTACTATCTCTTGCAGATTTATTCTGCGGAGGTTAAAGTTCAATTTTTTTCTCCACCAGAGAGCATTATTGGAATTTTAATTTTTTCATGTGATCCCAGTGTGCGTTGGGTATCCCGTTCTGTATAGACGGATCATTGAATGAGAATTTGTGAAAAAGTGGTTATGGACGTTTCCTTGGTGACGAATGCAAAAGGTACATTGAAAAGCGCGGATGGTCGAGTTATGGTCGTTTATTCCGTAAAGAAATGTTTGAAAAAGAAGGAAAGAGGCAGCGAATGAGATACAATTCAACCGGTAAATTGTAGTTCCTGTAGGTATTAGTAAACATCAAACATTTCTTAGTTAAAGTTCTGTAACTGAAGTAATATTGGAAGGAAATGTTTAGAATGTGATCGATAGGGCGGATATATATCAAAAGAAAACACAAATGTGTATAAAACCACGAAGCGGTGTTATTAGGTAACTTTTAATTAAGGGCATCCAATAGTTGTGGAAGCTTGTGGAAAGAGGAGCTATGGATTCGCGAGCAAAAACATGGTATCGGATCTTGAAGCACGCTTGGGGAGTTTCACGATTAATCAGCTATTTCTCTAACAACTTCTTGACGACAACCACATGGTTTTTCAGAGCGAAAACAATTTTAATCTACCAACTTCGGTTTAATACTTGATTGAATTAATTTGCACATAGCAAACCTGTTCCAATCAAAGGGAAAACTCAGTGTAAATCAGGCTGAGTAGAGCATCGCATTAAATTATAAAACTTGATTAAATAAGTAAATTGAAATTGCTCTCTAATTGTGGTTTTATATAAATGTATAGAATTTCAATTTTAAGTTGAAATGCTTAAAAATACTTATGGGACGATAAGACCAATTATATTGTATTGATATATGTCCAATTATATTAAAAAATCTAAAATTAGAGAATTAAAATATTTTCTTTTTAATCAGAAGAGACTATAATACAAATAGCCACTTTTTTGTATATCCTGAAAAAAAGGAATTCTGTTATAAAAGAAATTCTTTTCCGAGAAATGATACAAAAATTATGAAGAACATCATTTACATATTTATGATACTTTGTTATAACATACATCGTTTATAAAATAAACAATTATTGAGTTCTCTGTTGTTTGAAACATAAATTTCGTGTAATAAAATGATTTCTTTTTTTAATGATTTTTGTGACAGATCTGTTTTTCTATAAAGTATCTTACAACTAGCGTAAGAGCTATAAAGGGACATAACTGTGATAAGCTATAAAAGGAACATAACTGTGATAAGTAACAAAAAAGACTCCTCCACATGTTTAATATTAATTTTTATTTATGTATGTGAGTAAATTTTCATTTATAAATGGAATAACATACTTCATTACCGAATTATTCACATTTAAATCGAAAACAAATTTACAAATATACCTATAATCATGTAATATACCGTTTTTATTAAACTTTTTGTTGTATTAAAAGTTTTCAGATTACTATTCTCTATTATATTTTTAAAATAAACAATTTTTTATAAAAAGAATTATTACTTATTTATAACTCGTAAAAATAATGAATAAATTTTGGTGATAATGTTTAAATATGATTAATATCGAGGTCAATGTACAGGAACAGCCTGCATTTTGTTTAAATATTCATAAAATCGCAAATAGTAATCTGAATAACATAAGTGAAATTTGAAAATAGCTATGTGGACGTAAATCCATTTCATTTGTAAAGCGATTTTTCATTTTCATTTTATTAAACGCAGAAAAAACCATCAAATTTGTTTCATGTTACACTGCAGTACCATTTATTTAAATTATCAGTTTTTCGGTACTTCAGAAATTAATACTTTAAAACCTATACAGATAAATGTTTTTTATTTTCTCGTTGATTCTTAACATTTATGTTTCCTATAGTACTTCATCGTAATCGACAGAAATAACATTTTTTAAATATCGCTTATATTCATTTAATAAAATTTCATTCATTCTACTTCAGTCTACTTAAAAAAAAAAAAAAATTCGTTTGCAATGTCATTTTAGATATTATAACAAATCAAAATCTAATCAAACTTATTTATTTTTAGAATGTTATCGCTAAAATGGCTTTTAACGTTATCAGAAATATTACATCCATTGCCACAAATAAAAAGTATCTCTTTCTAAATGCTTTCAATAAAGCATTTTATTTAAAATTTTATTAAAATGCTTTATTGATGTTGGCTACCGCAGTGGAATAAGTAATACCTAGTAATTTAAACGATCAAGAATAATGAAAATTGATTCTTTAATCTACTTTCTCAATTTGATATGTTAAGTTACTGCGAATTTTTTTTTTCATTTGTTAATTGCTTGGTGCAATTAAATCTATATCGTCGACCATCGATAATCTCCCTAACAGTGTCGAGTACTTATACCATTAAAGGATGAGACTGGGTGTTGAGACTTAAGTGATTTTGAAAATGTAATTATGGCTAAACGGCGGGAATTACTTAAGGAGTTTTAAGGGTTTTTGACGTAAGGGAGGGTAGCAAATTGTCTCAGGGTTTAAACGCCATCGGTAGAGAATGCTACGATGATAATCCAGGGTTCATAACAATGGTTATTGCTATAAATCAAGCAGAGATTGGGAACAAGCAGATATACAACAGTATATTATTTAATTTATGGGTCTAATTATGGTCTAAATGCGACAATATGAATTGCACTTGTTGCGTTATAATAATCTCTGTTGCAACATATAAATTCAACCTGATATCAACAGTTCAGAAAAATGATCATAATCATAATCATAATTCTTATTCGATTAAAATTGTTGAATTATCAGATTATTTCTTTTTTCAAGGTTTGACACTAATGCAAATTTATTACAATAGAACACGAGATGCAAAAATGTGGTGAAATTTCATTGTACTTCGTTGATTTATTATAATAATAGATTCGTCGTTTGGTTTTTTCTGTTATTTTTAGCTTTTTATTTTTTGAAGCGGTAAGGTAAATCGTTAATACCTTTTTAACTTTGTAACGAAATTTCGTTAAGGATGTTTATTAATCTTTTATGCTAAAATATAACTGATTTGGATTTCAGCATGACAATAGGCAGGGGAGAAATATGTTACTGCTGATTTATCCTCTGAAAGTTTTAATGTATTCTTTGCTGTTCCCTCGCATTTATCCTCCTTAAAATAAAAAAAAAGTATTGTTAACACTTTGACTGCCACGCTGCATTTACTAAAAATTTCGTTTGGTAATAATTTTATTTCTGACAAACTTTATATTCTATTTCCACAACATTTTGGAATTTTTATTATTCACAGTTTCAAATATCTAATAGGAATATTTTTAACCAAATAAACTAAATAATTTGTAATTATACAAGCGATGGTTTTTAATGAAAATAACTGCAGCAACATGTTGTTTCGAAATATGTTGCTGCTTGGACTAAAACGTTTTGAGAAGACAATATTGTCATTGCAGCTAAAACAAAATTAAAGTGTTTTTTGGAACGAACAAATTTTGTAAGGACAAACTGTTTTTACTAATTTTCGTGTGACAGGATGTCTTAAAAGAAACGTATATTTTTTTAAATTCTATATAAGCAACTTAATTTTTATTAAACATATAAATATATGTATAACACGAAACGAAAAAAAAACAAAACATTATTTTTATTTAATATAGTAAAATCGTGTTATTCAGTACTGTAAAAGTACAGTGTTGTACAAAGGTTTCTGAAATTTTCTTATCAAGTGTAGGAGGGCTATCTGTACATCCAAAAAACTTTAAAAAACCAAAGATATCAACGAGTATTTTAATGTTTTTAATGTTTTTCTTCAGTATTTTAATGTTTTTGGAATTATCAAAAATAAGATTGATAGTTGAATAACTATTAATGCGCTGTCTTTATAATTTACACGACTAAACGAACACCTGATTGTGTATCTATAAAATCCTTAGTGTACATGGATGTTCGCATTCGCACAGAGGTACACAAACAAACACAGATCAAACCGTAAGAAATGATATATTATGTTACTATCTGCAACGGAACACAAAGCACCAACCATGATCTTCCACTGTTGATAGTTCTTTCGGTGTGTACGTATGTAAGTACTTATACTTCCCTTGTAACAGCACAAGCCTCTGTGATCGTGCAACAACTGCTTGCTCACAAGTCAATTGTTAGTCGCCTAAAGCTGCGTGCACACCAAACGAGCGAGTAAATGTAAATACACAATCTTTGCGAATAATTGCTTGCTAAAAGCGAGCGAGCAAGTGTTCCCTTACACGTATTCAACGATACGGTAATGGAGTTCTGTCAAGGAATGAACACACCCTTGCTCTTTTAGCGAGCATATGAAAGAACATGTATTTTCGCTTGGATACATATGTATGTGTCCTAAAATTTAAATGGGACATCTTAGAGATCAGACGTTCAATTTTTAATTGTTTAATTGATTTTATGCTGTTGTTCGGCATTCTTGAGACATTCTATACTCTGAATTCTTCAAAATGGATTTTATGTATATAAGAGATAATAGTGCTTGCTACAGTGCTGATTCAATTATGATTTCTTAATTGAATGATGATTTTTAAGCACAAGAAGGAACTTTTTGATATAATTTTGTAGTGATTTAGGTGTATACAAGTTGTTGTTTGCAATGGACGTTTTATTTGTGACAATGTTCGGTAGAGAACGCAGCGAATAATGTTGTTCTATCTCCTCTAGGCGGAATTAATAGCTGCGTTTATATTGGTCTTCAGAAAGACGTTACTTTTCCGAAGACACGAGAGTGGAGTTAATTTTTAGTTTCCACCGCTTTAATTTTGGCGGGGAACCCTCGATGATGACTTGTTATTTTGTTTGTCAACCACGTGCGGAAAATGGGACTTTTCCTGGCCACGCTGATTGCGCGATCGGACAGATCCTAGAGGACACGACTGGCAGCGTTTATGGTATGGATGTTGCTTTCGACTACAAATATAAAAAATATCAATTAATTTTGTCAATATACAAATTGCAGAGTAGGCTTAGTTGCCCATACGTCTGTAAGCGGTTAACGATATTTTTTACCTGGGCTGCGAACTGTGTACCGACAGAGAATATTTATTATAACTTTATTTACAATGCAATTTCAACTTTCGTGGTTGTGCATGAACGCCTGACATTTCCAAGACTTTCTATCTGACTGACGGCATATTTTCCAGGTGAAGACTTTTACGATAACCTTATTCCTCAAACGGATTGTTTCGTTACTTATATTTTTATTCTTTGAATTTCATTTATGCCCAATTATTCTTAATTGGCGGCTTGCCTAAGATATTATTGTCATTTTCACTCTTCCACTGCACGAGAGATTTATTATGCTTTTTTTAGGAGAGAAATTCATTCCTTATACCTCTATTTTGAATTATAGTAATCAATAAAAACATTAGCCACGGTTTTTTATGACCTTCTGCCATCTATCGACGAGGTCATTTATACCGGATTTGAAAGAAATCCTTCCTTTGAGAAACTGAACAATTGAAGCAACGACAAAGAACGATTGCCGACCTAATATTTTTTGGTAAATTTTAATTTTCGTCCTTTAATCCGAACCAGGATTTTCTCCTGAGTTAGTCAAAGTCCGTCTGGAAAAAGCAGTTTTAAACGCAGCTTCTGCGACCTATTTAAGAATATTCTAAAGGAATAGGTGGTAACTTACGTGGCTGGAAATTTAAGTATTTGTACCTAACAATAAAGTTTCATTTATGAAAATTATCTCATGTTAAATACACCCGATATTTTTGTATGTGTCAGAAAAACCTCTTCTGCATAGATCTAATTATATAAATTCGTTTGTAATGTTTTCAGAATAAATTTTAAGTAATAATGTTTCACCACAAAATTTTGAACAGACTAAATACTAATCTTTAATATTATCTGGGTCTGTATTTTATTCATAATTAGCATTTAAATTGACCGTTTAAATATTTGAAATTAATAATTCCATAATAACGTTTAATTAATCTTAAGTTTGCAACGCTGTATCCTCGGCCGACAAGAATGTACCTTTTTAGTGATTGTTAGTGAATATTTTCTCAGACTATGCGAAATATATGCATTAAAAAATTTTTTACCATAATTATTGAACCAACTCTCCTTTGACAACATCGTATTTCCATTTTTGATCATTGTCCTTCATTCTTTGACTTATCTGTCAAAGAATTTATAATACCTGTTATAGACGGTTTATCGACTGCCGCGATGTGTTTAGAAAGATAGTAAAGAAGTGGTCACCAAATGCAGACAGTTTGATAGTATTGTTGATTCATAATTTCGTTGAATTATTTTTAATACTTTTAATTGAATCATTACGAGAGATTATTAATTATAAATTATCAATGCCCATAATTCATAAACGGTTGATCGTTTTATAATTACAGTTAGACACACGTATACTGTATTTTCTTTTAATTATATTTTCATGTATGGGATCAATATAGCATTAATCAAATATGTCGTATTTCAATAAAATTGAGTACTGCAAATATTGAAGGATAACGGTAGAATTGTTCAATGATTTTTCCTTAAATACAGCTTCACTTTTATACCAAGGTTTACTACCACATAGACATGTCGATTGTTCTTACTATACTGATGGAAATATTGAGTTGCAAAGCCTGATGAATGGCGTTGTTGTCCGTATGTCAGGATCCATATTCCAACAGCTGACTTTTCAGTTGGAAGGTTTATTGAAATTTTCGATTACAACTAAGTAGTCACACTTTGGAGAACAAGTTTGATATTGCAAAAAATGAAATGTTGCATTTTTTTTAGAACAATTGTAAAATAAATATTAAGCGAACGATATAAATAAATAATTGTACAATTAATTGATTAAGTAGCATACAAGTAATTAAGGTACAATTTATATAATTTACAAGCAAAATTAAATGAGTTTGTATATAAATAATTGTACATTAGTGTGCTGTAACATGCTATTACTTGGTGAAATATTATACGATACCCACCTTCCCATTTTATGAAGAGAACAATCGACGAACGATTGGATCAGACCACCGTGAAACCATCTGTAAAGTTCTTTGCGATTAATTTTATTGCGGTATTCGCTACCCACTCGTATGCACCCATGCAGTGAGGTACTGAACCAAATGCACTTACGGAATTTTATTGTAAGCTACATTTTACTCAGTATTCAAATAAAATAGAATAAAATATTTATACTAGTATTGAGCTTTCTATGAAAAGTATTAACTTCTTATTGTTACTATCATTATTTTGCTCATGAATCTAGTCATTAAATAGTAATTTTACACGTTCGATACTGTTATTACCTTGTCATTATATTTTCTCATCCATACAAATTTTATTAATGTCGTTACTTTACTTCAATACCAGTTCAATTCCCGAGAAGTAAAAAAACAAAATAATGACAAAAAATGGGACACGCTTCTCTACATCATCGTTATTTCTGAGAGTATTCCCTTCATTTGTCAATACTAATGTTGATCTGGATTAACATTATTACTTCCCATCATTCCATTAGCAAAGGCTTTGGATATTCAATAATAATGTCATTAATTTCAAGTAATGACAGTATTATTGAACGTGTAAGGTCCCTATAACCGTGTCCTATTCAAGTTCTACCATCCGTATTATCGTACTGTACATCCCTTTGAACAGTGGTAATATGTATTGTGTTGTATGCATGTGTAACTATATTTGAAGTAGTAAAAATGTTAGATTTCACCGAGTGGCAGAGAATAGTAAAATTTGTAAAATTATATTCATAAAAAATACCTACCTCGGTAATAATATAAAGCATAAAAGTATAGTTAATTCTAAAAGTTATAAATTCTCCTGAGTCCGAAGTCGCGCATCAAATTTTTGTAATCCAAGTGAACTAGGACGATGTATTTACGTTTAAAGCATAACTTGAAACAGGATCTTTTGTAAATTTATTTATCAAGAATTGGAAGCTTAATTTAACGCGTCTTTTACATTTATATTCAAGTATAATGTCGTTTTAAAGTACGAGCATCATCCTTAGACAGTTGCCTTGAGCCTCACGGTTGCAAGAAGTCCTGGAAAAAAAGGTGAATTTTAACCTATTGTGAATTTTCTCACGCTGTTTAATAATTTATATGGAATAACTCGTTAGAAAATATTATTACTGATTATAGAATTACAAAGTGTTCCCTTGAGTAAAAAGAGGCCCCACTATATTGCTTTATCCAGGGTTTACAATATTATCTTCAATAAATGAATATAAAAGAAAGAAGAAAATAGATAGATCGTGAATTTGGATCGTGAATTTTTAGATTTTTAGTCAAATATTTAAGCGCGGAACAAACTGTTTATTTGTGCGAGTAAAACTTTTAATTGTTAACATCCTGTAAACAATAAGCCATCAACACACAAAAGGGGGTACAGAGGTGTTCAGCAAAACGAACTTTATATGGTGGCAAAATTTCGTAAACAAATGAGGGTAACACTTGGGGTGCTCTCCACGCGAGGCTCGCCGAGCGTTGAATTGCTCATAACACTATAGGCATCTGAGCTTCAGTATCTACACAGTATACGGGCTTCCAATGTAATGCAACGACCGTGGTAATATTGCCTCCCCCATCCCCCCGCATAACTGGTCCTAGCCAGTTCCGATTATCGAATATTCTGCATTGATTTTAGTATTTAAGCAATACATTTTTCAATGAGATAAGCAAAAGTTAAATTATGCACCATGTGTGAATTAATCAAACTATAGATTATAGATAGAAACCAGTATGGTGTCACAGTAATGTGTTCTCACTCAATTAAAAAATGGGCAAATATTTATCTCATTGCCCAAAGGGAATATAGCGTTATCAAATTGCCCCTCTGTTTTGGTCATTATTCATAATGCTCAATGAATCACTTTGTCCATACATTTGTAGAATGTATGTTACCACCCTGTGTGTTTTTCGAAAATAATATTTATTATTGAATAATAAAACACAATCGATAGTAAAACATAACCTCTTATCGTAACCTCTTATCGTACCAATAGCTTGAAGAGATGGATATCAATGTTTGTACATGTCCTTTTAATAAATCGTAGATGGATATTTTGTATTGGGTTGAATAGAAAATGTTTGAAATAAATCGCGAGATAAACGTGTTCATTTATTATTAGAATTCGTCCTCCTTTAGCTTCTATTTAAATCATTTACTCATAAAATTTTCAGCCTGAAGTCATTTCAAAGTCATCATTACACATGGTATACTGTCTTATTACTATATTTCTATTAAAAAAAATAAAATAAACTGAAAAGAAATTTATTATTAGTGAAATTCCAAAAGAAATAATGTTACTATTACTTTTACCGCTATAATTTAATCCTCTCTTTCAAACAAAACCCGTTTCCTTAACGTGTTCGTTTGTATTTTTACGAAGAAGAAAATAATTGGAAATGGCAAAAACGAGTGATACACCCTGTATATTCAGACGTTTCTTCGCAAATGAAAGAACAAGAAGAATCTTTGGTTCCCCTCCTCCTTCTCGCGCGCGACTCCCACCCCCTTCCCACCCATCATCTCCCCCCGTCCACCCTCTTGTTCCCTGTCCCCTATTTTTTTCGCTTCACGGCGTTCGCCAATGCACACAGAAAAGTTAGGCAAAAATCGAAGGCTTTCGCGGGTAATTAAAGAACGGTGTAAGCAGTCGAGTGGCCTTTGTGGATGGAAAACGAGAACGACGGAGGGCTAAACTTTCGCAGCAGTTCGCGTCGAGCAGAATCTATCATGTGCACGGTACAGCAGCCTCAAGTATGCAACTAATTAAATTCCGCGTGTATGTATGCCGTGTGTCGTACTTAGGTAAAACGTGTACCTGCGTGGTAGCTGCATGTAGGTATGTACATTCTACGAGGAACTTGTTCAGAACAAGCGTTGCGAGTCATTCGTTTGCTCGGCGACTGGCTTCGTCGTATTTCTCATAGCCGTGAATCGTCTTGCCTCTCCTTCTTCTTCTATCGTTTCCGGTGGAGCGATTCGTCCTGCGCACCCGGGGCATCAAGGATGTGTCGGAGGTGAAATACAAAAGGGAGCCCCACTGTTGGCGCGAACCCGTCTATACAGTTTGAATCCTCAAGAGGAAAACCGCTACTTGTTCTTTGCGATTCAACGTTCGTTCCGTATCCGCTCGAATTTCAAGTACTTGTACGTGCAGTGGTTACATTGTGCTTGAGGCTCGTGCAATGAAACTTATCTAATAAAGTCGCTTTTACGCTCTGACGGCGGAAACTTTTCTTGTCAATTTAACTTGTTTATAGTTTGATTACGTACAAATTACTACAGTAATTAATGTATTTTTTGAGTGTTAAATATTAATTCATTGATGTCCATCGGTGCAATGTGTGTGAATTATTACGTTTCAGTCCGCGATAACGCAATACAATTACAGGATTTTATTTCTTTCTCTGTTTTACACTAATTGTACATTGCATGGCTATCATGGCTACGTATTAATTAAGTGATTAAATGGACGAAAAATTAATAATTATGCTTTTTATGCGACATCTCGCGTATAAAGGTTTAATGATTTAAAAGTAATCGCGATTTATTAGGACAAAAGAAAATAACCGTTTATCGAATGTTAATTACGCGTGTTTCGTTCGATGCGTTACGTATACATTAACGCTTCGTTAATTCTGTTGTTCATTAAACTTCCGTTTTAGGATAATTACAACGTGTTCGTAATAAATAGTACAAATTAGAGTTTTATGAAAATAACATTATTGCATCGAATTCGATGAATTAATAAATGGTTAATGAATTAATTTCCGGATTAATTGGTTTCGCAAATGTATTTAATGTGAAGTTAATCCTGTCGATGTTACGATCCTCGAATAAACGGTGAACCGGTATTTCGATGATCGTTCATTGCTCATCGATGACTACTAGCTCGAAAAGAGATAGAAAATTGATTTGTTTCCCGTGTTCAAGGATCTTCAAAACATTGTACAAAATAACATTTTTGGCATATTAATTTAAAGTTTAATGTTTGCTGAAAATAACATAAATACTTGTTGAATGTTCTTAATACAATACAAACAATTATCAATTTTAAAACATGAAGTAGCACTTCTGCCACATTAATTTGAAACTTGAAGCTCAATGAAAACGACTGTATAAATATTTTTGAATACGAGTAATTGATTCATTGTTGGAACAAATAATGAATCTACTAATTCACCATTTGATCGTGTCCATTAGCGAATATTCAATCCTCAATCACATCAGTTTCGAGATTTCAATAAATAATAAAATTATAAAATAAAAAGAATACAAAATTTGCTTTGATATGGATCATCTACAAAGTATTAGAAGAAGTAGAAAAAATTGGACAACCCAAAAACTGTGTCTCGAAAAATTCTTTATGTTCTTAAGATATAAGGGATGAAGAATTGGATATCTATTCGCACTCAGGACATCTGAAACTGTATGTTCCTTGTTTCGTTTTTGTTTTAGTAAAAAATAATCCATTCATGAAATGTTTATGCAGTTATTTTGATCAGAATTTAATACTTTGATACTTTTATACCATCAAATCGTATCCTATTTTCTATGTTCTGTAATGGGCAATTTTGTGTGATGCTACCTAAGATAGCAAGCTCAAAATATAAGGCAAACAAAGTAACAAAAACAGTTTTGATTAAATCTGCTTGAAAAAGCGACGTTTTTAAAAACAGGTGCTTTATGAAGGTAACAAAAATGGTGACTATAAAGAATACTTTGACAGCCTAATTTACTCGTGAATAACTAGATTAAAAAATGATAAAGGAAGTGAGCTGCGTATAAAGTGTCAAATTTTAGTAAAAAATGTTAAAAAGCGATGAATCAGGGATGGCAACGTTAAACAATTCGAGTATCGCAAAGAATAAAACACCTAATTTGTGCTGTTTGTAGAGAAAATATAAAAAGAAGTTTATTTATAGAGGATATTATTATTGATAATAATAATAGTAGTAATTAAAAAACAATATGTTCTTCTTGTAGAATGATTGATTCTTTGAAACAAGTATTAGGGTGCATTATTTAATCCGTTTAGATCTACCGTTTCATAATTGGTATAGTTCATTAGAAAAAGTTCATACTTCATACTTTGACTTTTGAATATGCATGAGCTCACTTTACATATAATTTTTTACGTAATTTTATTATGCATAGTACGTATATAACCCTTGCATACATTTTTTCGCACAGCTTTTAGGTGATTTCTGTTTTAGGCTAAATATCATTTTAAATGACTGCCAACACGTGCAATCATTTTTGTAAATCCGTATCAAAAGGTTTCAAAACTTTTGCTTTTTCAATACAACGTACGGCCATGTATTGCAAAAACGATGAAAGTTGAATGAAATCCCGTAATTTATCTGCTACATTTACCTTCCATTCAATTACCATTTTTTCTTTATTCTTTTTTTTTTAATTATTTTACAAACAAAAATTTTCAAAACAAAGACAACAAAGAAGCGGATATCATGTCTTTCGGTTCCAAAAAATATAATCCACGAGCTGGTTCTATAAATTTATTAGAAAACAGTTATTAGTGATAATAAAGATAACGAATAATTTATAAAACACCTATTTTATGTATCAGATAAAAATGCTCAAAAATAGTACGACCTTTTCTGGCATCTCTGTTATATGAAAAATTGAATTAATGGAATTATTGTGTCAAAAGGAAAGGATGAATATGATAGGAAACCTGAAAATTACGAGATATTTACTAATAACTTCATACAGTTGGCACAATATAAAGAGTGATATTGATTTTATAAGAATAACGTACATAGGAATTTTTTAATCATATAACAAAATACTAATGAAATGATCTTAATTAACCTTTTTCGCATGAAACTTTCAAATATTTCAAAATTTGATTGCTACAGTATATACTTATCGGCGACTGAAACCTTGTTAAAATCGAATAATTAATAACAGATGAAATGAACCGCGAATAACGTTAATATTAAGCTAATAATGCACCGCAAATAATGTTAATATTAAACTTGAAAATCAGTTGATCGTATCTTTAATAATTAGACGTATTAATAACTATTGAAGAAAATGAACTATCCACGTCCATAAAATAACAATATATTATTTTACTATTCGAGTTCAATATTAATGGTTTTCGTGGAACATTATTAGCTTGATATTAATGTGACCTATTTCATCTTTTCGTTTATTAATTAATCGATTAGAGATATCTAGAAGCCGCTGATTATCTATATACAGATGAATTATTTCATCAATTAAATATCAATAACCAACCAATGTTATTTTATTGAAAGAATTAAAATGGTGCATTATTTTAGAAATGACTTATATATGTAGATGTTAAAAAATGTTTAAATCTTTAGAAATGAATTTTTAATATCGTTACTCGTGATGCAAAATTAAATTATATGGCTTATAAAGATACAAGTTTTCATTGAATAAAAATATTTACCATTATTGCCGAGCTTGAATAATTGATCAGTACAGTGGAATTTACTTATGATATATTCTTTGTTTCGATTTTTTTTGATATAGCAAATTCAATTAATGTACAAAATGAGTGAAAAAATCAAATTGTGATTTAGACCGTTTGTAGGCGTTAGGAACAAATTTTCACGTTTACGGATTGAAATACGTACCGTATAGAAATCTATTCTGAAAATAAAATGCACTGGGGAAATTGAACACGTAATACCCTTTTACGGCTTCCTATTACATCTTTCGGATCGCTTCCCCTAAATTCTGCCATTTTTAATTTAAGATCAATATTCACCGACAAAACTCAGTTTTTAATAGGCACAAGGTGTAATACTTCATTTCACTCAAAATACTTCATTTCACTGATTGCTGTAGATGTGCAATATTTTTACAGAAATATTAGCTTTGAATTGAAAGTAGCTAGTTTTATAATTGTACCTTATTTTATTGTTTATATGTTCGTTTAAAACTGGGTAATAAAGGTTTTTATAAAATAAGATTTATAAGAAAAAATAAACACAAGCGAGCTCAAGATTCGTTAATATTAATTCCTGTATTTACGTTCTCATGTATATAAGTTTAATGTTAATCCCTGTATTGAATTAATGTTAGCTATATGTGTAAGATTATGTTATTAATTAATTAATATAAATGAAATATCATATATATGTACGTATTGTAACTTACTGTAATCGCTAATGGCTAACAAGTCGATTTGTTTTTAAAGAAATAAATGTAAAAGATAATACGAGATATATACGTCTTCTGTTATAAATTGCTTTTTATCTCAATTTTACGTATAACTTTTTAATTTTTTTAATTATAAGTATAGGCATCGATAGTTATAATGTTAATTCGTTATTCGTTAAAATATGTTACTGTTATTGCGTTGCATTCCGTCTGTACGTAAATATATCATATTACTGCGATTACCGACATAACCGAAGGTTCATCTCCGAGCTTTTATTTCCAAGTAACATCATATGCGTTGCTCGCTTGATTCCCTCGCTTCGAGAGTTTCGCTCAACCTGGCAATTCTACCCCGACTCAATACCGAACCTACGTGCGAATGATCCTTTAAAGGTTCGTTTTTCAGTCAAAATATATTTTTGCTCCCTTTTTTTAATTCTTTATTCACGCGTGGAATTTGTATTTTGGGACGGGTATTCAAGTTCATTGAAGCGTATAATAATGCGTAGTACAGATAGGAGCGATTTCTATGAACTAAACCAAGTTCTCCATCATCGGAATGCATACAGATTGTGATTTTTATAGATCCTTTCTTGCTAATAATATTTTAAGGCCACTGCAGCTAGTTTCTTATTTGTCAAAATAACGTTTCTCAACGAAAATAGACATGTACCAATATTGAATACAAATTTTTTCCATTTCTTTTTAAACAAATACGACAGTCGAGAGTACACCATGACGTGTATAATTTCTGATACGCTTTCAAAGCAAAATTTGAACAACGGCATATTAAATAAATTCTATTGGCCGATGGTCTTTTATTTGATTGAAAAGTAGTCACCTGACGATGTTCTGAAATAAAAAGGAAATTTTATTGTCGAAATAGCAGACAAATTTTACGTTAAAAAATAAACAGTTTATTTAAATTATATTATCTAATGTTTAATTTAAATTTTATTTCAGAAACCTGAGAATCAGAAATAACACATACTCAGCCATATATTTCTTTATTAAATATAGATGCTCAAAAATGCAATATTCTTTAAAGCGATTAGAGTAATTTAAGTTTTTAATTTATTTAGAGATACTAATACATAGATAAACGTTTAACTTCTATTTTTTTAATTTTATGAGGTAACTATATTTAATATGGAACACTGTGATATTTCGGCAATTAAACTGCAAAATTAATTAGTCGCAATGTAGAATATTTCATTGAGAGTAAAATGTAATCATTTTCACATTTGTGTTTCAATCGAAAATTTATTATTAAATGTGAAGGTGACTGTTATTTAATGGCGTATACAAATTTTTCAACGAAATTTTTTAATAAAGGTAAATTAAAATTTATCATTAAATTAATTTTTATCTTGGCATAATTATTATTATCCGGAGTGTATGTAATACAGAACATGTTTATAATAATCTCGTACATTTTGATCGCCCGTACGCGATTAAATTCCTCGTCTGGGATCATAAGTCCCAATTTAAATGTTAGGTCTCGTCGATGATCGCGATGCAGTGTGGCACTTATATGATGATTTTGAGACAAAAATGAAAAAACGTATAGAATGTGCTAGTAATTCATATTTTTATATCACAAATTATTTCAACAAAGTTAGCTAAAATTATTTGAGTATTATTACATGAATATAACAATTATAACAAAAAATATATGAAATTTTATAATAAACCAAAACAAGACATTATTAATGCTAGTAAAACAATAAGAAATAATACTACAATAAAAGACAATATACAATAAATGCTTTGACCAGATCCCGATTACCTAATTAAATGATAAATAACATCCAGTGTTCTTTTGATACAGAACCATAAAAATTGCAGGATAATTCGATCTGTTTTTATATCATTGCTTTTTAAAGGAAAAAAGGAATTTATAAGTTAGGAATTGAAATTACACATACATTTAGAAATATTTTCCATATTTAAGATGACGCAAACAGTATTTGACAGAAAATCAATGAAAAGAAGCGAATTACACACAAGAATACTAATTATTGGTTTCTAGGTTACGATAAACAAATCATTGTAATTAATCCTCTGTTGATTTCTAATGGTAGTATTCTTACATTCGTATTCCTTGCTCACCGACTGATGATAGTATTGAATAATTAGATCAACATTGAATCTGAACTCTTTTCCTCATGGTGGTTTGAGATATCTTGGTATGCATGAATTCTCGAATTTCGATTTGTTCCGGATTGTTTCGGCGTTGAAAGGTTGCGTTTCGAGACGAACGAATTCTCGAATTTCAAATAGCTGTTTACCGTTTATGAATCAACAGTAAAGCGATCTGCGATCCTCTTGGTATTCGCGGCGGCACCTTGAGATCGCATCGAGTATGCTGATTGGATTTTTCGAATTTCCAATCGCACTTTCAAAAATCCGAAGGGGTTGGACGATGCCCTTTGGCCAGTCGTCTGGCGAGGGCAATGGCCACGTTTGGGGGGTCCTCGAAGGATCGACGATGCCATGGAAATTTCCTCCAGATTGACTGAAGGAATCGTTACGTACGAGTTTTTGGTCGACCTTCCGAAAATTCCGGGTTTATGGTCGGTTGTTTGGAAGAGCGAAGAGAAGTTCTAGAACTTTTATTTAAAAAAACTCAAAATGACTAAACTTTATTATTATTAAGATAAAATTATACATTGTAAAAGAATAAACTAAAAGTCAAAGAAAACTAATCTCGAAAATAATTTTGTTAAACCTTCGAAGATGTTTTACCGATTTTTTGCGGTGATGTTAATATGTGTAGATTCAAAGATAATGCATGAAGAATTATAAAATGATAAAGATATTTGTTTATCTGTCCTTTTTACAGAGAAATAAATTCTAATTTTTCACAATAAAAATTAAATTTTATAAGATTCTTATAATTTTCATAAACGTTATACAGTTGTATAGGTTATCCCAAATCGAAACCGACACACCCAGCTAACATGCTCGAGAGGTCATTTTGAGCAAAAAATGTTATTTACACCATAGGTCGATTCGATTTCGCTTTCGAAATATGCGTAGAAACTGTATATTTCTCCGATGTTTGTGTTTCGTATTCGTCTTCTGATCTAACCCTTCTAGATTTTTTTCTATGGGGTTCCATAAAGCCGAAGGTGTATTTAAATCAAAACCCTAACACACGTGATGAATTGATAGCAAAAATCGAAGATGCAGCTTTTGCTATTAACAGCAATCTTCCAAACTGTTCAGGAGTGCAGCGGGTGCAGTGGATGTAGTCCATGGAAGCACGCTTAGCTGCGTGCATACAATCAGGAAGTGATCATTTTGAGCAATATCTTTAAATTACTTTATGTACCACAAATAACTGTAAACCATAATTGCGAATAAATGATTATGTCTTCAAAAGTTATTTATCTGTGATTCATACTGCTTTTCTTTTATAATCTTGAAAACGAAGACGAATCGACTTATGGCGTATATAACGTTTTTTGCTCAGAATGACCTCCCGAGCATATTAGCGGGTATAGGTCTGGGACACCCTATATATTAGGTGCTATTTTTCTTGTTTACTGCGTTTGACCTTCTTTACCTTCTTTATTATAACTTCAAAATGCTTAAATTCTTCTGGATTTAACTGGTAATACATGAACATTTATTATCTTATCGTACTTTAATAATGCTTTCGTTGAAAAATGAACGTGCCTTGATGTCAGGCATAATTCGAGCGTAGAAAAATAGAAATAATACTGCCATAATAAACGGACATTTGTTGCTATTTTCATAAATATTATTTAAAATTAATTATTATAATTACTACGTTTTTTTCAAATCGATTCGTGCATGAATTCTTTGAAAAGCTCATGTTAAACGCAATATCGAAGCTTTTTTAAGCGTAGCTCGGTATTTTTTTCTTTTTCTTTTGGAATCCCTGAAAATCGATAGATACTTCATCATTTGAACTGGCGCAAGAACGCTTTTCATAAATATCGTTATTGGCGCGCAGTAATTCGAATGTCGTACGCAGGAGCCGTACGTTTCTTCTCTGTACAGCCATTTCCGTTGCAGCGCCAGCTCCTTCTTTCTCCTCTTTTCTCCTCTATTCGCTCGTTTGCTTCGTCAATCTTGCCCCGTTCCGCTCGCTCACCTTTAGCCATCTCTTTCCCTTTATTCCATATCCTCCGCCTTTCCGTGCTCTTTCCTTGAGCTTCCGCCTTTTCACTGTTTTTCTTTTCGTCTTTTTCGCGCTTCGAAAATTGCTGGGTCTTTTTCGATGTACGCGCCCTCATTTTTCGAGGACGATCAAGCGAAACAAGCTTCGAAATATGACTGCTCTGCAACGACTTTGCCCGAGCCAAGATAAAATGTAGATACAATTTCTCTCTTACGAAAGTATGCAGCCCCTGAAATGTCTATTTTGGACATTGCGCCGACTTCCAATCGGTTTCTTTTTCCGGGACTTCAAGCAATTCATCACGTTATCGAATAAGCCTGAGAAACTATGGGAAACTCGCTTATGAAAAAAAAAAAAAAAAGAAATTATCGCTAATTTCGTTTATTTACGAGTTACGCGAGCTGCAAGGATTGATGTCGCTAATTTGTTCGTTTCAACGTTAACCGTTTCAGAGACTCGTACGTTTCGTATTTTTAATGGGAGCAATGCGTGACAATGCTTAAAACGTACAAAATTAATAACGTATGCAGATGGTGTGTTGCGAAATTAGAGCGAGCTTTATCATCAAACCAGGTGGACACACGGCGAAAAAAAGATTTCACGTTTAAATCAATGGCTTGTGACGTTGATAACAATGCAGACGTTAAATAATATTAGGTATTTGTCTCTAGCCAATTTTCAAGTAAATTTCGGTAAACTAATTTTTAAATATGCGTCAAAAATGATGAAAAGTGCACAGTAAAAAATATGTAGTAAAAACTGGAATATTTTGCACATGTTGTAGGGGTGGTACTTTGATAAAAAATTTTTTACGCCGTTTAATAAAATAATTTTGTCGACGTTTGCAAAAATTCAAGTCGTTTGGTCCAGTTACAAAAGAGTTATTTTATTGAAAAGTATTTACACATCATTAATCATGCACGCTGTTATAAATAAAATTGATCTAGCAATGTTTATCTGTTATAATAACAAAATGTTGCAGAACTAATCTAAAACATTCACGTCTCGTATACTTCTTTGAATAATGTTTAAGATAATCATAAATTGTTTACTTCTGTTTTTATTTCTTATGATGGACAATTATTGGAAGCGCGTAGAAGACTGGATAACGAATTGAAGACTGAACAGCTGATGAATCGAGCTGAGGGCTGATAGCTAATGAATGTCGCGCTCCCCTGAGGGGTGTTTTTATATCTTTATTAAAACGTTATTCTTACGGATCTCGGTTCCGATTTTAGCTCCTTCGGTGTAAACATGTTTGTCTCGGATTCCTCATCTTACTGGTTCTGACCTGTGACAATATTAATAAATGAAAAAAAGGAACGATAAAAGAAATTTAATGAAATTCTTATGAATGGTACAATGTGTCTTAATATATTTTTCATGAATTTAGTAACCGGTCGAACGTGGTCACTTAGCATCGCGAACAACCGCTCATTATTGTTCAGAATCGACTCAATTACCCTCATTTCTGGTTGTTACTCTATTTCTGGGACACCCTGTAAGTCTCGCGGTGTCGTATGTTCGCGACCCATCGAGGCTCGTTGCTTCGTCAAATTAATATTGATGCAATTATTACTGTTGATGTCGTTTGTAAATGTTCCGAATAATAAACACTTCGACTAGTTAGTTTCGAGCGACTGATTCCTGCATGGAACATTGATGTTTCAATGATTTTCGTCTTCGAACGACGAGACCGAAGAAAAGGTTGAAATCTCGAACGATTGATTTCTGCAACGATATCGGTTGGTTGGTCACGATTGGTTGACCTTTTTTAAACGACTGTGTCGATCGAGGACGACTTCGATGTCGTTCGGACTTCTTTGCGATGAAGGAAGTGTGGGGATACATGTGGATTGGTTTTTTCCTTGAGTATCGTCGCTGCCTCTACGTGTGTCCTTGACGCGCCTTCCTTTGCGGAAGAGGAGCAATATCTGTGCGTACCTGAGGGCTCTGAATATCCGGCACCGCCGCGGTTCTTCTTCTGGAAAACTCCCCTATAACCGATGGTCTCGCTACGTCGGACTATTTCAACACTAGAACTACCAAATGGATCAAAATGACTCGTTCCACATTTCTTATTTTCTATTACAAAATGTACCAAGACGCTTTTGTCAGAATGTAAACTGATTTATATTAAGTTCCCGAATCATTCTGTATTATAATTCATATTTTATCCTTTATTTATTTCATTCTCTAGTTTATTTCTAATTTAAAAGAAGGTGCAGATTAGGCGTCTGTAGTTCTAATGTTAAAGTACCCTTCAAAAGAATCAGATTAATAACACGAAATTTACTATTGAGGTCGAAGCGAAAATTCAAAATTCAAAATGCATTGTACGAAAAAGTAAATAACGTTATTGCTGACAATACTGGTAAAATGTTTTAACTTAATAACAGCTTTTACATTATGATTTTGTCATAAACTAACAAAGGAAATCCTCATGTATTGTTCCGTTAAACGGAACAATGAAAGCTTGCAAAATACTCTCTTTGTAATTGAACAATGTTATTTGGATACCATCAAAGGCAGGTGAATTTCAAGAATTTCACTGAGTTTTCTAAAATTGCAGTCGAGAATTTATGTTAATTCGTTGAAAAGGTTTTAACTGGAAAGCTTAGAGACAAAATCAGATACTAAAACTATGAAATAAAATTTGTTCATTTGTTAATTTAATTTTTAATTGAATAAATTATAATATTTAACTGCGTGTAGGTATAATTAATGAATAATATTTTTGAACTATGCTTATTTTCATTACTCACATAATTTTTATAAAAAAGAGAGGGTAGTGAAGAATAACATGTCTGGATGTCACTATACATATTTGTGCTAAGCTGAAATTAAAGTGTCTAACAACGTTTTTTAACATTTCTGAATATTTTGTAAAGTAAACTCTACGCGAATTCACGCATTTGTAATTTAATGAGAATATTTGTATGCAGTAAGTAAAGAAAGCGGTACCTTCTGCTATTCCATGGATCTTAAAAAAACTGTATAAACACGGTATAGAATCATAAATGAAGAGATCATAACAATAAGGAAGCAACGCCACTTTCGGGCAATTTCAGTAAACTAAGTAAAAACGCATTTAAAAATAATAGTGTTGCACTATTCGTAGATAATAATAAATTTTCCCATGAATATTAAATTTACACTTCTTTTTACAACTTGAATACCAGAGCTGCCTCGCTGTTGAGCCAAGAAGGAAAAAGACGGTATATAAAATATAGCTAAATTGAATTACAATTATAATTATAACGACACGATGAAATAAAACTTAACGAGTTGCCTTTTGTATTGTTTGAATTACCTGGTGATAATTACAAGTTGCCCGGTTTCAGTCTGTTACAAAATTACACGACGCTTCCTTTAAAATCATACAGGGTGTCCCACGCAACTGGAACAGACTGCACCTCCTGAATAGCTAAATAGAAGATGTTACAGGTAAAAGTTAAATGGCATCACATGGTGCATAATATGCAATGAAATTTTATGCACTTTTGTGCATTGGTGCATCAGAAAAATGCAACTGTACTTGTAACATCTTTTTCTATTCCCAGCCACTAGGAGGTACAGCCTGTTCCAGTTGCGTGGGACACCCTATATATTGTTGAAAAATTTAGCATATTCTTGAATTAACGGCTTTTGATAGTAGTAAGTCTTTATAAACTGGTAGAAGATTATTCATTGCAATCAGTGTGATTTGAATTGCATGAATTCGAGCACCCAACACAATTTCTGATTCAGCTACAATTTAATATCTCTGAACCTCGTTTTTATTGTGCACTTGTGTCCCTTCGCGAAGACGATGGACGCGTTAGTCGATTCGTGGTTTGAACGATATTTGACTTTCGGCATGCGTTTTTAAATTGCGTTTTTCGTTATGGTGATTGTCAACTCGTGTTTCGAATTGTACATTTTGTTTTTGATGCTTCGATCTCTGAGAGTTCGTGTTTTTTGTTTGATAGTTTTGTAATTTCCTCGTCTCGGGTTGCGTCCAGATCTTTTATAAAGTTTGCACACAGCCGAGCCGGGGATGAGACACACGGATTAGTTGTCGATTTTGGTAAGGAAGGCCTGTTTCGCTAATTGGATAATATCCGACCGCCTCCGAGTCATCGATCACTCTTAGGTGCTGGAAGCACCCTCGGTGACGTCCGGGAATTCCTCGTGCCTCGACCATCGCAGGTAATAACTATGTAGCGCTTTGATCTTACTAAAACATGCTAACAATGAAAAGAAATTGAAGATGCTAATCCGAAGAGTAAAAGACGAAGGTACTCGTCGTGACAAACATTTGCAGAAAGCAAGCGACGGCCGAAGACTTCATAAACTTATTGTCGCTGCAGGCCAGTTCAGAATTTCTTAAAATAACGAACGAAGCTATTTACAACGGTAAAAATTCTGAACTAGTTTTTGATGGTACTGGTGTGATGTTACTTGACTTGACGTTATAAAACAATTTAAACTTACCAATTGACAAAAAATAACGATTGTTCCGAAGGGTCTCTTTCAATGCGAGCATTCGAACATTTACGCCGCAGCGCAGTGTTTTATTTTTGACGTTCAATATTTTCATTTTTATCGATGGCTATAAGTTACGCTTCCTCTATATAGAATTGTACCCTTCGGAATTATATTCGTGAACAAAATGGCTTGTGCTTCCCTTACTTTATTATTATTTATTAATAATTAAGGAATTGAAAGAAATATTATTCTAGTATTTTATCAAAGTTAAGATCTTGATTATATACATTGAATGTATATGTGATTTTCTTATTAACCACCTGCCATGTTTTGACGAGTCAGACTCGTGACCCACCTTACGGTGCAAGAGCCACAAACCTGACTTTTATTCTTTTACTATCGTTAAATGTAAATTATATGTAACATTACAACTTTCCATGTTCGTATTAATATTGCAACAACAATTAGTTAACTATGTCGGACGTACTTGTGAAAAAAATGATATGGCAAGGGGTTGATAGATTATTTTACAAGACCAAGCGTAGCATAAAACTACAGGTGAATAATTTTATTCGGTCGGTCATTTTTGACCAATCTAAACAAGCCTTATATTAATGCACTGTTAATGGTATTCTGTGAAATGCACCTTGCTTCAGTTCCCGCATACTTTTGAAAAATACATATTTCAAATATTCATGCATCTATTCGAAGCAATATAAAAACGTCGATTCGCGTTTCCAAAGTTAAAAAAATAAAAAAGCGCCGATTTGCATTCCCCGTCAACAGTGTATTAAAGTATGGTTTTTGTTTTATGAATCAGAGTTATCAGGAAATAGATCAAATATATTTATCTCAGAATTGATTAAGCCGTTCTAACATAAAGATTATCGAGTGCATATTTTGAACCTCAGACTTGAATTCGATGAAAGATCGCTAAGATTGTTTGACAAAATGAAACAAACGAAAAATTTAAACAAAAAAATATACTATTGTTATAAATTTTTCAATTACTTTTTACGTGTAATGAAAATAACTGTTTTAAAAAAACTAGTTACAATAATAATTTTTAATAAAATACTAAAAGTAGTCTTTAAAGAATCAGAAAGATAATGTACAAGAACAATTAATAATCTAATGGCTCCCACTGTTTTTCATTATATTTACATCTGTTGCTATCAAAATAAGCCGAAATCAGCTTAATAAGTAAACTTGATACGTAAACGAATTAAAATATTATTTTAAAAAACTACTAAATAATATAAATTAACGATGTTAATATAAACAGAGAACCGAGGAACAGTGACACGTCTATACACATACGCCAACTCAGTATGTATATTGGTTAACAGCTATTGACATACACCGCTTTATAACTAATATTCTCCAAATTATCCGTAATGTTCAAATTCCTGGGATCTCAGACTTGATCTTATAACTGAAGGCAACTCGTAACTACGAGTTAAATGAAACAGTGCTTTCCACTGTGTTCTCAAACCAATATTTTAAGGTTAATGATAAAGGAATTGAAAATAATTTTTTATTGGAATTACTAACTCTGTTACGAACTGAATTCCTTTTTAAATATATTTATGACCATAACTGAGATTACTAAGTAAAATGTAATTTTATCTATGTAGTGTTGCTTTAAAGAAACCATTTGCTCATTTTCTTAGTCGCCCGGAAACAGAACTTTGTTCCCTTGAATGATTCAAACGTTTCATGGAGTCCGCGTTCATGTTTGACGAATAACGTCGAAAGTAGGCGGAAATACACGCGTTAAAATTAGATATCTTGTCCCATAAGCGTAGTCAACGATACCGTTTCTCCTTTCCTTCGACGGCACACCATTTCCCAGATGTCGATGTATTTTTCTTTTATCAAGATAGTTCGACCCCTCGGTTGCCGGCGGCTTACCGATTTTCCGTTTGCTTCCTGCATCGAGGATGGCTTCCTGCTTGTATATGATCTCCCTTCGATAGACAGGACGGTGAAACCATGACACAAAAAGGAAGGTGCATGCATACCAAGAATGCAGCTAGATGTATACAGATTCGTGCGGAAAGCCACGAGGACGGGTGAAAGCTTTCGGAGTAGAATGCGATGTTTGTCGTCAAAGACGAACTCTTCTCTTTCTCTAACATTTTCTCTCCTCTTCCCTGCTGTACGAGACGATTTATAAAGATACGGGAGGGGCGGGGAGGTGGAGGGGGAGAGGGTGGGGGAGGGGGCGAGCAACAAAAGCACCGAGATTCTTCAGCTTTCGGAGAGGTAGAAAAATTTCAGCGCGGAACATCGCGAACGTCGCGAATCGTTGCCTGACAATCTATCTGCTTCGAGTCAGCGCTAAGCTTGCTTTTTTCTCTGTGGTTATCTTAGAACATCGCGAAACAGGTGTGACAAGGAAGGTTTCACAACAGTCGACTTAAATTTGAATAAGCTTTTATATCATGTGGTGATGCAGGAGACTTGGCTTTCGCTTCTGCCGCACGCCAAAATAATTTTGTGCAGCTGGTTTTAAATAATTGTAAATGAAGTTACATAAACAGAATAAACCAGAATATTTATTAACTGTTTTTTTACAAAGTGTGATGACATCGAGAGTACACTTGGTAGTTTGTACTTCGGGGCAGTGAATGCGACGATTGGAAAAATTCTTCTGACGTTCTGTTTTAAAGTTTTCTAAGAGGAAGAAAAGGGGGGAAAGAGAGGATCTTCGTGGGAGTGGCAAACATGAGATTAAGAAACACTGTAATTGGTTAATTGGAAAGATTGGAGGTGGATGTTGGAAATAGTCGGAGAACAGGAAGATGGGGTGACGAGGATGAATAGTAAGGTGAGCGGTCAATTGTACCGTATGTTGATAAGTCCCACTTTGGGGGGGTTCCCGAGCGGTGTACGTCATAAAGTGTCCCCAAATAAACGTAGAAGTGTCCGGCCCTGAAGTTTCTGTAAATTGCTCCTTATAAAGTATATTAGCGAACTCGAAAATAAATTTGAACTTTAGATTATTATATTGGACATTTGCGACGTAACATCATGAACGATCGTGTTGCTTCATCGGTAATCGTAGCAACATCGGGTCTAATTGGAAATTTTATAAGAGGTTTAGAAGTTGCCAAGATACTGTGTGAACTAAACTGCATTATTGGAAGACTCAAAGTTTTGGACCAATATTCTTTTCCAATATAATATTTGACGAGAAGTATTCAAAACCACAAGTGTTATGTTGAAGCATATCATATATCAAAAACAGCAGTCCCTGATGCATTATTGAATATTATGAAAATTTGAAATAGACATCATAAAATAGCTGAGTTTCAATCGTAGAAGTTTATTGCTTTAAAAAGTCAGAAAACTGATTATAATATAGCGAGGTCATACTATTGGATTGTCCAGAAAATTCGTGCCAATATCTAGCGAGAATGTCCAGGTTAAATCTGGATGTAACCAATTGTGGTGCAATATAACATTTACATGATTTCAGACATTTTTCTAGTTATATAATACAGATTTTTTTATTGAAATTTTTATTCTATTAATATTGATAGCTACACATGTTTACATATGGTATTTTGGAGTGTTTTTGCACTTCTGACGATAGGAGAAAACTATGACTAGTGAAAAATAAAGAGAAAAATAGGAGAAAACTTCTGACTAGTGAAAGCTATGTTATTTAATAAATCTTTGTAATTTATTTTAAAAACTGAGGATCTAAAGGAAAACTGAACCTCAGGACACGATAAAGAAACATTTCTGTCGAGGGAAGTATAAAGAAAAAGTACAAAATTGTATTTCGTTTTCGATCATTAAACTCAATAATTTAGCTTAACTACCTTTAAATCTAATAACCCAACACCTACTGTCCAAAACATAAGTTACTGATCATCTAAGCTCTAAACTGTATGCAGATATATCTCTAATATTATTAGAGTCCATCAATATGCAAAATCTTATTAAAATCTGAATTGGCCAGTTGTAAAGTTCTCTGTGCGAGGTAATCATTACTAATTTATCCCGTGCAAATTTATCTTTCCGCCATCTCAAACGCCCGGTGCTCGACGATTACTTCGTATTATCGCACGGATTTAACGACATAGAATTTTTTTATCGATCCCCGCGTTCTCGTTTGACAAGCAACGTGACTCGCTTTGTGATTAATCGATTGCCTCTTATGATTAATCGGTTGTCCAGGAGACCGTGCTGAACGGGTTAGATCAGAATTAAGGTGGAATTTAATTTAAGTGCATCGATATAAATTACATCGTCAATATGCTCGTTACCTATCCTAGCTGCTTTTATTGAACGGATAGTATTTACAGCTGTAATCTATCCTTGAATATAAATTAGGCATTTCGCGATAAACGCTTCTAATTAAATGCAACACAACGGTAGACCACTTTTTCCATCGGATTGATTCATACACGTTCGATCAATCGATTGTTCCAAACCAATCAGAGAGTGTAGGTGGTAATTATAACAAATATATATGAAAACAAGAAAGTTTTGCAAAAAAAGAAAGAACTTTATGACGGTTATTAACATTGATTTGAAAACTGTCTACAAAGCGACTGCGATGTCAAAGCGGATTCGCGATTATGCCTAATTGATGGTGACGTTGGCTTTTGCTTAGAGAAGAAATGAAACATTTCTTATTCATTCAGGAAGTTTGGATGCTTCGTCCAAAGTGCGCCCGGGGAGTAGGAAACTCGGTGTGTCAATAGGCACGTGGATTATTCACACAGTGAAATGAGAGCGCTTCGCCTTGGGAAAGCGGATTCGATGCTTAGTGTCGCTTACTTATAGCAAGATCGTCGCCGCCACGTTTTCAAACACACCAGTCGTCGTTTGACGTTTCGTCTCACTTTGTGGTCAGTATTTAACGACTACGAAAACACTGACAAATATTCGATAAATATTCGTGCTGTTTGTTCGCAACCGCAATATGTATCAGCGTTAACGATCAATTTACAAGTTGCCTTTAATTACTGTATACTTTGATGCGGCAGCATAAATATTAGACTCAATTATAGCAGAAATTCGATTTGAATTATTTATTTACATTATGTTTGATTAACGTGTCGTTCAATATTTTTTTCTGTTTTCTTGTTAATTTATATTTCTGCTCTCGAAAACCCGCCGCTGATCCGAGATATTGACTATTTTTTCATCTATGCCTCCTTTTCCCGAAAAGAAAGATTAGATTATGACATCAAACCACCTTTCTCGGAATGGTGAAAAACATGGAACAAATTTAAATGTTTAAACGGATACAAGATTTGCAACAATTTCTGTTTACAAATAATTTGATCTTATTTTCATATAATTTTATATTATCGAATATCATAATTTCACGAAAAAGTGGCGAAGGTGTAGTGTTTCCCCATGTTTTTCTTACAGAACGGCGTCAGCATATTCTATGAGAGCAAAATAAGAACAAATTGTACTACAAATATAGGTTTATAGATGCTTTTTTACAAAATTACAATTAAAGTACGAAAAGCACTTTTACGTATTACGTAGAAAATTGAACAATTTTATGTATTAAATGTGAGGAATAACAATTGATATTATTTGCAATATTTGTCATATAAATGTAACTATAAAATATATTTGTTTAGTTCTATCGTTAATTAAATAGTGCACATACGACGGCCATTAAATAAGTAAGGAGACCAATTGACTTAAACGGTTTCAGGAACCAATACGAAACTTTCTATATTTCAAGTTAGCATTCTTGTAACGACATCTGATCTGCTGTTTGACAAGATTTTGTGAACCTAACCTATAATTCAGTCAGTTCAAAATGTCAAGTCCTATTAACGATTAAACCATAGAAGAACAGCATGCTGTGATTAGATTTTTAGTTGCAGAAGGTGTTAACGGTAGTGAGATCCACGCAAGGCTGTTAAAAGAGTGTTTAAACCGTTCGAACGTTTACAAGTAGGCAGAACAGTTTAAAAATGGCCGCGAAAATGTCGATGATACGCAACTAAGTGGCATAAGAAAATTAGAGGAACGATGGGACAAATGTATAAGTGTTGAGGCAGATTATCTTGAAAAGTAGCCAAAATATTGTATTAATTGAATAAACAGTTGCTGAGCTACTTATTGGATGGCCCTCGTATATGATCATTGTAATTGAATGTATTCAAATTTTATGTATAATAATTGCCTAAGTAAAGAGTATTAATAATGCTATTATTTCGCAGTATACATAGCCCAAATAAACGAATACGGCGGATTGTATTATTTACAATCTGTCCATGAAAATAACTTAATCTGGTAAAATACTGTCGGCCATCTGATGCACGTTTCAAAAACCCAGATCATAGGCTCAATAAGTTAGCAGGTTCTGATTTAATTGAATGAAAATGCAAATCTAGATGCAAATACAATATTCCGAAGCGATTTTATTGATTTATGTTTATATTTACTTATCCGAAAGTGCTATTATAATATAATCAATATAATAGGTAGTTTGTAAAATTATTTTAATGTATTTTATGTACGATTCCATTATGTTTGATGTATCCTTATTAAATGCGTTTCCCATTGACTGTTAATGAACTAAACAGTATAAAAGTATATCTGTCACTTACTTGGAAATGGTGGTGTAGAATGATCATTTTACCGTTTATAAATATCTCTTCGAAATAATTATCCAATCAGTTGGTTAATTTTTTTAATAGAAAGGAATGTTGAGGGTGCATAGCTAAACTTCTTCTTTTTTTAAATCATTTTATCTGATTAAATTTGTAGTTCTACTCATCGGTGAACTCCACGTATTGATAATAATACAAATTTGTAACGTTAATTTTAAACGCTTTTAAACCCTTTTGTGAGATTCTTATAGTTGGAGAAGGATAATTATTTTATGTCATTTAATAATTTTTCATGAAAGAGCGTTCTCATTTTTCAGAAATTTAAATTTTACATAACGACGGACAGAAATATTCGTACATTCATTAAAATAGAAAATAATGTTTGTGAAATTAAATCAAATAATTTAAGCTTTCTGAGAAGTTCGTTAACAGGATTATTGTCGCTTTTTATAACTCGCCATTGTACTATTATAAAGTATCACTGAAATCGATTAATACAATGATAATGGAGAGGAATAAAGAGATGTAAAAATTTATAAAGTTGGTACAGTATTTTTATAGATTAAAAATAGTGATTTTTTATTACTTTTAACAGTTTGTAATTCATAGTTACATGAAATTCTCAGTATATGTAACTAGAATTGGTTTATTTTTAGATATTTAAAATTTCCTTAGTAGGCTTAAATAAAAAAATTATAAAAAGCAATTTTGACCATTTTCTTTTACTATTTTTTAAAGGATAAAAACATATTATAAAAACATATCCAGTTTAAAAAAATATTCTGTTCCGAAGGGTGTTCGAATACTTATTGTTAGTCCACCATTGTTGTTTATTATTCGACGTTCTGTGTACACGATGATCCTAAACTTGCTTAGTTCAAAGGAATATTATTTGTTAGGAAATGACCGTGTACGTTTACAGTGACTTTTAATTAACCAAATGTAACCTCAGCTGTAGTTTGAAGCGAGGTACCACTTCAATTTCATTTTAATTTCGATTTTCCATTACTCTTTGACTCGACTTTTAGCGGGAAAAAAGAAAACCGTTGGTTCTTTTTTACAGGTCATTGCATCTTCTCAAAGGTTTATCGGTGCTAGCAAACCTAGTGAATGGTAACGACACGATTTAAAATTTAATTGTGAGTTCAAAATATCCCAGCGAATAAAAAAATTTACTGGATGTAAACGGTTAAAATTGTAATAATAAACCTTTTGAAGTTTCGTTCGTTTTGTAAGTATTTCTAAATGTGTAAAAAATTGATTTTAAATGATTTCTTCATCTAATTTTGTTTAATTTTTATTTTTAAATAAAATCTTGTAAGTAACATTTTGACATTTATTGTGTTAACTTTCCATGTATATTTTAACGCGTGATTTTGGGATATTTAAATGTAGGAGGATTAATATTCAAAATGTATACTAACTTTACGATTTAATTTCAAAGTAAATGTAACAGGTAAAGGTGTAATAATGTTCATAATCCACAATTTTTTTAAATTATTGTATAAAAAGGTTATATGATTTTAAAGACACTACGTACTGAATTTAAAGGTGGAAGCGTTTCGAGAATTTGAAGACCAATTGTATTTCTTTAAATGGAATGTTACATTATTTATATTGAACTTTGAAGCAATAGTAATTTTTGATGCCGATACATGTTAATGTACTTTTAATTAAAATTCCATAGAATATCGAATATAAAGTTTCAGTTCAAGAAAAGCAATTGACCTTTAAATCACTAAACTTCCCTGCCTATAAACGAAGTTACTGTTTCCTTTGGAATTATGCATATTCTTATACAATTCTTCACAGAAATGCGCATATTAGTTGTTTTACATTTTATAATTTGTTAGTAAGCTAGTGTTGAGGTTTAGTAAGCTTTCTTGGCAACAGTACACGTTATAGCTTTATTTTGGGAACACGTACAGTTCCAGACTGAAAATTTAATAGGTTTATAAGGATGCTTCAATTATTGTTCATTAACCCCTTGCCTTAAATATCACGCTGGTGACACACCTTACAATTCAACTGTGATAAATCGAGATTATATTTGCAGTAAATTTATTAAGTTTTGGAAAAAGTTTAAAACGGCGCAAAATGGTATAATTTTTTCAATCAACAGTGGAATAGACAGACAAATAAGTAAATAAATAAATAAATTCGATATATTCTGGACATCAGCATTATTCGTGATTCATCCGAAAGTATTAAATAAAATAAAGAGTTTAAAGCTCGACTACGGTAACAACAATTTGTAAAAATAGCTTTAATGAAAAAGGAAAACAAGGTTCTAATTCAAATATGGACATAGGGATATTTGTTTATTTACTGGATTTTTGTGTATCTATTTTTTAAGTAAATATATATTTTGTGTATTTTTCTATTAACTAGAAATTAATGTCTTCGATACGAATAGTTCGGTAGTTCTGAAAAGAGTTTTCAGTACGTTCCATCTAAAAGCTGTTGCAATCAATAATATCCGCCTAATAAAAGATAAGAGGCTTAACGAAACAAATGCTTTTAGACGCGTAACTACGGTTCTATGATCCGTACATGAATTAAAAACCTTGTTTTATTATCTCTTTTAATTCAGTTATTTTTTTTATAAGCTTTTCCCGTATTCGTGCTCCAAAATGTTTTACATTTTATTCCTTATACTTGCAGTCAAAAACAAAACCTTTTTCATTTTGATTAAAATTTATTCGAAACAAAATACATTATTCTTTCTATAATTCATAGAAATAAGAAACGATTATTACTTTTATTCCTAAATTATTTGCAGGTGATTTATTTTATACTTTTTGAGACTCGAATATGTAGGATAAATATTTTGTTCAAACCTTTGCGAGACAGAAATTTCATAAAGATATATCATTTTAGGACGCTAACTGCATTTTCAAAGTATATAGATTTATCTTTTTACTTGATTGTCAGAGGCACGTGAATCGCAACGTTTTTCGCCATTAATGAATGAAAAATTACAGTTAAGTAAGATCGTCGCTGGGAAACAATGGGATACAGCGTTGCATCCCTTCCTCATCGTGATTAATTCTTCTCTCGTAATTACATTTGTCTTCCAAATAAATGAAAAGAATTTTTTCATTTTCTACCATTCCTTCCGGCGCTCTTTCGTTTTTGCTTCTTTAAGTCCTCTTAACCCTTCGAATACGTGGCTAAATTGCACGGTTACTTGCGCCGCTGCTACGGCAAAAAGAAACGCTTAAGAACGTATGTATGAAATCTTATTTTGCAGTAATTCTTCAACAGCCTGTTATGCTCGCTTTTCATTTCAACCGAGCTGTTAAAAATTTATCTTCCAGCAGACTGTAAACATCGCTGTTATGCGAAGTTCGTGCATTCGTTCTAATAGTCATTTAATTCATGGTTTATGTTCTAATTTCACCCGTTTCTTCAGATCCAAGCATCGAGTAAAAAAATGGCGATACGTACATAATATCTCCTGTGAAAGTGAAAACAAAACATTTACACGTGAATATTTGTTATGAAGCAAAATCGTATTTATTTTACAAATATTTCTTAAAACTACTTGTTTTGCTCAGACTTTCATTTCATTTTGTAATATCGTACCTGCAAGTACAGAAAATATAAATATCTTTGGTAAATGAGAAAGTTATTTCACATATGGTACGACGGAATTGAGTATGGAAACAATTAAAACGAAATTAAAAATGTTTTACAGTGTGCAAAAAGTATTATTTAAATATTTGCATCTGAGGGACTATCGTAATCAGTAAGTTGCTTAGCACTTTGACTGCCATGTTGTAGCCACCAAAAATTCAATTTGATAGTAATTTTATTTTTGACAAATATTATATTCTATTTTCACAATATTTTGTTATTTCTATTATCTAATTTCTAATATGTAATAGGAACATTTGCAACCAAATAAATCAAAGAATTCCTAATATAATAATATAGTGATAGTTTCTAATGGAAACGTGGCAGTCAAGATGTTAACATAAATATAAGTTACGTTCTAATGTTACCTAAAAATACACATGTATTAAAAGATGAAGAAAAAACGTATGCATTGTTCGCAGTAAACACTGTTCTGATTTATTATGTACTTGAACCTTGAATTAATAACGGACAGGAATTGGAGAGAAGTTTGAGGAACAACAGACATTCCATTTCTTTTTTTTTAACAGCTCTATTTCATTGTGGATGGGAGCCACAGGTGTTACACATAGCGTATATGCTACACTCATATTTAAATGAAATTATTTCAATGAAATACTTTTGTACAGAAAAACGTATCAGGAGAATTTGAAGCTATTTTGTTTTGTGTGTTTTTATACAGGAATTAAATTCCTCAATAGTATGAATTTATAGTGATTTATTTGTTATACGTGTGTTACGATTTCGAATGTATTAAAATCGGTATTAAAATAAATTTGAAACAAGTCATTTTATGGAAATTCGTTATAACACTTTAGTGTATTGAAAAATATATAATAAACATGCAATTAAGGTATTATTCTATTTGTAAATAGGTTGAAATATAATCATAAAGTGTTAAAAATTACACGTTCAAATTACATCGAATTACTCAAATTCCCTGACAATTAAATTCAATACTTTTTGGACTAGTAACTCATCACAGTTTCAATATTGCAAATCAAATACAGTGAATTTGCATTTAAACTTAAAGTTTATTTTTATATATTTCTGTTAAATAATGAAAACCAGCTGTTTATGGTACTCTTTTAAAGTATGATATATTCCAAATAATAAACCCGAAATATTTTAAAATTAAAAAAGCTTTCAAGGTTTATTAATATTTCTATGTAACATTTCTAGGTAAATGTGGAACTTAATATTTCTTTTTTGTGTGATAATTTCCAAAATGGTTCGTTTTTAATTTTTTAGAATATTACTGATTTAATGCCGTTCAATAACTCAGATGAAGCCGAAGGTGCTTTAAAATTAATTTTGTACACCGTCGTTAGAATAATTTTGAATATGGGCAAATGGAGGCACAACTAAAAGAAACATAAATCAATAAATAAAAAGCATGAATCCATGATGCTTCTATGCAGAAAAGGCCTTAATGACAAAAGTCAGTTTTGATAAAATTATGTCAAAACACTACATAATTAAGTAATTTTTTGGATGCAGCAAAAGTATCCAATATCAGCGTAAAAGACGCAACTATTTGTAATGAATATTAATTAGACCGTAAGAACCCATAATAACTAAAGTGGAACGTACTTTCACACAATAAATTAAGATGTCTATCAAACAGTATAACTATGCAAACATTTTAATTATAGTCGTTAATCGTTAATTGTATTAAATACTGCTCAATACTTAAAATTTTTAAAGTATCAGTTTTAAACATTTATTTTGTGCTTCCTGAGATTACTAAATTTAATACCTCTTGGTGTCTATCTGCAGGGAAATGTAAAGGTAGTGCAGCATCTTTGGAGCACCAGTTTGTTTAAGATGAATAAAAGATTATGGCAGAGGGTGAGAATAAACAAGACGGCATAGTATAATAAAGAAACTAATAAACTTTTATGTTTGAAACTCTTAGTAATAATAAAAAAGCAAATGCGCTGGAAACTTTGATTTAATTGAAAAACATCATTTAGTTAGGATGCAGGTAATTTGAAATAGCGATGCTGCAGCATGCTTTTACTTTGTAAAAATCAAAAAGAACGTAGATAATGAAATTATCTTCCCTTGTAATCTAATCATAAAAGTTGATTTACAGAAATTACAAATATAATTTTTGCAACCATAGGTATATAATTACCGATATATTTACAATGTATAAAACACTTCACCTACTCTTCTTTTCTTGTGTCTTTATTCTAAATATCGAAATTTTGTTGAAAACATTTCAACAAACATCCCCACTGTACCAAATTAGCAACATGACATTAAAACCTAATATTTCATGTCACATTTTGTACTTTCAAAATGATTGAAAAATTGACACAAAACTGTAAAATTAATATGTCGATAAGTAGATTAAATGATTTATTTTAAAGCTTCGACATATTTTAACGATAATTGCGACGATCGAATACTTGCTGGAAAACGTTTGCAAATCAAGATTTTACCTCGCCATAAATTGAGTTGAAAATATCAGAGTGACAGTTCGTACACAGATTTTGTTAATTAATAGATTATTCACCTCTACTGTTTATAGTATTACGAATTAAATAACATTAATAGTTGCTGTATTTTAAAGTGTTTCAGTGTAAAAGTAATTTTACATAGAAAGCCATTATAAAAGATTAGAAAACATGTAATGTAACTATAGTTAGTAACTATAATTAACTACATTAAATTACATTACAATATCAATGTAACTGTAATATAACTATCAAAATATTTACAAGTAAGTTTATAATAAATCATTTATAACCAACTTCCATAATATTTATTTTTTATTTTCACTTAAAGAAAATAAGTATTTTTGCAAAATGTATTTGGCTACGTTAAGTTCTATGAAGAGATATAATTTTAACAAAACAAAAGGAGTTGACGAAGTTATTTACAACAAATGTGTCAGCAATAGAACAAACTTCAAAAACTTCCATAAAAACTTTCCACAAAACTTGAAACCTGAGTCTTTTTTGAATAGCCAATGGATCCAATATCGAAAAAGATATATATTTTTGAATATGAAATCGTCAATCCTTTGTTGTATCTCACCCATTAACTAAAAGTCTGTCAGGAAAACAACGTTTAATAAAAATACGTCTGGCGTTACAAGATGATATTTTTTATAATAGAAACAGTATGTGTCCTATTATGATTTTCTGCAAGAAAACTGCACAATGTCACTCATTAATGCTTTTATAGTGATTTGTCTTTCTATGTCGTTTCCATTTCATGCAGTCGTTTAGGAACGATTTACTATATTAATCTTCCTGATGTTCCTCAAGCTCTTTTTCAGTTTTTCTAAAATAATCATCAAGCAGTAGTTCTAAATTATTGTTATCGCAGTTTCGCAGGTTTTTCAAGACATTTTTTGAAACCACCGCTTTTAAACCATTCGAACAGAACGCGTGTATATCTTTCTTCATTTAAGAAGGAAACAAATCGATTCGCATGCCTCATCATTTTTTCGTCGTTGGAATTCACCAAAAATACAGCATCGAATGTGCGTATTATCCGTGGATGCCTTTGAATCTATTCAACTGAATACTTTTCAATCCTCGTATCTTTCGATCTTTAAAGCGTACTTTGGTACGGTAGGATCTGCTCCGACCCGATTTCTTGTCTCATTGTCATCGAACAGATAAACAGTATTTATTATCGTAAAATTTTGTTTATTTATATGATGCGAAATAATAATTTAATTATATTCCACACAATAATATCAGTGTAAAGGTTTATTTAATGATAAGAGAATATTTTTTGGCTAAATATGTCGGATAGATATTTGTTGAGAGAAAAAGAAGGCGGTCAACTCGAATCGACTTCGGACTGTTCCGTTGAAAAGTTAATATTATGTTGGATCTTTGATTAAAACTTTCATTATTACAAGCTGTACGCCAACGTTTCATACCCGCAAAAGAACGAGGAAATTATTCTAGTTTGATATTTATGAAAAAATGTGCTATATTTGTCTGCATAATTACTGTACACATTATGCACCGATACTAGCAACTTCAAATACTGTTATGAATTACTAATTTGAAAATTTTATCCATTTTACTTTTGCAATAACAATCTTATTTAAATATGGACATTATTATTTGTGTGGAGAATGAAATGATTGCGAAGGTGGGAAGGAGTGCAAGTATGAGTGTGTGTGTGTGTGTTTGTGTGTAGTAATGGCAACGGTGTGAAAAAACAAAAGCGAAATGGAATACGGAAACGACGCCAAAAGCTCGACAGTCATCGCCCAGCAGCCACGAAGCGTGTGTCATAAGTAATTGTTAAATATATTTAGTTAAGTATCTACTCCTGATTACTTTATTTCTTATCATTCGGGATTTCCCTTGCCTGAAGACGTTCGTTCGAAATATTCCAGGACGAACAAGGATAAAAATTGGACAAACCCTAACGGGTGTGTCAGTTAGAGTTAAATATGTATCGTTTCAATGTTAAAACAAGTGGATAAAATCGAAACATTATATATATTTCACACTTGACAGGCCTTGATTATATAAACTATAATTAGAATTAAATTTAAAATTGAGTTTTAATCAAGGTATAATGGATAGATGTTACATTCGAAACACGAGGTGCACCGCGAGAGGTGACACCATACTGTAAGGCAAGGGGTTAAATCAAATACGAGGAATTAATAATAATAATACGTACATGTAGAACAGTTTATTGCTATCTGTAGTTAAACACATATCTGAATAATTTTCAAACTTAATTTCGTTCCGAAAATAAAATTCCACTTTGAACGTAGCCCTTTGTAGAATTGTTTTAAAATAGTATTAACTATTGATAGTGTTATACCTAAAATGTGGTATTAATATTCAAACAGACGGAAACTTGATTTACCTCACTTTGGTATTAAACGGTTTGTAAATATTTATAAATTCAATTGGAGCAATTTGCGTCTTTACAATAGTAAGCGATGAGTCGAGTTAAGCCTCTAACGTTTACTGTCCTAATATTATTTTTCTCGATAATATTCACAAGCAACGTGTACGGACAAAGGGGCAAATGATACACGCTGTATCGTTTTAATAACTGGAAGTATCATGCACTCGAGCAGGTTATATTCCAGCGTGTCGTTAAAGCCGTTAACATTCCACTAACTTGATCTTTCAACCTTATTGAATTTAAAATGCAATTTCAACAGGTCCCGCGTAAACGTTTTAGATTAATACTACGCGGTATAAAGTCGTGCTAAAGGTGCGATTGTCGGTGAAATTTCGATTTGAAGAAACCATTTACGTCTATACAGCGGTTTGAACGAAGCTTTACTGTTTTCTCCACAAGTGATAGCACGAAATGTAAATCGAAATCTTTTAAGATTTATAATATCGTATGTAGATAAGTAGAATATTTATGAAAAACCAGTTCACGTTCTGTAAGGTCTGGATAAGATTCAATACGTACTTTATGTAAAATTTATAAGACAGCAGAGACCAGGACTAGTTGATACGTTTCTCAGTTTTCAATTTTTATAAGTTTTATTCGAGTTCACCCCTTGCTCTACAATATCGTGTCACACACATCGTGACGTACCTCGTGTTTCAAATGTGACACCTATCCTTTATACTTTGATTAAAATTCAATTTGAAATTTAATTCTAATCGCAATTTATATAGTCAAGGCCTGTCAAGTGTTGATACATCTGTACAATATTTTGGTATGACTGTTTATAATTATTTTTATTGATCAGAATGTGTTATTTTACTCACGTCGGTTATAATACTGTAATTTAGCTAAATACATTATAGAAATTCAATTGAGAAATGTTAAATAATTAAAAACTGCATATATATATAAAATAATATTAAATAAAAAAAGCATATGATGATGATAATAAATAATTATAAAGTGTATAAAATTAAAACTTTGATATAGTTAAATTTAAAATAATAATAACCTAAAATAGGAAGAAACAGTTAAATTAAAAGTAGTCGACACTGTATCAATTTTGTTGTTGTTGTATCTATACAACAATCTTCATAACTAGTAACAAACTATAATAGTAAATATGATTTTAAGAAAATTTCTAGTTTAAAGTTTTCACAGCTATTTTATATTACAAATTATTCCTTTTTTTAAATTGAGGACTAACGGAATGTTCAATCTTCATATATTAGTTTGAAATGAACGAGCCTGCTAATGAGTTCGAATTAAAGATTTAACAAGGTAATCGAAGCTGCTTTATATATTAAATTTTTACTAAGAATGACCAATTTGATAGTTAAAATATTGGTTGTAACATTTAGAAACGACGATCGTATTATGTGAGCAATTAGAATTAGAAGTAATTAGAATGTTTAAAAATAGATACTTTAACAAAATAACACCATCAATCCAATGACGTATTTGTAAATAGATACATATTTTACTTTTATTTGATTACTTTTAATTTTGAATAATCCAATTCCAGACAGTAATGGTCAACACAAAACGTTTCCAAAATATCAACTTGTATTATCCAAAATGAGGGTTGTTTTGGTATAAGTTTTTCTGAAAATGCATGTTATTTTAACTTTCTAACAGTTATAAATAAATTTAGGTTCAAACAGGGTTGGTCCAGCCTCAAGGCAAGTTAATCAACGTTTGTTACTCAGTAACGACAAGACGAGTTCGAATACGTGCCCATACAGAGATAGACATGTAATTTTACAAAGGATTACCGTATCCATCTCCTTCTATCCCGCTCAGGTGCGTTCCATCGCACAAATTGGACGAACGATGGCCTCGACGGGGTTCGACGTTTTAAAGTGAAACTAAAAAATTGTTTTGTTTTTGCTTCTGATGCGAAATAAAAATCAATACTATAATGGGTTAAGTAGCTTTAGTTCTTATTACTTACCTAATTTCTTTATTTTAAGCGAGATTTTCTGTTATTTGAATACTAAAATGTTATTAAATCCGGTGTATTTACAAACTAACGTCTACGGAATTGATTAGGAATAGCTTTCTTATTGATATTTTAGGGGAAATAGAAACGAAAAGTAAAAACAGTTTACGATAAAAAGATCATTCCTAATTACATAACACACAAATTCAGTAACGATTATTTAATTTTTCAATAAAACGTGTGGATTTGGACAGATAAATCTGACAAAATTTATTTCATAAAGTTTGAAAATTCTAAAAATATAAATTTGACAATGCTAAATTGTATTCATATTTTTATACTGATAAGAAAAATGCCGCGGGAGTGACAGCATTAAATATGACACGAGTTGAACTAACTTTCTTATGGAAGAAAAAAAATTAATATAAATAATAACTTACCTGCCACACTTGAAACTGAAAACAATTACGAAACACCCTTTCTGGAACTTATCAGCTTTGGTATTTTATTCCACTTCTTGTTAAATCTGACCCAGTAAGTAGTGTCACAATTGTAAACGAGCTCATGCAAAATACGTGCCTTATGTAGACGTAAACGTAATATTTATATGCATAAACTACAATGGTGACAATGATTAATTATGATTATGTTTTCAGTTGTTTCATTTCGTTATAATTCATTATAACTTCATTTGCCTGACTAGTTATTTTAAACTGCCGTCCTTTAACTGATTATCTATTAATACGTTGACTGCCATGGCGGTCACTAGTGATTGGTGCTTCAAATTTTATATAATTGAATAATTAATAAAAGAAAAGATAAAATAAACCGTGGGTACTGCTAGTATTAGACTAATAGCGCAAACAAGTAATTTGTATGGTTACTTCTGAAAATCAATCGAATTTGAATTAAAGTGTGTCTTACTTAACATACAGTTTGCAGTGTTCCTGAAATTATCATTAGCAGTATTACTTCTCTTCGTTCCTTATTTTAGAATTTTAAGTGAGAAGTGAAAGCAAATGTAGGTATAATTGCGTTAAAAAAAAATGAAGATAACCTTGAAATCATTAAGACACCTTCGCTTTAGGAAAAGGCGCTTGTACCACATGATGCATTACTTGATTTGGGTAGTCTTTCGAAAAAACCAGATATAGACGGCACGTAATTCAATATTCAGATCTCTCTTAAACCCTAATATCAGGTGTTAAAAGTAGCACTGACCTAATAATCTCAGCTTCAAAATACATTCTTACTTTAGCAACCACTAATTTGCCAGCTGATACTTTACTTTACCAGGATGTGGATGCTTATAACATCGGTCTTACAGTTTAAAGGGGACCGCGTATCACGTCTAGGTAAGTTGGCAATCTGCTTCAGAAAGACGAAGGAATAGTAGTTGGTCTTGGTTCTCGTATATCTCACTTGTAACGCTTTTCACCTCTCCCCTTTCTCCCCATTTTCATCTGCTGCGAGAGTTTACGTACAAATGCCAAGTCAACGATCGATTCAACGACACCCAGACTCATTCGTTTGCAGTTTCTGTCATTTCAAACGAGCTCGAGTTCGTGCAAGATTTATAGGGTTGATTTTTACGCAAAATGAAACGGAAATCGATTCTCGTGTTCGTGTTCTAACAAATCGATTTTCAAACTACGATTCATTTTCTGTGATCGAATTTCCGAATCTTATTCGAATGGATGGGATAAAATTTCAGTCTTCTTGCTGTTGCATTCTTTGTTCAATTTAAATTGAACGATCAAAGCCAGTTTTAAGATATACATTACTTTACTTTACTTTTATTTAAAGTTTTATCTTTTGAAAACGAGAACGCTGTAATCTTTTTTATAACTAATTTTTGTCGTGTATTTAATTCAGTGTGCTCTCGACTTTAATAGATTGGTAGCTATTTATTTCCGGTGTAAAATTGAAAAAAGAGATCGTAGCATGATATTTTATATTTATTGTGTCATTGGCATTAACTCTTTCCACTCAATTGTCCCCTCTGAGTTTTAAGGGAAATATAACTAATTTATATTTCTTTTTCCAAGTTTCCTTCCAAATACAGTTTAAAGAGAATAATTATTCCTAATACCATATTGTCTTATCTATGATGATATATTGCTCACTTCTTTGCAATTATATACTTTAGAGTTGCTGGTAAATAATTTGAAAAAATTTCGAAAGCAAAGAGTTAATATTGTCTACCATATTATGCTTATTGAATTGGCATTAATATCTTATATCCTTTTGTGATAAATTATTTACATATTTTTATATGTAATGACTGATATTGAATATTGCGATACGAGTTACATGACGTATGAGTTATAATTAAAATTAAAATTAAAATGCATTTTGAAATATGATATTAAAGTAGAACGAAAAAAAAGCTGAAGAAGAATTAACAAATTTTATACGGTTGAAATTTTCAATTCAATTTTAAACTGCTGTCAAAAATTTTAAATTTTATATTTATGCAATACGAAGAATAATGTAAAACTAATTATAAAGCATTTTCGAAGTGTCACCTAACGGAAGTAAAAACTACAGAATTATGACAGATAAACGTGTCTTCCTTAAATCGAAGGAAAATTCCTGCGAAAGCGTTGGTTCACATGAATTATAAAAGGATCGATTTGTTCTTCGTAAACCGAGGGAGGATGAAATTTTCTGGAAAATTCAGACATAGAACGTAAGGAATCCTGAAAAGACGTCACACCTGCAGAACACAGAATTCGTAATAGAGAGCTGCACGTCGTTGCTCGATACAAAAGTGGGTGACCAGAAATCCTCTGAATCTGTGGTTTGGCACGAATTCAAGTTGCAGTTTAACTGATACATTCAAGAGAAAAATAGCAAATGGTGCAGTAAAAGTAATAAAAAGCTGAACGTGAAATGTGTAAAAAATTGTAAATTTCAAACTGGGACGTTTACTGAAAAACTTTAAAAATTTCAAGCTGACAATTCTCTTATAGGGTTCAGTATTTATTTTGATCCACGTAATTATTTGTGGTTTACGACCAGGTCCAACAAATTTTTTGCGTCACGAATCGTTTTGAAAAATTTTAATTTGAAAAAATTCATATCTTTTTTTCATATGCTTTTATGAATGTTTGAGGCTGTTGAAACAATAAAAAATGAAGAGGAAACGATTTTGTACCTATTTTCTGGAACATTTTTGGATTCCATTTTATTAAAAATTTTAAAACTGTTTAATTAAGGTTAAATACTCATAAAAAATTGTAACAAAATGGTAGGTTGTCAAAATTCAAAATTAAATTTCTCAGAAATTAAAATTAATAGAAAAATAGCTTGGAAATTTATAATTAGTGTACTTAACGATCACCATAACTTTTTGAATACTGTTAGTAATTTGGTAAGATAACATTGTAAACAGAAATTAATCAGGATATAATCAGCAACGAACTACAGTGTTAAAATTATTATAATTTTGTTTCAATTGAAACATATGATTTTTCTATATGGATTTGGATGAACGTGTTTCTTTTTTCAATAATTTCATTGAAAAATGTTCTACTTCATTTTCATTCATAACATTTTTTTTGCATAACTAAATATGTCTGAAGGATCGTAATAATTTTTGCAGCGAATAAAGTGGATGGAAATAAATCAATTTCCAGACGATTTAATTAGATATAAAAAATACAAATTTTAACGTTACGTTATTATATAAGTTACTGATTTACTGTAATTGTATAAACCAGTTCGATGTAGATGGTTTATGTTAATGATTTCCTTACAGCGAGGAAATCTAACAAGTAATTTTTATTTTACATAACTTTTATAAACGAGATTTCATCAATTACTATGTAGGTGTTTGAAATATCAACGAAAGTATCGTATGGGTGTGGGTATTAGTGGTTAGTTAAAAGTTCAGTTAAATTGTATCGTGTTAAACGCGCTCATTTACAATTCAAATTTTACTAGTAGTCGATTCTTAATGAGATGCCGGTAAAAGTTGGCGGCTAATTGGTTGATTCACATTTTTGCAAGTGTACTTAACCGAATATCCGATGGCAAAATTTCGTAAATTCCGTTCAATATTGAGTACTTGACCTGAAGCGTTCAGATCCAATATATCCTTTAAATTATAGAAACAAAATCAATAACGTAAATCTGGCCTGTAGGATTTCAGTAGATTATTCAGTAGATTAATTGTATTTTTATCATTTGTTCGATAATTTAATTGCAGTAAATGAATTTTCATATTAATATTTTATTTTATAATATAAAATATAGTTTTAATAGAAGAAAATAGAAAATATAATTTTAATTGAAGATATGAGAGATGTAGAAATAAATAACTAATGGAGCATTAAACAAAAAAATATTAAAAGTTACGAACATCGTTTTATACTTTAATAAAAACGGGAATATATTTTTGCTTTTCAGTATTACAAACTCGCATTAGCTTGCGAGTCTTATTTTATATTTATAATACCCGTAATCGACGATAAAATGAAATAACTGTGTATTACATGAAAATACATTTTTGATATCAATTTGTGGGAGGATGCAAATTGTTCTTCATCGTTGAATCTAGTACACAAAACTTTTTCAGTATCGCAGTTTTATACATGTGGCGAAACTTTGAACTAACGGCATATTACATGAATATTTCATCCAAACGATTCAATCGATGCATAAATATAGTTACGTAAACGAGAATTTGAATGCCGGTTTCATATGTATAAAACCGAGTCTTTGTAGATAGGAACAAAAATTAATATCGTACATGTTCCAGGATACACGGGAATTGTAACGTTCAAATACACAACAAGTATCCTAAGCCGTACACAAGATCACAAATGCAACCTCTTCGCCACTTCTTCTTATGAAAATTAAAAGTGTACAATACAGGTGTCTGATATAATTCAGGTAACGTCGTGTCGTTAACGAGATTGTTTAAATTTTAAAGTCTGACAGAGTACATCTATAAGAGTAGACAGTAATTACGTTCCAAATTAAGTTTACGTTACGAATTAACCCTTATACGAAAACCAGAAACTTAGCAACAATAAAGAAACTAATAGGGAAGTTTTGTATTTACAACTTGAGTTTAAAATTCTTGCGTATTTCTACGCCACAAATAAATTAATACTATAACATTCAAATTTAAATTCGATAACTTAATTTTTATTAAACTGTGATATTTTTGGTAGCACTTTTCTACAAAAGGTGTAACGGAAGATAAATGTACCAGGATTAAATAAATTAAAAAATTATCAAATGTTTTTCAGTGAATTGTACTTACACCGTTAGTTAAATGTTTTAAATTATAATTAATAAATACAACTTATGGCAAAAATACCTCAGAAATGTGATCACTTATTGGAATTCTATACGTTTTAGATTTTATAATTAGTCCTTGAATAATTCATTATTCTTAGAGAAATTGTATGAAAAATAGACTTAATTGCAATTTCAACAGCTGTCTCGTTGTTATAATCAAATATGAACCTCAAACAATTCAATCTCCCACTGGTAGGTTTACTTTAAATTGCAGTGGATACAATCGGATGTTTGTAGAGTAAATGCACACATTATTGGTTTGTTATATTTGTAAAGTTTGTCATTTACATGAATAAGGCCTAAATAAAGCACCGGAATGCAGAGGAACGTAATTGTTATCGTTGATTCATCCATGACTTTTTAACAATTATTACATTGTCCGACCAACATGTATTTAAACGATATTAAACCAGTTAACAATTCGTAGGGTATTCCAGATTTTTGTATAAAATGCCTTACTTTCAAATTCGAAATATTTTGCGAAAGCTTGTTTAAATATAACCCGATACTATTGTACACAGAATATTCTAAAGGGTCGATCTACATAAAAGGAAGTATCCTGATCCATAAAAGGAAATATCCTGTTTTATCTCTTCACCTATACAATGTCTTAATATTACATCCTTTTCGAAATTCTATAAAATTGATCTTATGGAGGTACTTCTCGTTATCGTCAAAAGCAAACAAACTATCCAGGTAGACTGTTTTAAACACCCTACCCTTATAAGTGTTTGTAAACCGACGCTTGAAATAATGATATGAAGGAGCAGTAATGTGGTTCTCTGTTACTTTTTATATTTAAAATGTCCATTGGTACTCGTATCAGCTACTAGTTGGAAGTAAAGAACAAATATTCCACCTTAATATTTAACATAGGTAGTATTAATTACAAGCACCGGTAATATTTCTTACAAATTAAAATCTTTTCATCTTCCAGAAAAAGAAGTATTTCTTTGAAACTAATAGAAATGAAGTGTCGTAAATTAGAGTACATAGAACCAAAGGTACATACATGCATTCAATCGATAAGAATAAATAACTTCACTTATTTTTCGATAAATTTGAAAATATAGTTAATGTTTAATGAAACACATTACCTTTCATTACATTATTTTATATATTATTTTTTGTTTTATTCAGAACAATTAGCGTATAGTGACTACACACCTTATAAAACAGAATAATATGTATGCGATTTTTATTTGTATACAATTCCACTCATGCAATCACAGTTAATCCTTGTTGATTGTTAGAGGGATCATATTACCCTTGTTCTTGTTAAAATATCAAAAATGATTTATTTTTTTAAAACGTATTGAACTGAAATAAACTGTTTTTATTTCCATATTTTAGTAGAAATAGCCTGTAACAGTATATCTACATTTTAATTTAAAATTTAAAGTAGTTTAAAATATTGATCAGATTTTATAAAGAAGTTTAAAAATGGTAGAGTATATGAATATCCACTCCTTCCTTTACTGTTTTACAGGAATTTACGGGAACCCCTTTTGCGAAACCAAATTCCCGATTTTGAGAAATTGTATCAGGAGAACATAAGTCACCAGGAGGTGATTCTTCGTTCCACTTCCTAGAATTTTAGTGACGTTAAATTCTAGGAACTTACAGGTTATTTATTTAAGGATTCCGTAAATGAAGCAAAAGAAGTACATTAATATTATTGTAATGTGTCTCCACATTAAAAAATATTAACTCTTAATATTTTCTTTAAAATAATTAATTATTATTGGGTACAAAAGTTTTATCCTTCTTCTATTCAACTCTTTCTGATACAATTATGATAAATTCAAATAAATTCCTAATTTTTCCGTTTTTGAAAACTGCTTGAAAACCGCTTTTGAAAACTGGTATTTAATTTTATTTATTTTTAATTTAACATAAGAACCATAGTATAATGATACAGTAACGTAATTTAAGTAGAATGAACAAAAGAATCGAAAAACATAACTAGAAATAGAACATAAAAAAAGGGGCAAACAATTTGGTCATTAAATTGTATACACTTTAATAATACCATTACGATATTTCTGTTTCCAATAAAAATGTGGCGTTAACTCTTAAACGTATGAAAAAACGCCGTTTAAATATTCTTAAGAGATTTTAACAAAGATTGTTGTTTTACGTGTTAGTGTTTTATATGAATAAAAATAAAAGTACCAACATCTGTTTCTTACATCATTTACCGTTCGATAATTACACGAGACAACTGTCCACGAGTATTTCAATTGATCGTTCGGTTACTAGTTGTTCCATTATATTTATCGATTAAGAAATTAATGAAGGATGGTTTAATCGAGGGACGCGCGAGCGAATATAGCAACTACGATTTCTCATATATTCATTCGTACAAATTCGTTGCCTCGGGCTCGATAGCTTCACATAATGTTAAGTTATAAACTCGTCTGCGAGCAGCGAGAAATTATAACTGTTTCGATACGGCTCGCGGTCGTTTGTATCATCGTATAATTAAGCTATTTCTATATAATGCAGGGGTGAAGAGATATCGCTTTCGGTTCTCCCTCTATACTTGTTCTTCGTCATTGCGTACGAATTATACGAAGTGACTAGTTAACAGCTTAACACCGCGAGGGTGAAGCATTTCGTTATAGATATCGTTCTATTTTTAACGTGTAAAATATCATACAAAATTTTAAATAATATTCCTCTTTACATAAAACTCGTGACTTTCATAAATTTATTTCACGTTATTCGACGCGTGAAAATTTAATAAAACTGTTTATTGCAAAATTTTCTTTGACCTTAAAATTTCCCGCTAATATTTTTATTAATATGATGTGCTGGAAAAGATAATCAAACACATGAAAACTTAAAACTTGTTGTTTTAAATGATTAAAGAAATTATTAATGGTATTCTTTTTTATTGTAAGTCGAAATATAGAATCATTTCACATGTTAATGTATTAAAAACTATTCCTTCATTTTATTTTCGATTTGTAACGGAGCCGGACTATTTTATTAGGAAATGTTTAATAGTGAATATTAATTAGATGAATTTTATTTATAGCTAGTTAGCGTGCCTCGTTTTTTATCAGGGCCGATTACATGTATATTAAAAGGCACAATTGATCACAATATTTGACAATTTTATTTAACCCTTTGTGTATCAAATAATTTTGATAAGCGTACTGTGTTCTATTATACTATTATCTATACTAACCATTAATATCTATTCTAAAAACCGTATTACAAATAATATTTGTAACATCGTCTGTTTCTTGCGCCAGGAAAAGAAATTAATGCACCAGTTTTCTATATTGTAAAATTCACGCTGTCATATTATACGAGGTAGTTTTATTAAAATTATTTCAATTATGCAAACGCCATAAGTCATATTAACGTCAAGTTTAATAAAATCGTATTTAACCGCGTTACATCAGCGCTTTTTATCTAACGTATAACGTTTTCAGTTTTATAATTTCAGTTTTGAACCATTTTTAGAACCCGTTTTACTATTCCATTTTACACGTACAAAACTTAAAAGAAAAGAGAAAGGTTTTCAATTGTTTGAAGCTATCATGACTGCATACTCCCTTTACGCAGTGTTGGAACTTTGATCGTGAAGTATCTAACCCAATAATGACTATACTTGCAAATAGGAAGTTAAATTCTACCAGTACTGAATGTCCCACTTAACCCTTTTAGTGCTGGCAGGAAAGGTTGAACTTAAACAAGTTCAAAATTAACGAAACATTTGGTAATACTTGGAAAAGTAATCTTAATAATTCAACTTTAAATGATAACTACAAAATTTAAAAAAGAATATGTTAACACCTTGGCAACACATTTCGTGGAATCTTTGACTTTGGAAATATTGAATTACTTTTTATATCTAATACATCTAAGAAATTACTAATATTATTCATCTGAGGATTCTGCATAATTAGCCACTCTTTGATTTGACAGAGCGAATTGGAATAAAATAAAGAATAATGATATTGTGATGTGCGTGTGTGAACTATATGTGGTGTGCGTAAAATAATGCATGGGTGAGCGACGAACCGAGCAGATGTTTCCAAGAATATCGAGATGTGCGTTGAAGATTTTACGAATAATTTGCAATATACTGTGTATTTCTTTTATTCCTTTTTATGTCTAAATATATTCTAAAAACTACAATATGAAATAACAAATGTCAGTTAGAAATGTATGACACCGGTCATCAAAATGTTAAGATCACTTACGTTCAAGAATAAGTGCATGGCGATACATGCACAACGATATATCGTTGTAAAAAGTTCTAAAAATCATACTTGCTAAGATAGGTCAGTATCGGATTATGATCATTTTGAAAATTGCTATAGAGTAACTGCTTCGAATTTAATAGAGAGGGTACAACCCGAAAACTGTGAACGTATAATTTTCACAATTAGAGTATTTTAAACCCGATTTTCGAAATACTCGCTATGGTTATTGATACGCAATTTAGTTCGAGGGCTGGTTCACGTGTTATTATAAAGAGGATCTAGCGCATTTTCCCTAGTATTTGGCTTAATACACTATCTGGTTCATATAATTGTTATTTGAAAGCTTAATGACGTACCTGCTGCATATATCATACCACTAAAAGGTCACGTAGCGTGTTAGTATACGTGTTACAACATTTATATAATATTTAAAAATTGTAGCAGTATTCCTTTTTATTCGTGTCTACAAGTAACAATGTTTTGACAATTCTTGATATAGATGTTCATAAGTATACTAATAAAACTATAGTTATTACTTGGAATTATCAAACTGCAAATATTATTTATGTAGGAGTGGTGTACGTGACAATTGGAGTGAATGTGAGCAACAATTGTGTGTGGTGATCGAGCAAAAAAACAAATGAGTGTTATTTGGAATGCGAGGAATGTATGTATGAGAATAAAAGAGAAATAGCGAAAATGAAAACAAAAAGCAGTCGTCGTTGATGCGTGATCGAGTGAACAGGTGCGTGTGAAATTTTTTTGTAAAACCTTTTTATTATTAATATATTATTTTAAAAATCGTAGAACTGACTAGTGCATGTTAACAAATACCTCTACGCGAAATCCTATATTTATTATTGTCTAATTTTTTTTGTCTATAAGCAGCTGTAAGAACAAAAAATGCGAAAAAATCTTATATATTTTCCATTTTCAATGGAAAACTTAATTCAAAAAAGGAAATTATAATTTCTTGGATAATTATAATAATAACGTGTCTTACTGCATGTGGTCATTTTTGTTGCTACTGATATTAGAAGTTTACCAAATATTAACGGTGTTTACCAAATATTAAGAGGTGCATTTTTGTAAAATACAAATTGACAATGTGAACAAAAACCTTTTATTTGTAGGTGTAATGGTAACAATATTGGAGCCAGCAAAATGATATTACAAACCTACAATTATTTCACACTCGTATAACATATTACAATTTCGTCAAAATCGAAAGATATGCTGCCAGAAGGGATCGATTTGGCATGAAAAGGCACGTAATTGGGTGAACTACTCGGTTCAGGTGGTAGTTGAACTTGTTAGTGGAATTATAAATTTTAAAAACGATGTACCTTAGTAGGTAACGGGAAGAGTGGCGCAAAAGTTTAATTAATAAACGGGATTAGGTTTGACATCAAAATCCTATTTTTTTGTTACAACTTTGTTGACAAATAGATGTTCTCAAGGTACTAAGTTTGCTGTATTATGTTTAAGAAGAAATTTAGTTGGGAGAGAATTTATAACTCTTCTGAGCTTCCAAGTATTTTCTAATCGTTTACTTATATTTAAGTAGTCTTAACAAATTCGTAACAGCAGAGATATTTACGAAATTATTTTAGCTACTTTCTATAAATCGTAAAAAAGATTACACCTGAACATATGTTGAACAAGCAAGGTTTTAGTAATAATGTACTAAAAATTAATATGATTATATTCAGACAAGTTTAAAAAATCTTTTTATGTAAGCAATAAATGAATATTATATATAGCTACATTGCAAGATTTGTTTAAATGTGAAGAACATGAATTTATTTTGGAGCCTTTGTTAAACTTTTTGAAATGATAAAATTATATAAACAACGCGTTTTAGATGTCCGGACAAAATCAGCTACTGAACTTTATTATCTGTCCTAAAGTAGATTAAATCAGTTTATTTGGTCTAAAAGGAAACAAATATAATTGATGTGAGAAAATGTATATAAAAATTTGTTAAAAACATTACGGATAACTTGTGTCGCAATAATTGGGGAAACCTGCTTTTGTTAACTGCGGGAACATGTTTATTAAAATTTTCATATTTTTAGAGTAATTAATGGAATACGCGATTAAGCTACTGACATTTCATAACAACACACTTTATATAACAAGTACGTCGATATTTTGATCAAATAATTTTAAAGGTGTTCCATCAAGCATATTCTCCTATTTTTACTGGCACACCAGGTCGCTTTCCTTCTTGGTTACCTTTTCTTCTCTCCCTTTCTTCTTATCATCATTTCGTTCGTTGAACTGAAGATAATGCCGTCGATAATTCCCGTTTGTTGCAGCCAGAACAACGTCTACGGGAGATTGATTCACTTTGATCGATAACTTTTGCTCGGCATATTAATCACCGCGCGAAATTTAGGTAACACGGTTGAAGTTGAGATTTCGTGAAATTGAAGAGGCACAGAGAAGGAATGAATTGTTACAAAGCAGCCAGTCAGAACGACCTTAATGTGTTTTTAAGCACATCTGTAACACTTACCGGCTGTTCATTTATCATCGCCGCTAGTCTTTGAGCTTGTATACGCTTAACACGTTATCAGGCCATGATGTCAAAAATAAGGAAAAATGTGCAAACTTGGGTTTACAGTAATGTAACATTATGAAATTGAAGAAGGTCTTCGAGATATTAATCGTTCAACGGCGAAATCTTTCAATGATGTAGCAATCGTGGCAAGGAACGATAATAAATTATTTCATTCTGTTCCATAAAAAAAGGTGAACATGATACTTGAAATTAAGGGTAAAAATACTAAAAAAATAATCTTTGTTATAAAGCAAAACTATAAAATTGATAAGTAGACAAAATTTAATAATTTAAGGAGTTTTGGCCTGCTTGGTCGACGTTGAGCCATTAGGGACAGTGACCTGCGATTAATAATGCAGATGCGATCGTCGTTTAATTTTTTGAAAAGTACGCATCATAAACTCGGTCACTGTTACCTGAGCAGGTAAAGGATGTTCGAGGTGCGTCCCCACCGATTATTACCTGAGAGGGTGGCTTCAAATGTCGAATTTTGTCTAATATCTAATTGGTGGAGGCTAAGGAACGCCTCCTTTTGAGGAAAATACAAATATCGATGCTCGGAAGGACGTTTTAAGAAGATTTATTGCATTTTGAGAGACTTGGTGAACCTTACGTTTTTGAGGAGTTATTATTACGTTGGAGTGTTTTGATAGAGTATTCGGAGTTTTGAAAATAGTTCAAGTATAATTAAGGACCTCGTGTATAATCTTAGTGTAAATATATATCTCTATTATTTATTAATTAAACAAACTATTTCCGTAACTCATAAATGTCCATTAGAATATCAGCTGACAATTTGGTAATTATATTTTTTCGTTTCACCCTACAGCAGAATATGTTTGAACTTATTTAAACAACGCATTAAAAATTAATTTATATTTGTTCGTTTCCTTCGCAAAATGGTAATTTTTGCTTTTGGTATGAAGATTATTACTTACAAAACTTGGATTCCCAGGCATAAGCTGCACAAAACGCTCAGTCCGCCTTCAGTACACTTGTTTACAGCTCGAAATACGTTTATTAGTTCGCTTCCAGCCCACTCGATAATTCGCTTCTTGTTTTCACATCACGTCGCTCAATTCACTCGAAGCAACCCATAATTTAATCAGCAATCGTTTTCTTAATGCCATCAGTTCACTTGAATTCATTTTCTATCCGATCCTAATACATTTTGCAATCTATTTGCTGTTTGAACGGTATAAAAAGTACTTTCTTCCAGGTAATTGCATTATACTGATGTAACAAAGCTGAAGAACAAAGAAATGGCTCATTTTAAATTGGGTAATTTGTTTCGAGCAACAATATTTTATTTATGAAATTATATCAGGTTCAAGCAGTTGATTAACAATCCTTGCGATTAAATTCTCGCTTCATCCTAGGACGGACTACCGGTTGTACAGCGACATTGTACTGTATGAAGTAGGAGACTTGGCTTCCTCTTCTACTGCACGCCAAGATAATTTTGTGCAGCTGGTTTTAAATAATTGTAAATTAAATTACGTGAAAAAACTGACCAGAATATTTATTAACAGTTTTTTACAAAGTGTGATGACGTGATTAAAAATATACAATATTTCTGTATGAATGCCAAGAGTACACTTCGTAATTTGTACTTTGGTGTAGTGTATGCCACGATTGGAAAATTTATTCTGCCGTTCTATTTGAAAGTTTTCTAAGATGAAGAAAAAGGGAAAGAGGAAGGATCTTCGTGGGAGTGACAAAATATAAAATTAAAAAATACTGTGATTGGTTGATTGGAAAGATTGGAGGTGGATGTGGAAACAGTTGGAGCACAGGAAGAGGGGTTGATGTGGATGTATGTACATGTATAGTAAGGCAAGCGGTCATTTGTACTGTATCTTGAGAAGTCCCATTTTTTGGGAGGGGGGTTTCCCGAGCAGTGTGGCTCGTAGTGTCCCCAAACAAACCTAGACGTGTCGAGCCCTGAAGTTTCTACAAATTGCCCCTTATAAAATATTTTAACTGTTCGCAACCGATTCGAGATGAATTTCAAAAGCAATTATATACAAGGTATAACTGTATATATAGTGCTCGAATCTATTTAATACGTTCTGTAAATATCATATACACCGATTGTTTGCAACAACGCAATGTCTTCAAACTATTCCCGTTCATCCTGTGAAATTGCACCGAGAGATACTGAATGGAAATAGATGCTCTTTTGTTCCGGCCAGTGCAATGCCGACTGATTTCATCGATCAGTCTGGAATCATCTATACACCGATGTACATCGGCGAGTACGTCTTCTGGTGGGAACAGAATTGACTCAAGTCGACTAGCGGACAGTTAATGCAACTACGAAATGATCAATATATTCTGACGCATTGTACTAGAAATGAGCAAAGATAAATGTTTATTTGAGATACGTCCTAACAGAATGATAAAAATTCTCGGAGGTTGGTTTGCGACAAGGACACGACAAATAAATTATTCCCGTGATTGACTTTCTTCAGATTTCAGTTTTATTCCTTTACGACCAGCAGTTTCACCTTCGTGACGATAAAATTTATTTCATTTACTTTGAGCTTTTTTGTACAAGCAGTAGAATTTTCGTTTCGTTCTTCCCAATAGCCAACCATGTCATAAACCCGGAATTTCCGAAGGGTCGACCAAAGGCACGTGCAGAACGGTTCTTGCAGTCAGAGGTCAACCTGGAGGAAAGGTCCGCGGCATCGCCGAACCTTCGAGAACTCCTCGTTCGCATCCATTGCCCTCATGAGGACTAACCAAAGGATGTAACCGATCGTCCAAAATCGAGGTGTCCTGATTTGACGCGAAAACTTCATGACCACGATTCGTTCCAGAAAAATAATGGATTCCGAAAAACTAAGTCCAACGTTCGAAACCGTCGTAATTAATTAAATTGTCCAAGATTAACTTGACAGACAAGTGACGTAGCCGTACACCCAAACGGTGAAGTCGGATTACAACTTCGAAAATTTATTGTTTTACGTGATCTTATCTTAGACTTTGGATCAGGTGTGGTGTAAATCGAGTCGAAAAGTTTGTTAACCTCGTAACCTATGATTTTTCTAATGGGTGCTTTAGTCAGAATTAAATATATACCACTTTAATGTTAAAACAAATAAAGAAAATCGAAATATTACATATACTTTACACTCGACAAGCTTTGACTATATGAATTGCAATTAGAACTAAATTTAAAATTGAATTTTAATCAAAGTATAAAGGATAAAGGTCACATTCGAAACACGGGGTGCGTCACAAGTGTGACACGATATTGCAGGGTAAGGGGTTAAATGGGACGTTTGACAGCGAGCTTAAAAAGACTCACAGATAGAAATCGTTGTCAAAAGCGAAAAACTACTTGCGCAACTTTTCAGTTTCTTCAAATCATACAATGACATTGTTTTAAATACAAATTTGTATGCTTATAAAATAATCAAATATAATCAACACATATATTTTTGTATATTTTAGCAATACCTGGATTTAATGTATTATTTAATCTTAAATCCAACTGTCTACTTAGAAATGGTCAACAAACTCAGAAATGGTCAACAAATCTAGGTTTGTGTTTTGTGTGTAGACTGTCTACAGACTGTCTGTATACAGTACCTGGACAAGTCTGCAGACGGAAGACAAGCCAAGGGTCGTTTGCCGATTGTCTCTGAACTTGTATGCTGTCTTTCGTTGTTTGTAGACTGTACGCAGATAGTGTATGCAGACGGTTTGCGAACTGTTTGTGAGCTGTTTGTAGACACGTGTTTATGGACAATTAACTGCAACTCTGGACACACCTTTACAGAAAACAATCAGTAGAATGAAATCAAACACCCAAACAGGTCTAACATGTGTATGTTATACAAGTTTTCTTAAATTGCAAATCCCTAGTATATCATTTGCAGCAACACTTTACCTATAACATGTTCAACAAATGACCTACTCATTTTTAGGCGAAAAATATTTGGACGATTAGATTATTCGACTAAGGTTTCATCAAGTATGGTGGACATTAAAAAATGTCTATTGTTATAACTGTTGCGCACGTGTTGTCTATCACACGCCGAATTAACTTTGCGCGAATATTTTAAATGTTAGTGGACTGTATTAAATAGGTTGGAGGACTCAATAATTGTAACTGTTCTATTTATTTCAAGGCTTGATTAAGTTCAAAAAATTTGTTGTGAAATCTGCTCTTCATTGTTGAACATGGATATTTATGACTCGTGTGGGCGTATAGAAATTGGGGAAAATTTGTGATTTGCAAACGAAAAATTAAGGGGGCATTGTTTAAAAGTAGTGGGACTGAGTTGACATTCGGGAGGGGTGGGAATGCACCCCCTCGAATGGCCCAAGCAGTCGACCCGACCGTTCCTATAACTGACCATAGCGAGTAATAAAACCAAAAATCGCCTTGATTTCTATTAAAACATATGGAAAACATAAAAAATATTATGACGGACCTTCAAACCTTGGTAATAACGCGACGGAAACTAATAAAGACCAAATTTTTAGCGAATGACATTACATATGTTATATAGTTATACATTACACAAATCGAAATAAAGCAATCGTTTTTTATTTACAAATTTTCGGGCAAGTGCTAAATTGGTGTATATAAAGTTACCATTTTAAATGATGATGTTCAAATGAATAATTTTGTTTATTTTTAACGCTTTGTTTCATTAAGGTAGTTGTCATTCACTTATGTACAATTTTCTCAGCTGTTAACTGAAACACTTGTGTCCTCATTATAAAAATCAATGTCTTTTAATAAAAGCGCTTTCTGACCTCGTCTCTACCTGTGAATCATTTATTTTTAAAAATTGATCAGAACTTGTAAATATGTGAAAATTGATTGAAGAAAGGTCTAATAAGTTCAACTGTTGTACATATCACAGCTCATATAGCAAGATTTACGTTATTCGTACTACGTAAGGTCTAGCATTGTTATAAAAAGGGATCATACCCTTATGATTTATTAATCACAGCTGCATTCTTTATAATTTCTTATGCATTATTTGTAACTGACCATAGCATGTAACAAAATACTGTAATAAATAATTGCTTCCTGCATCCAACACGTGTCAAATACAAGGATTCTTCGGATGAATAACTGATTTTAGAACTGACTAGAAATTCATTCAAATTCAGTCGTAGCTAACATCTTTATTAGTTATCATACAGTATATTTTTTTATTGTAAGTTACTACGCGAGGCAAAATTAATGTGAGCTTTTACAGATTAAAAAGTAAAAACGATAGATTCATGTGCTACTCATCAATACATTTATTTAACTTTATTACTTTTCCGCATACCTCGTACGACTATTACACGACAAACTTCGAGTTCCTGAGCGAATTTTTGAATGACATGGAGAACAGCAGATTCCTCCAATTATCACAAAACTTCACGTTCCAGCAAACGATTCGTGCACTCATATGCTTTTTTTTGAAATTCCAGGTTTTAATCATCCGTGTAACATCTGTTCCTCGCTTCTATCAATTTTTTATTCGCCAGTGAATTCATATTTCCAAAACAGTATTGCCAAAACACTTTAGCCACTTCGAACTTTCCTAAGGTTGCTTGAGAGTTTGAAAAATGCTTTCACTTCGTTGCAAACGCATACTAATTTAAACAATTCGCACCTTATACCTGTCATAAACCAAATAAATATTCCGCTACTTGCAATCGTTAACTTCATATGCACTAACCCAATATATCGTTACATTCTAAACCAGGTCTGTGCCACTCGCTGTTCCGTACGATAATTATTTTATCGTCCGGTCGATCGTTTGCTGTTGGCAGTTAAACCACGCCCCGAAGGACAGCAAGCGCAAAATATTGACAAAACGTAACTAGTATCAGATGTTTCAAATTAGAAAATATTCAACACTTCTAGAATAAGAAAAAATGATATTTGACGTCGGTGTACTTGTTCAAATCAACGATAGGTGTTCCCTAGCAACCTCGGATGGTTATTTTGCCCGTACGCGATCACTGAACGCGAGTTAGATTTCTCGGCCGGGGTCGTAAATCTCAGCCTTAACTTTTGGTCTCGACAATGATCGCGACACATCGGTTTCACAAACTAATTTCAAATCGACTGCTTTAAATCTGGTCTCCGATCGGTTGAGACCAGATAACTATTTTCATGAATGCTTGAGAAGATTTGGACCACGATTAACGATTCGATACGAATAAATTCTTAAATGTTCAATTTTTATGGTAACTGTCTGCGACTCTCTAGGTGTTTTGCGGCGGCACCTCGAGGTCGCATCAAGTGCACTGATCGGATTTTTTCGATTTTCCAATCAGCGCACTTTAAAAATTCGAAGGTGTTGGATAACGCCCCTTGGCCAGCCCTCTTGTGATCGAGAGTGAGGGTAATGGTTATGTCTGGAAGGGGGATCCTCAAAGATTCGACGATGCCACAGAAATTTCCTCCTGGTTGACTTCTGACTGCAAGAACCATTATGCACAAGGTTTTTGGTCGACCCTTCGGGAACGGCGTGGTCGGTTGTTAGGAAGAACGAAACGAAATTCTAAAGCTATTGTATGAAACAACTCGAAGCGGCTAAAATAAACTGTATTATCGTAAAAGTAAAATGCGGGTCGTTAAAAAATAATTTGAAGAAAGTTAACCACGGAAATAATTTGTTTATCACATCCGTATCACAAACGGACCTTCGAGAATTTTTATCATTTTGTTCCGCATCGGACGGATCGTGTAGTATGATTTAGCAATCTCACTCAGTTTTTTAAAACCGAAATACAAAAAGAAATGAAAAATGGCACAAATTTCTAAAATGGGCACACGCAATTCTAAACATCTGTCATTTTACTGTGGCAGGAACAGGAATTGGGTTTCTAATATGTACCTATATAGCAATAGAAATGTTGTGATTCTGATTTGTTTATTAAAACGAATGAGATATCATGAACCCATTGAAATATGAAATATTAGCCTCCAAATTATGTCCCGCTTTCCTTTACTTTTTGTGTTCAAAGCCAGAATGACATTTTTTAGTGGGTTAGTTACTTAAATTACTAATTTTTGAGACTTTAAAATAAAAGCTGATCGATAAATTAACCACTGATTAGTCAAAGTTGTAATGTGAACGCAGTTTAAAGCATAGGTATACAGAAGTAGTTTTGCTAATGAGCACGATAGCTGGTCCAGACGAAATGCATTCTATCTGACTGCGTACCAGTACCATAAATAATGTTTCTAGCTAACAGGTAGGAGTAATACCAACAAAACAGTAGCCCGAGTTGATGTAGGCAGCAGCATTTCCATGACGAATTCACTTTCCAGGGATAGTAACAACACACGTGATTCCATCCGATATCAACTAAATAAACCAGAGCACCACACGGCATAATTATTAGAGTACCTCTGTACGCAGTAAGAACCTTTGTGGCCATACTAGGAAAACAGAGTTCACGGTTGTTTTCCGGCTTAAGTAACACACTCCTCGTCTCAATATGCAGCCCAGAGGCTGCAGCAAAACGTCTAACAATGACGACGCATCGTAAGATGTCGAGACAACCTGACAGATATACCATTAATCATTAATAAGGAGGTAACACGATGCTCCTCGTATGTACGACTAAAAGTACATTGAGAAATAAGTTTTCCATCAATCCTCACGCAACAATTCATTATTTCAAGAACATCTTGTAATATTACTGTAATTCTCGGCAAATTGCTAGGTAGAGTTAACATATTGTCTGGATCTGTTCTAAACGATCGTTCTTGTTTCCCGTTTCACGAGCTAAAAATAAGCGCTTTGTTGAGCGTTGTGTTTCGGATTTTTTGATTTCTCGAAGGCGCTCTGATCCTACTTCGTTTTACCGACTTAGGGTCCAGTTTTGAATGGGACTTGGTCGATAGTCAAACGAAATGACGGCTCGAAATTAAAGTTACATTGTGTCGTTTTTATTCGTTGGTGTTCCCAAATTCTTTCTATTCTAAATAATTTGCTGCCGCCTCGCAGCTTAAGTAATCCCCGTCCTTTCGCAACGAGGGGGTGAGATACCCGGAATGGGAGACGAGAAAAATTCGAAGATCGGCTAGGAAGGCGGTTGTTTCGACGATTGGTTAAAATATTTGGTGGGATTCACCGATAAAATGACCGCCTCCTAGCCACCGAGATCCTCCAGGTATATTGTGACGTTTTAGGAAATTCCGCATGTCTCGACCCTAGCAGGTAGTGACCTTACGAAGTGCTCTGACCCTAGTAAAACATGCTAAAAATATTGAAAGAGAAGAATAGTAATCCGAGGGACAGGTAGAATATTCGAACGAAATTGTTGATGAAGGTAATTGACGGTCGATGGCTCCATAAACTCATTAATACTACGGACCAGTTCTCCTTAGACCAGAGGTTCTTAGACACTTTGAAACGTTTACAATGATGGACACTCAGAACTGTTTTACCAGGTGCTGGTCAACAGACCTTGGGGTTCTTTAGAAATTTAGGGTCCACCTGATTGAGGGGTAAACCTCAACACGCTTATCGATTCAAATCATAAAATTCCTTCAATAACATATAAAGCAAGCTTCATGCGGTTCGTACATGTTTATTCTCTACGTTGTTAATACGATATGTCGTCATTTCTTCCTGCGTCCCCTATGAAGCTATAATCGTAAAAGCTGTATGTCATTCATTTCTTATCTCCCTGCGGAAACAGCGAAGAGGGACATCGTAAGCTTTGATCTGTATCGTCACCGAGAAATATGGTAAACCGTTCGAAACTGGATTATCTTTGATAAACTTTTTCAAAGTAAGGTCACAGTTAAATAAACCACGATTCAACGGGGGCATAAATCTTTGAGTGGAGACACGAAAACGTGACCGGACTGGGGAATTTTCAAGATTTATCGTTGTACTGCAAGTAACTGCTTAATCCAGTTAGTCAGAATACAGAGAACGAGATTTTCATCCTGCCGCGAGCACGTTTGAATCAACCTTAATTACAATTCCTTCCGTTGCTATCCTCCGGTTAAAGACGGCTACCGCTTTTGGATTGGAATGTTAGATTAGGTGTTAGTTTCGTACCGTGCTTAAGGTTTACTATGCTTCCGTTTCTGTTTCTTGCCCCCCAAAGTGCTAAGCCGTTGATAGAAACGCGATCTCGCTCTCGCATCGGGATATTGTTTCATCGTAGAGATCTCGTATTCGCACTTGGCCAGTTGTCTGGGATTCTACGTCTCAAATCCCCCTTTGAGACCTCGCGAAGAAACTTGGTAGCGGTTGTGAATTCGTCGGGGAAACCGCGTGCTTTTCAGATATCGTACTCGGTTAGCATATGCTTGAAAACTACGTAACATATTCAATTGTACCTTTTAGAAGCTGAATGCTCTTTGTGCCGAGGACAGACAGTTGCACCATGCATCTTTAAATGAAAAGGCATATCAGTTTAGAATATGATAATGAACGCAGAGTAGGGTAAAAAGAAAAATTTATTATTTATGTTTTCTACAAAAATTGTTATAAAATTGCAGTAATACAGAGTTATAAATATTTTTTTGCAATACACACCCTTGAAGTATACTTAATAATTTGTTACCTTTTAATCGAACATGTTGATTTCTCCAATTCGTCAATGAGTTTATGTTTTGATTACCTAAATTGTTACTATAATGGTAACGTACGTTAAAAAGAAAAAGAATTTATAACAAAAGTTATATATTTTGTGTATATTTTCAAATAAAATCAGTAGAGTGCAAGTAATTTTTTTAAAAGAAATGTAATGGATAAACGTAAACTTTTTCAAAATAAATTTTATATATGTATTTGAAGCGTTGATATACAGGCTCTAATAACAATGGAGTGGTTTTCGTATAAAAATAAATTGAAAACATAAAGTGAAATTCTTTTATACAAGGCTTGGTTCTCAAAATGTCGGTGTTGAATATTCATGGAGTACGTGTATGCAACGTGTTATCGATTTGGTATCTCTACGGATTGATATTCATATTCAACATTGGTTTTCATATGTTGACAGTGTTAATACCAATATCATATCACATTAAATCGTGTTATATTAAAGTGTAATAAATGTTCGCTTATTTTATTTCGTTAATGCTCATCACTTCTACGTTACAAATAGCCAAAATGGTACTCAAAAATGAAGTTACTATAATAATCAGTCAACATATGAACCAACTTTAAATGGGTAAACTCCTTCGAGGCCCGTACTGGATCGATCGGAGCGCTGTTGTAAACAAGCGGCTGCTATCAAAAATGCATAATCGCTAAATGAAATATTTGTTAATGCAACGTCTAGCAGTATCTATAATTAAATGCTTTGTCTCGGCATCGTACTAAATGGTGATTGAAAAGTTCTCTAATACATAATTACCAGATCAATGTGTTTCGTTATATTATTGTTATACCTGTTGTAATTCTGCCCATTTAAACAACTCGATGATACGATTCAAACTTCGAAGCAGCAGCTAATAGTATTCAAATGTTACACACTGACTTTGCTCGACATATTTTTTCTGTGTACGAATCCGTTCAGAAAGTTGCAAATAACGTTATTAGATGCGAATAAAAAATTTTAAATACAAATTGCATTATTTTAAAGGACCTTTTGAAGAATTTGATTGTTTAAAAAATGTATTAAAACCGATTTGATTCGCAACTTTGTTGTAGAACGTTGAACTATTTTCATCAAATTTTATATATAAAAAAAGTTTGAGAAGAAATGAACGTGTGGCATAACGAGGTTGTTGATTCACAACCCAGATAACAACCACGAATAAAGTAAATTGGTGCAGCCCACCGTTAATCGTCACCCTTAAGCTAATCGACCCGGTACCAAAGACCCGCGAGCTCGCGCTTCTAGGTCAGACACATCGGTTTACTATATTCATTTTTAAGCGATCTCGAACTGTTCGAAGTGGCAAGAAATATTTACTGTATTATGTTGACCGACTTGAAAGATCGACGGTAAGCGTACCTCGTCGATGTGAGCCTGTTGCCAACTCCACTTTATAATATTGCCAACCAGGGGAATCTAACTTTCAGTACCTACCTGAGTCGATTTTGCTATGTAAAACTACCGCTAATACGAATCCTCTTCTCTTCTTTGGTATGAATTTCAGTCACGTCGAACGATGTTCGTTACCAGATAGTCATACCATATATTGGGTGTAGAAATAAGTTCTTTCCGATTTTTTGGTGAAATAAATATTTTATTTAATCATCGAAATATTCAGTATTGTTTTTTATGACCTTTCGCCACTTTTTGGGTAAATTTCGAATTGCCCCATGATAGAAACTCGGTGACTCACTGTTTCACTTGGATTAACATAAACGATGAAAGAACGGATTGATAAAAAATATACTATCTCTCCAAACTTCAATATTATTAATACAAAAATTTTCGATTAACTTGCTAATAACTGAGTAATCTAAACTGATCAAGTTTCGTTATCCGTCCTGTTTATGAACATACTGTATGCATTAACAGCTATATATGTGTCACTCAGCATGATAGTGGTGTATCTCAAATTTTATGGAAAACAGAATTATGTTAAGTACACGTTCAGTTGATTTCTCCAGAAATCAATAATGGGAGTTACATTATCATAAGCTAAGCTACATATGTATGTACAGTAGTCTCAATAATTCGCCTCCCCCTTCATTACGTTCGAGCGTTCCCCCTATTGCCAGACAGGCACGTTGCATTGCCAGACGATTCGCATTTCGAAATCTATTCCCCTAATCCTGTCGCGAATTATTGAGAGAGGTAACATTTTCTTCTTTTCCGTTAACATTTCGTCACAAGTTGTTAAGAATATTTGTTTGGTTCTTCAATATCGAAAGCAACTAATAAAGATACGACATTTATTTCTTCGGAAAACATTCGTACACTAAACTATCTAGGAAAAAAACTGTATCGTAAAAGAAGATACAAAATTTTGTTTAAATACTTAATCGAATTTGTCACTCGCTTTAGTATTTTTTTTTTAATATTTCTTCGCAATATTGATATTAAAATATTTGATATTTTCACCCGATCCTGTCCGCAAAATAAATTATCGTGATTGTTACTTTCTTTAATTTGGTGGTGAATGTATTTTCAAAATTGTATCGAATTGTTCGGCGCGACTTTCAGAAGAGAAAACAAAAACGCTTGCCTAGAAGAACGGTAAAAAGACGCCTGTTTCTTAAGGGATTCTCTTCTTCTCAGAGAGTACTTCATAATTGATCGAAAGAGGTGTCGCTTTTTGTCCTATATTCTTCTGAACCCTTCACATATCGAGTTTTCTTTCCATTTTCTTCTTTATATTATTGTCCATTTTGCTCCTATCCACCTATCACGAAACAAATATCTGGGATTCTGTCAAGCCACTCGTAATAAGTATTTTCCAGAACACTTTGTCCACTTGTTAAAGTCAGTTCTTAAACTATTCAATCCGGATGAGCTCTTTCATTATATTCTTAATAAGTCGTTTCTTAAAACAGTGATTTAACATTTTAGATTGAATAAGTACGGTTTTATGAGATATAAGTTTTACTACAGATTGTGATCACCTATTTTAATACAAAATAACGTGTGCTTATAACAGTACATACCGTTTTGGTGAGAATGTTTAAAAAGATTCAGAAGTTCATAAGATGTACTAACAAATAAATTAAGTACTACTTTTCACGATGTTGTGAGTTTGTTTCAAAATTATGAAAAATTTTATTGGTCCATAAAACGCTATCCAAAATGTTGTTATCGTTTGTAACAATTCTAATATTTTATATGAGTTATCTTGTATATCGCGTAAAAATAAATAGACATTTAGGTTGAATATGATTAAAAATGTACAATACTAAAAATATTATTTAACAGTAGTTATCACTTTATAAAGTACTCGTTAAGAACGTTTCTTTCTCTGTTTTTCTTGGTTTTTTCATTATTCCGGATATGTTTTAATATATCCATTTCTATGCGGTTGGAAATAAAATCATACTACCGCTGCAAGAAATGGGATCATCTTTTTGGCTCATATAATCGTGGATAACTGTATCCGACTTCCAGTAATTAAAATTAAAATATATATCCTGCGGCACTTCTGGACGACTGTATTTTTGTGAAGCAGTAATTTTCTCGCATTAACTGATTCTGCACGAGCAGAAGAAAAAACATGTTGGTAATGGTTCAAACATGATTACTTCGTCCGATAATAATCAACAATAACCGAAAGGTAGCAATAAAGAACATTAATCAAGCAATTTACGAGACAATGTTGTTTAATCATCTATAATGGTGTGTATTAATTTGCCGATTAATTAAAAATCGATGGCGTAAGTTGTAAATTAGTGAAACAGTTGGGTTCCATATATTACCTAAATGAATGCAGTAATTGCAGGTAATGATTATTGAATATTTAAATAACTTTCAAGTGAATTGTAATTCTCATTACTATAGCATTTCTGAAGTATTTAATGAAATTCTTCTAAAATGACAATCGAGTTATAAAATAATTAAATATCCTTCTATTTATTCTTCGATATTCTACAAGGTGTTTCTTTCTTCAATTAATATTGGATTATTAAAAAAATTAAAAGTATATATATTTTGTATATATTTATTAACGTTAATTATTACTAATTACTTACCGTGGATAATATTAGAATGGAATTTATTAAATTCACATTTTTAAATTATTAAAATTGTTAAATTATAATTTTTTTTCGCAATAATAAATGCAGTGTGTTCTCGCAAATTTAAATATAAAACAATCAAATTAAAAGAACACGCAGACAATTTGTTCTATGCTAATTTACTGATTACTGTATAGTGGTGCATTTAAAGTTTAAACCAAATAAGCAAATGATGCTTTTTCGGTCTCTATTCCGACAAAATTCAAATCCAAATGATCATTCGTTCATGCTCCGTAAATAATTCGTCGAACATATTGAAATTCGAGCTAATTCACGGCGAATGCTAGCTCGATCCGTCTAGTAAATGTTTGGTTCATACACGTACATGAAAATTCGCTTGTGTTTCGCCGCGAACGAACATCGGCTTGTTTCGTCTAAACGCACCATAATATTTAATTATACAGGGCGGTCTGTCTAAAGATAGCTATCGGATACGCGGTTTGCATAGCATCGAAAGACGAACACACCGCAATGAATACATTTGCACAAAGTTTAATTTTTACGGGGTTTTCAAGGTCTTTAATGTTCTTTCTATGTAAATGTATATTTTCTTCTTTGCATACTGTAACTGATATTAGCGGAGAACGCCGAAATGGACACTGGTCAGTCTGAAATCTCGAATGCAGCTTTATTTAAAGCCAATCTTCTTTTACGATGTGCTAAACCTTCAATCCAGTAAATTAATTCACAGTAACGCTTTATTGGTTCGCTGCGGCGAGGGAATATTTTTCAGGTTTTGGTTATAGTGTATTTTGACTTATTATTTTACTGTTAACTTTACAAATACATCGCAAAGGTACTTTTACTCTTTAAATCTTTCAAAATTTGTATTACTTTAACCAGATGGTTTCATTATATTTACAATTATTAGCACAACATATTTGTTAGGTAACTGATTAAACGAATTGAATTGAAATTACTGAAGATTATTTCTGTAATAGCTACAACTGACTTCTTCACCTTTTCTTCAAAAATTCAATTATATAATATCGTGTGTGATAATAATTGTGTTATCAGAATAATAAATGAAAGCATAATTTTATTACTTTATTTAAAAACTATAGGAGAGAAACGGTATTGCCTCCTACTTGGGGAAATAGCAGTCAAAACTCATTTTTAATTTTTTCCAAAGTTGCTTTCAAACAGTTAGTTGTATGCAGTTTATATTATTTCACGAAGAAGAAAAATATACGAAGCTATTTATTTAGAAAATTGTTTAATAAACCTGACAACACAGATTTATTTTAGTGTTGCTTCCTTAGCGCTTTAACGGCTGCACAGTTTGTAGAATTTATGACTTTTGCGATTTTATAGTCTTTTAAGTTTAAATAAAGACTTTCCATGCGATTATAAATAACTGCTTCTTTTCGCGTAAATTTCAAAGTTCCTAATTTGCAAATTATTTAATTTGATTGCGTATTAATTTGCGTATTATTTAATTTGAAATAAAAAATTACGAATGTATGACATTGGCCGTCAAAGCGTGAAGTGATCGGTATTCTTCCAGTTTTCTCTAAAGCGCATTCAAAAGTGCACATATAATGCTGTGACCTAAAAGTGATGTTTGGCTCTCAGTTGAAATTAAACATGAAGCATATTTTTAACGAGCAGCGAAGAGGGCAGACATGAATATGTACTTACATGTGTGAATAAACGTGATCTAGAACACCTGACTGTTACTAAACCTGTGAGCCATTAGTCATGTACCTTCTTAACAATATTATAAGTATTAAAAATTATATCCCTTCATAGATGTGCATTATCTAAAACGAGCAATGAGAAATTACACTCTAGTTGTGCTCTTATTGAATGTTTTTCTTTAACATTCTGTGATCTTAACTCCATTCCCTACAATATCGAGTCAGATATGACCCCTCCTCTTAAAATTTTGATTACAATTTCATTTTAAGTTTAATTACAATTACAGTTAACGCAGTCAAGGCTTATCAAGTGCGAAGAATAAATAATATTTCGGGTTTCTTCATTTGTTTTAACATCGCAATAAATAATCAGCTCTAACTAACGCAACCTTTGAAACATTAGGTTATTATAGGTTAAGGGTTGATGGAAATAAACTTATCAAAATTAAGATTACGTTGATATATATCTTTGTATATCTTGACACCCTGTATAATTGCATAACATCAAAATATCTAAAAACAGCACTCAACTTATCAATTCCAAACTTAAGTTTCATAAAAATGATCATTTGAGCATTTCCTCAACATTCGAAATGCTAATAACCTAATTATTATTTGAAACAAACAACAAATATATAATTATAAGTTGCTTACATGACGAAATGTATTGGGACTTTTATTTTTATAAGTATCGTATAAATGAGATGAAAGCACGATACATGTACAATACTTTATACCATATCGTTTATATACAAGCTTTTTAAAAAAATAGTCATATAGTCAAAAAACTATGGTTTTTCCATAAAACTTCATGCACACTTAACCCATCCGCATCGCATCATGTCATAATACAAAAATCCGTCCGACTGCAAAGTATGGAATCATATTAAAGGGGTGAGAAGAACGGCAGCTGAGAGGAAACTTATGAGGCTCACAAAGTAGCGTTGTTAATATTCATAGTTAAATTTTCCTATTCATAAATTGGTCGATCTACTGTATATTCCAACAAGAAATATTTTTATATTCCAAGTTTCAAATTGAAACGCAATAGATTCTATCTTATGGCATTTTCTTATGATCAAATTGTGTCAAACCTTGTACTTTACAATGATTAGTTTTTATACTTTGACTGCCATGTTGCAGCTACTAAAAGTTTCATTTGGCAGTAATTTTAAATTAAATAAAATTAAATAAAATTACATATTTTATTGTGAATAAAAAAATGTTTAAATTTTAGAAAGGAAATCTAGAATTAAAATTTTAGAATTAAATAAATTGAGTTCTAAACATTTGTATTTAATTTTCTAAATCAACCATTTCCATTCGACTGTTTTCTCTGAAAGGACCCGAATAGAATCTAGATATTTTTATTTGTACGGAAAAATTCATTTACATTTTGTTTTCTAAGTTTCGTTCCAGATGTAATTTAAATAGAATAATCATTCCCAATGCTATATTATTTTATTTACAGTGATATGTTACTCGCTATTGTGTAAGTAGATACTTCCGAGCTGCTGGCAAATAATCTGATAAAAGTATCCGAATGCAGAGGTTTAAGAAGGTCTTACAAAATTGCAAAGATTTTCTACGTTAACCTGTCGAAGGTATTTCGTCCTCGACACTGATCGCCAATGCCTTATTCGATGAAGAGAAATTGCTTTCCCAGATACTAATTGGCACAGGTAAACCGGTTGTATTGGAATCTATTTAGGAGGGCTCGAACGATTTATATTTACCTGTGCACGTGAAACCGCTTCTTTCATAGGTTTCATCCGAAACGATTATGGCAGGAGCGATTTGCAGGTATTCAGAGGAACAATTTTTGGAGGGATCAGGATTCGCGAGGTACCTATCAACACCGCTCGTTATTTATATCCGTAAATTGATAATTAGATCTCGTTCTTTTGGCCACAAAATTGATTTCTCTTTATATTCGACCGCGCGTATACGAAGCCTCTCAACTTTTATCTCTCTCCATCTTTCTATACTTCGCTTGATTTCTTCTTTCTTCTTTCTTTTTTTTTTACCTATTTCGGGCAGAGCCACCTGATTGGTGGAGTCTGCCAGCCACGGATCAATGGCGATTTAATTAAAGATTATAGCTCGACGAAAATTAAGATTAATCTCACCCCAGCTGTGGAAGAGAAGAATGAAAGGGGCAGCGGAAGAAGGGGAACGATGACGTTCAAGCGGTTTGCTCGTCGACCTCGCGGCCTTAATTATTCTATGGAGACAGATAGAAGGAATAAAGTCAAAAGAGTGAGAAAGGGAAATCCAACGGGAATAAAATGTGTATAGGCCAAGTAGGAATAAGGATAGAGGCATAAAGGGAAACGTGAATAAATGAAAGAGCGTACGAATCTCAGTGATAATCTGATAATTTCGATTGCACAAGCGAGAGAAGCGTTTTTGAAATAGAAACTGATTATAAAATTTATCGTGAAAGGAATTTTGCGAGAAGCTCGAGACAGACAGGTACATATGGTTCAAATGGTAAAAAAGTAAAAAATTTAAATATTAATTCAATATATTAGTGTAAAATATAAACGCAAATGGGATGAAAAGAATCTTGTACGAAGTTCCAAGAAAATAACTGTCTTATTCAAAGGAAAAATTTACAACTGCTTCGGAGAAGCAAGCAAAACCACTTAAAATGAAAGAATCGGGTTTTTATTCTTTGTGTTGTGGAAAATTACAACTGAAATTTGTAAGAAGGACAAACACCTTTTGGAGAGTGCTGAAAGTTTCTTTATTTGTAAAACTTATTAAAATATTAGTTACTTGGTTGTATACTTATAATCAGTACTTTTAATCAAAGAACTCATTCTAAAGATATTATTACTTACTGATAATCTAAATTACTGGTAAGACGTGGCTCCTAAAGTGTAATCACATTTCACCAGAATATTTTACAAATACAAATAAAAAAAACTGTTACACACACAAATTCACAGATGTTTTATTATCACGCTCTATTACATTAGAAATAAGCTCATTTATGTTTCAATTTTAAAATATTGCCTTCATTTTAGGGAGATTGAGATGAATACTCGGCTTATCTTGGCTTTAGTTCAATAAATGCATTATTAATACGCTTCATCAGTTCTCGTATGATACAATGTTACCTTCATATTTCTAAATGAATAAAAATTGAATAGTGTAATAATATTAGGTTAAGCGAAAAGTCCGTTCGCTACAACAACGGCTCTCGATTGTTGACATTGTTAAAACGTTACAAAGATCGCCCTTTTTTAAAACAATTTGTTACCGGTGATGAAAAATGGACTATTTTTAATAATGTGAAATGAAGAAAACATTGGTCGATGTCAGGACAAAAACCATTAACAACAGCCAAATTTGAATAAGCTATTACTCTCGGCTTGGTGGGTTGACAAGGGAATATTGTATTATGATCTCTTACCAAATAACCAGCCTATTAATTCTGAAAAATATTGTGAACAACTGGATCACTTAAAAGTAGCAATACAAAAAAAAACGGCATTCGCTTTCATCCAGAAAAGGAATAGTATTCCACCAAGACAACACACGACTGCACACATCTTTGATGACACGAGGAACACTACTGCAATTTGTTTGGGATGTAATATCGCACCCAGTATATTCACCTGACTTGGCACCATCTGATTTTTATTTATTTCGAACATTGCAAAATTCCCTTGACAAAATATCGTTTAAAAACGTAGAAGTATAAACACACGTGTCGAAATTTTTTAATGAAAACACACAACAGTTTTGTGAAAAAGGAATATTCATGTCACCAAACAGATAAGAAAAGGTCATAGAACAAAATAGCACATATATCATTGATTAAGCAAGTCTGATATTAAAATAATAAAATAATATTCCACAGATTAAGAATGAAAAGAAAAACAATAATAGGTAAAACAAGAAGATTAAATACACAATGGATTTTAAAAGTATTCGACCACTCGTTGTTTCGTTTGGCTTAACAACACACGAGGATTTCGTTTGCTGGTTTACGACAGAGCGATGAAGTAAAATCTATTTTTAACACGTTTTATCACTATTGCCGGCAACTGTAATTAATTGCCAATGAAATAGTAATTTACTTTTTTCGTTCAACGCATTTAGAATCTTTAATTTTCGCTTCGTTCTCAATAACGAATCCCATGTCAGCAACTCGGTTCTTCCGAAGGGAACCAAAAATGGCCCGATATAGCGGGACCATCGGTCATCGGAGCTTTTCCCAGAGGAAAGACCGCGGCGTTACTGAGTACCTGAAGCAGGTATCGTCCCCCTTCTGCAAGAGAAGGCGAGCAAAGGGCGCATGCAGGGGTGGTGACGATGCTCAAGGGGGCATGCTGATTGGATTTTTTTAGGAAAAAACCAATCAGCGTGTCCCCCCACACTTCTGCTATCATGTGAAAATTTGGACGACACCGACTCGTCCTCGGTTCGACACTATCGTTTCTTCGTCAGCGTCAATAGGACGAACCCAAATAACAAAAGAATCAGTCGGTCAGGATTTAAAAATTAAGTTTTAAAAACAAATGTGTCGCAGTTAAAACCAATACTGCTTCAAGGTTCATACGTCTAATCTTAACATTTTTTAAAATGGAATAACTACTTTAGAATCGAACCCAAGAACTTGAGCTTTTTTGAGCAGTTAAAAACATTACTTTGCTAAATGATGCATTTTCATAATTTTGAGAAATTACAGTTGTTCGGAATTACGTGGAAATTAATAAAAAAATTACTTTTTACAACTTTATTGTCTCAACTTACAATGGAAATTTGAAACATACGTTTTGTAATTCTGTGCTGAAAATTTCATCACATAAAACAGTTGAGAGTTTGTTAATTGGTTAAATCGCGGTTTTCCATTACCTGAAGATTTACATTTTTCACTGTCTATTGCTTATTTACACATCAAGCAATTTCGGAAAAGTTTTCAGCATTTATAATAACCACATTACTTTTAAAATATATTGTTCAAATTTTGTATATTTTATATATGCATATTAGATACGGTATTTCATCTGTGCAAGTATCTACAGTTAAGATTACAAACCATTTAATTTGTTTTAAATAAGGGTATATCTAATGATACTTGTACTACATAAAATATGTAGAGAAGTTGTCGTATAATTCAACAAGTTAATGAGGCTGTGGATAGATTTACCATAGTTGAAAAATAAAAGAACGGAAACGACCAAAGAAGCTTAAGTTCCGGTGAAAGCTTGATATTTTTTTTTATCATTATGCTTTGACACCTTGTTAAACTCTGCTAAGTCTTTGTAGAGTCAACCTCTAAGAAAACTCGTGAAGGCGTTACGATACTGGAAGTAAATACGCGTATTGATGAATATGCTACGGTAAATATGATGAATCCGGTGATTGTGTATAATTGTTGGTTATTATATATAATCACCACTAGGTTTGGTAAATGTGATGAATTTACAATACAATGAAAGATTCAATAAATGGCTATTTTAAGTCACATGGATGTAGCCTGAACGAAATTTGAATAAAGGATTGACGTGTCTTGTCAAATGAAAGACCTAAGTAGAAAAAATAATTGTATTATTAAAACAAACAAACTAAACCTAGATTCTAGAGAAAAAAAACATTTTTCCAAATAACGTTTATTGCTATTACTTATTTAGAAGTATTAGATTAAACTCGCCGGTTAATTTGATAAATATTCAAGAATTCATCGCATTTATCAAATTTAGTGGTGATTATATATAATAACCAGCAATAATCACCGGATTAATCACATTTACCGTAACAAATTTACCATTTCTTCGACATAGAGAGGTTGCGAAAAGATAGATAATTGGTTCATGAAATTCTGTAAAGCAGGGAAAACATTCGCTTTGTTTATTGATCATTCCTGGACAGCGATTGCCCTGAGGGAGAAATATGAGGGTCGCTGGTCAGTTAACAGTAACCAGGTAATAAGATCATAAAATGTGTTGAGTTCTGCGAAATCTGTTAACTAGAAAAAATATATTTCGCAAACTTTACTCCTCCAGCACGCCGTTCGTCAGTTGAAGTATCTTGAAGGAATTTAACTAACTTTGTGCCTTTGTGAATTTATTATTGCATCACGGCAGAGTATTCCGCGATTTCCTGACAAAATAGGGAGGAACATTTTATGGACAGAAATAAGAAACAAAATGTTTTACATGACGTTAAAAAACAGAATGAAAAAACCACAAGAGCTTATAGTACTCGCCAAGATAATTAATTCTTTTCGCATGGAATTAATTTTTCTTAATTGGATGTTGTAAGAGAATTTATTCAATGTTACCAACGCAAACTTGTTACCGATATTAACAGAGATGAAGTAAAAGCATGTTTCGTTATAGTAAATGTGTGATATGTTTTCCCTGTGTTGTACTGCAGAACACAGATCTGCATCTTAAAATAATCCATCTGAATTTCGTATTGTATTTTATTTTCAATTGGTTGTCGTAATGTCTTCAAATTATTTACGATTGACGAATAAATCAGGGGTTTCCTGTAAGCCCATAAAAAGGGTCCAAATGATTAAAGTCAGGCGATCGACTCGACGATGTCATCCCATCGAATCTCTCCTACCTATCCATCTCTCACGGAAGGTTTGATCCAAATATTGCCTTACATTTACCGAATAATGTGGTGGAGTCCCACCATGCTAAAACCACATAGTGTCTTCTCGAACATGACAAAGTATGTCTTCGAATAAGGTATTCATTGAAAAGCAACAATAACTTTTATCCTTCATTCTATTTGGTAAACAGCTGGCCCTAGAAGTTCATCTCCCATGATTCCTATTTAAACATTTAAGACAGCTTCTCCTGATTCCCTGATTCAATAATTACGTATAGATTTTCATCCGATTATGCAAGGCTGTTTTGAAAATTTATAACTCCGTTTCTTGGAAATCCAGTCCGGTCAGTAAAGAAATTTGATGCTAAATGAATTTAAGTTTTCAGAATGTCTTGTTAATGACCATCGTAAAAAGTGGATGTTGACAATTTTGAGCTAACGTAATTCTGAGTAAAACTCTTTGATAACCAAAGAATTAATTTCAGTACATATGTTGATAAGTATTATAAGTTCTGATAGTCTTGGATACTTTTTTTAACATCCTGTATAAAGATAATTTTGTTACAAAGTTACGAGTAAATATTAAAGGTAATCGCGACAGACTAGCCTTTTGATCTTTAAGATAATCAGATTTTATTCAAGTAACCTTATGTAAAAAAACTAGTGAGAAGAATTAAGTACATTAACCGGAGCTCCGTAAAATTTTCAGAAGCTTCGTAGCGTAATAAATTCCATACTCAGCGTTGTTAAGCTTGTATTTATGCACAACTGCCACATTTTAAAGCGATAAATTATTAATATTCATAATCCTTTTATTACACGCCTATTAAAATATTTAAATTTAATAATCCCTAATAATCCAATAATTTAAATATTGAATAAGTAACAACAATAAACAGTTTCAATAATTACTAAATAACGAGCATCGTATGATTACGTGTACAGAATAAAGATAATAACTATGTACTTCGAGCGGGCAATATTTAAAAGAATTATTGAAAATTTAAAACAAAGTTGCCATAATGCGATTGTTCACACAGTTAAATCTATCCTGAGGCTAATACCGATCCAAAGTCGTTAGTTAATAATAAAAAAAGGAAATTATTGATTTTGAAACATTTTATTCTGAATTATGTAATTTATGTAGTTATTAAGTTGGTTTCCTTCAAACACTTCTTAACCTACATGTTTAAAAAATTAACGATAATTCGTGATAACAAATAATAATGATATAAACTAAAAATAATAGAAAAGAATGACTTATAATTGTAACAAATTTTTCGAAATAAAATAGTACATCACACATTAAACTAAGTAATCAATTTTAAGAGCAAAACAGTAATTCTGGTTTTAAATCATTCGTAAAAGATCCAGTTTGAGTTGAGAAAGTTGCTCAAAATATAAAAGGGTCAATAGAAACAATAAAATAAAACAAATTTAATTTATGATATTAATTACTTTTTTTCATGCGTATATAAACATTAAAAACTCTACATATCGAAAGTAACAATCTTTGAGATTTAATTATAGAAGTGAAACTTGGAGACGGTATCTTTTTACTAATTCAAACGAACTTTTTATTCAGAAATGCTGGAAACTGTATTGGAAGTAAAAGTTCGTATTACTGGTCGATATTTATAATTAGTGCTGTTATCTATCTTTTAAGATCTTTAATAAGTATTTTCTACTTGTGCGGCAAAAAAAATACTCCGTTTTTTTAAGCATTCTTGTTCTTCAGAAGAGACACAACGTATTTTTGAGTTTAACCCTTTACTATGGGCTACCAGCTGCTCCAGACTATTTACAATGACGCTCTGCAAAATCTTGCATTGTCATTAAAAAAAAAAAACGTGAATACATTTTTCAAAATATGTTTTATTTAAAAAACAGTTTCTTTTAGAAGTCGCTGCTGCGGTGACAACAGAGTGCAAAGGGTTAAGTTATTAGATCGTTTGTACATGGTATGAAAATATCCTATCTCACCCAAATATGTACCTATAATGTTTGCTACTAACTAACTTCTACAAGCACAGGAAAAAATTCTTTGAGGAACTGTTTACATATTAATATGTTGAAAGTTGTAAACATCTTGTTAAAGAGACACTAATTAAGGCGTGTTTACATTATGCAGAAAATGACGCATATTAAAAAATGGAAATAAGTAGAAATAAAAGAAAAAGGATTTAAAAGATAGAGAACGTTATCAACTTAAAACTATCAGTTTATTACTTTTGACTATTAATATAATACGAATTTTATTCAATCTGTGTAAGCTCGTTTGTATTGCTATTTATTTAATTATATAAAATTGAAAGTGTCAATCATTAATATGACAATTAACGTGTTAAAATCTTGACTGCCACTTCGTCCACATATGGGTGACACTTGAATTTCCATTAAACATAGTCTCCTATACTATTAGGAATTCTTTTGTTTATTTGGTTGAAAATATTCCTGTTAGATATTTGAAATTATGAATAATAAAAAAACCAAAATATTGTGGAAACGGAATATAAAGTTTATCAAATATAAAATTACTACCAAATGAAATTTTTAGTAGCTGCAGCGTACCGGACTAACCTAATCTTAAAACCATTGTTAATCCATGAATGAATTAACCGTTCCAACGATGTACCATAGAACTGTTTCGAAATTTATTGTATAAAATTCAAATATTGAGATAAAGTAATTAATTACTCCGACTATAATCAAGTAAACCATCAAGTTTTGAATATCTTGGAAGTTAATGAAATTTCTATTAGCTACGAGAAGTGTCAAACCAGGGTGGTGCTAATATCGTTCTGTATTGTTTCATTTATCTCTTTGTAGATTATTATCAAAAATACATTATTCGTGAAAAGCATCGCGAGACGTTTTTCTTATCCTTGAGTAACAGAAGAAAAAGACAAATGAACAGCAGACGAAAGAGGAGTGTCAAAAAGGAATGGTACTGTGGCCGACGATGTCGACGACGTTGCACTCCGTTGAGACTCACGACATCCGGAAAACGAGGTCGAGGACAACGAGGAAGATCTTAGCACCCTCCGGCTAACCGAGATATATGTATGTATGCGCGCGAAATAAGAGTATACCGATGCTGCAAAAGAAACGGTCTGGAATATGCCAGAAGTTTTAATATGTACGTAAGTCTGAGACAAAGAAACGAAAAAAAAAATAATACGAGCTAGCTAAGATAACACCTATATTTTAGTAAGCATTTAATTTCTCAACGATAGAATATTAAAAACAATCCTTTTTGCGTTATTAAGGCTTAGCAATATTGTCGAACAGCCAATTTTTGTTTCGATACCTATTACAAGTTGGTCCTGCGCAAGGTGTTCTATGTATTTCAGTTTTTCCTCGCAATTATTCCCCAAATTATTTAATATTAAAAATCATAACAAGTTAAATAAGACTTGTATTTACAATAAAGTGTCTTTCTTGAAACGTATCATAACATTGTTTCCAGTAACACATAATTAAGATTAAAATTGAACATTCAGTATACGTAAAACGTTACAGTTGTTTTTTTTTCAAAACCGTATCGAGTATCGTTTTCATTCTTTTCGTTTTTGGTACGTAGGTTTAAGAAACATGTTTTAAGTGAATGTCACTTAATCCCATGAAAGCCATTTGAATAATTCCATTTGAAAACAGGAGTGCGCGTGACCCTTTGTTTTCTTAAGAGTTGCATAAGGGGATTTGTAGCACATTAGGTGATCAATCACGGTGTTCTATTTAATTAAAAAGAAGGGGACTGCTGCACGATCGTTATTTTTTAAGATAGATTAAAACATATGGCAAAACTCTATGTTTCTATAGCGGTAGTGATAATTGAAGTCAAATGAAAGAGTTACGTTGCAAAATTTATTTGAATAAAGAAGATTTTAATTTAATCTTAAAATCAATATTATACAATCGTGAAATACGTGTAACATTGAAAATGTGCTGGATTTTTTGCTGTGTTATCAAGGAATTGTATGATTTTGAAATAAAACAGAACTCCAGGATTACGCTTAAATTTTGCATACCTCGACACAAAAAAAAAATATGATAAAGAAATGTTTTACCTCTGGTAGACCGTTATGGATTTGTGCTTTACTTTAAATTCATTTTTAGAAAATTTCTTTTGTAGACATAGAATTAAGGTTTTCAAAGGAAAATTTCCTTTAGTAAAGGAAATCAATAATGCTATTATAAAATTATTATTATAACATTTTTGCTAGCAGCAAGTGATTGATATATTGTACAATAGATCAATTCCTTTCTGAATATAACGTAACAACAATCCAATAATGGAACGCACAATAAAGTAGCATCAGTTATTAAAATGGCATCTTTGAAATAATTACCTTGTATCAATAAAAAGATTAAAACTTAAAAACGTTAATAGCTTTACCGGTTCTTTTATCTAAAAATTAAGACCAGAGTGTAAAATTGCATCGTTCATAATTTTCAGGAATGAAATTAAGTTTAATGCGGTAACGTTTAAAAGTGGAGGTATATGCAGGAATACGTCGCTAGAAATTTTTACTCTGTACTCTTTCGATGAAATCCTAACACTTCTGTAACAATGCATGGTTAAAAATTAAATAAATGAAATATTAATGAATTTATTGTATCTCTTATGTTTTGTTTGGATCAACAATCTTAATTATTATATCAATAAATGATCATTAATACAAAATTAATAGAACCATGTTTGTTTAATTTTACAAATTTCAAATAATCATATTTGATGTGGTACGATGTAAATTATTACATTTATTGTTAGAAATGTTTAACTTACATCCAATATCTAGTTATCTACCTAAACCCCTTTTTTCAACACATGATCTGTTAGTAATACAACATTTTTGTTAATAGTCTTACAATCCGTACCAATATTCAGACCAGTCCCTTATCATCCTAATTGATTAGATTTTTTTCACGCGTGACTTTAACTTAAATTAAACTTACGTTTTTGGAGTGATAATCAGTTATGATATAATAAATTAAATTATATAAAATAATAACATATTTTAGAAGAAAAATTTCAATACGTTTATATTAACCAAGCAAAGGTTAATTTCTATTAGCCTCTAAAATCATCGTGACATAAACGTAATTACCTCCTCGTTACGGTTTCATTAGGTTGCCAATAATATCTAATATAAATTGATCTATACAATGAAATGTAAGACGTAATGTCGTTTGGTATAAGTTACACATTTCTAAGGGCTAAATAATTGAAGTTATATAGTTATTATATATTTTCAATACACTCCCAATTTGACTGCAAACCATCGAAATATAACATATATCACAATAAAGCAAGATGTATAAAATTGTTTAACTTTCGATACATACAAAAGTTATATTTACACCATACTACGATGTATTAAATGCGCAATAGTATCATGTACAGTACTGACAACGTAAATACGTACTAACAGCGTTGAAATCAACGTAGATTTCGACCAACATCCTGTACAATATATGCAACATCGATGCACAGCAATAACACAAGATATGGTTTGCAACTACTGAAAGATAGATATTGCTTTTTAATAACTACAACTCTGTATACGATCGCCCGAAAAAGAATTTAAATACCGTTTAAAACAATAACATTCTTTACATTGGACTGAAGGACTTGAGTCTTTTTGGGAAAATTAAATTTTTTTTATGTATATGATTTGTTAGTATATATATACTTTCGAAAAATTGTTAAAATATAGTTTAATTAGGCTTATTTACTTATTAACGCCGTTGAACAGATTTACGAGACTTTTAAAGAAAGTATTGTAATCTAATAAAATCCATCATATGTCGGGAAGACGAAGGGGATGATCCACTTAAGCAAAAACTCAAACACTTAAAGAAATACTTAGCTCTTATTTAGAAACAGCTTATTAATAGTCCCTTTTGTGTCCCTAAAATAACGAAGAACAATCTTTGATTAATTTTTGAAGTTGGAGTTGGGGACAATATTTTTCCATAAAGTAAATTTGGCCTTCATTGGCCACGCGCGTGGGACAATGAATTTATTACTTCTGATTCTTTCAAATAAATTACGTGTACTGTGCTCTGTCTAAACATTTTTCTCACGTTATTTGAGACGTCAGATACGTTCTTCCTTGCATACTGTAACAGAGCAACGAGGAAGATATTTCTCCTGTCGTCGAGATAAATAAGGAGGATATGTACAAACTCGTACATTCTACCCTTTTGGAATTTTAAAGACAATAGAAGATTGCATAAAAATTCAGATTTTTTTCTTTATTTTTAACATAATACGAAAACAAACAATGAACAATTACCTAAATCTTCTGCAAGTAGATCTAGTTTTAAAGTTTAAATAATATTTATCAGTTTGAGACTTTTTTTAAATTACATTTACATATCTCGATAACGTTTCGCATAACAAAGTAATGATATTTTATTCTAATACCATATATCAACATTTCTAAGATAATTTGAGTATTTATATATCTACTTTTAACACTTCATCGAATGAGTTTAATGTGTCGAATAAAACCAATATTATTTACAGATTTAATTTATAGTTAACTGTTATCACATACAAGATGAAGTTATTTATCATTTTTAATAATAATGCGCAGTTCTACGTTCGACTTCTCGCATCAAATGAAACGTAGAACGAACCTTATCGCTTGCCAACGTGTAAATTTAAATTAATTAGTATTCTTTGCCTTCAAGGGTCATTCCAAACGCCGTCCGCACAGTCTTCATTATATTGATACCTGTCGTAAACCAGTTCAGGTCGTCTACCGCTGTAAAAAATTCAATCCATCCTAAGAAATTCTGAACTAGCCAGTGGAGACAATGAATTTATAAAACCATTGTTCATCGCTTGCCTTCTGCAAATGTTTGGCGCGACGAGTACCCTCGTCTTTTATTCCTGGATTAGCATTTTCAATTTAGTTTTACTTTTAGCATGTTTTGATAAGGTCAAAGCGCTAGATAAAGTAATTATGCAGAATTTCCGCGTTACCGAAGATACTTCTAGCACCAAGGGTGACCAATGAAATGGTCGCTTTCCGATGATTCCCACCCGGATCTGTCGACCAATTAGGGAAACCATCCGCCTTTCTTGCCAAATTCTTAAAATCTACAAAAACCAATCAGCGTGCCTCATCCCCGTTTCGACTATATATAAATCTTACTTAAGGGCAGAACTCAATTCAATTCGAGATAATCAGACACTCTTTAGAAATACGACCAAAAAAGCACCGAAACAGTGCGACATCTTTAAAATCGACATTAAAAACACGAATTATGTGTATAATAATACACAAAGAAAATTGTATTGACCAACAAATAACACGTATTGGCCTAATTGAAATATCGTATACAGTATATTAAGTGGAACGAAAGGATAATCATGGCCAAGCGCAGAACCTGTCACTGCAAACTCACACACCAGTACTTCACAAAAAAGCAGAACCACCAATGTGCACTGTCTTCAGGAAAAATATCTCGACACGCTGCCTACTATTTGAATGCAATAAGTATCACATCGAGAGACAAAAGTCTTAACATCACAGAAGCACATAGAAAACACCTTAAACAACTGTAACCAGTGACAGTATTAGTCAACAACAACAGTAACCAACACAAATACCAAACAAACTGTTTGCAATGATATCATTTGAATGAAACACAGGTTGAGGTTCGTTTAAATTGTAGCGTATTGATAATGTAACATGAAATTAACTACCCCATTCCATTACTATCCTCCTCATCGGTTCTAAACAGAGACCAATCGTGGTCGACAATATTTTATGTATGAATTTAAATGATTAATAATAATAATTATATTGTAACTAACAGTGAGCTATTATCGTTAATACTATTAACACAATCATTTTTACTTTTATTTACGTTCAATAATTATTCTTATATTATGACTTGTTTATCGTATCGTACATTTTGACCTGTAAATTACGGTGTCGATGTGATATCGATCATGACTGATCCCTGTACAAAACCTATTAATCACCCATAAAATAAGGGTAGTTAATTTTACGTTACGTTATTGATACGGTCGGTATAAGTAAGTAGAAATATTCAGTGGAAGCCGGTAGTCTTTTATTCATACCTTTTTAGTAACTTTTACGCTTCTATCGTACACCCAAATCATCAAGATCTATTCTCTTACTATATTTCTTATAAATATATTTGTTAATATATATCGAGTCGAAGAGAGGGGGAGACAGACTTTGACATAATAAAAGTTAAATATCATCTACTAAAAATGATCGAGAACAGCATACACGTTAAAACTGGTATAGGTGAAAACAGTATCGATAAAACCAGCGTCGGTGATTTTAGTAGGACCTTAATTGAAACATATGTACGTTCGTAGTGTGCGTGTTTGGATCAAAATTTATTGCAATAAAAGTATCGAAGTGAAATTTTTATACGTTTAATATTACGTAGTTTTTAAAATTACTACCGTAACGAAGTATTCATAGTTCATGTTTACAGTTTTTACGTGAATACAATTAAATATTATCTTTATTATTCAGTTTAATAATTGCAATAATTTCACAACCCTAAACCGAACACTCAGAATGAGAACTTTAGTCTACAGCTATTCAAAATGGCAGCAGGTCAGGGTCAAATTAGAATTTCGTGGAGCCTGAGGCTACCCTGAAGAGGTGATCCTCTGAATGAGCAACTGAAAAAAAAGCAGGTGTGCGTTGACCTGAAGAAAACATAAGTCATAAGTTACTCCTAACGATCTATTAAAAATCGTTTAAAAAAGATCTATAATAAAATATAAAATCATAAGTCGGAGCCTTTCTAAAACGTAAGACTTAGGATTGCCTAACCTCTACCTTTCGTCACATAATTCGTCCCTGTGTCAGATGAAAGGGTTATTTTTTACTGATTTGTTACAGTATGGAGTTATTACTGAGATAACAATCTAGCTTCCAAAAATCATATAAGAAAGCTATACAGAAACATTCTTCCTTATGTTATTTTTATTACTAGAAACAAAAGACTTATAGCAATTAGATAAAAATAATTTGTTCTTTATAAATAACACTATATTTTAAAATGAAATTTCCTTTATTGTTGCTATTTCTTTAACCTTTTCAATCACATTGAGACGTATGTATATTTTACTTTAATTACTTTCCTTTTTTCACTGTAAAACACAGTAATGTGAATAGTTCTTACGCTTTCTTTCTTCGAAGTTTCTAAATTACGAGAAAATTAGAAGATGATATAAGTATGTAAGTGTGGAGAGGGGGATTATGTTGAAAAGTAGCCAAAATATTGTATTAATTGAATAAATGGTTTTTGAACTATATCAATTTGTCTCGTTACTTATTGAATGGCCCTCGTACCATCTAATTGTAAGAATGAACTCGTCGAACCAATTTGTTACATCTGTTGCTTTCTGAAAGTTGAATTTGTATCTTAAGAAAACAATACTTTTATTCGTCGAATTGGTGAATTAAAAGAATGAACTAAAGCAAAAAGCATAATTTCGACGTTATGACTTATTCATCTCGTTCAGCAGATTTCAATCCAGTTGAGAGTATAAAAGAAATTGCGTTTATGTAATGCGCGGTGATCCCCTACAGCGAATAAAGCATAGGAAGAAAAATGATTGTACACTGTAATTACATGTTAGCAGGTTTTTAATCGACCTGTCGGTTTTCTACACGACAGACTGAAAAGAAATGTTCCTCTCTCGTTAAAAACGTAAACGAGATTGAACACAACCAATTATTTCCATTGAAATTGATAAATATTGTACATAATTATTTATACATAACAATTTTAATATTAAATAATTGCTCATTATAGTAGGTACGTATAAAAAGAAGATTATTTACTGTAGTATATATTAAAAGAAGGTCGTCAAATATTTATATATTTAATAAACGAGTTACAAAATTATTTGCTACACTTAAAGTTTAATATCCAAAAATAAATAATAATAATTGGATGTTTTTCATTTATTTTTAATATTGAAAAAATGGGCGATTTCAATATATTTTTAGGTATTTCTTTTATTGTTTATAAAATTTACTGAATAATTTACTAATTATCAAAAATATTTTATGTAGATATCTATATTTTTTGGCATATCTGTAAAAAATCGCATTAGGGCCAAAGGTCATACAAGTTTTGTGTTCAATTTTCGATCATTTCGTAGATTTTGAAAACTAAAAGAATCTTATTCTTACTGAAATGCGTCCTTTATTCGTGTCGAATATGAAAAAATATATTGTTGTAATCGCAATTCAATAGGTTCTGACAGATTACTTTAAAAGTAAAAAGTCAACAAAACTGGGCCAAAATTTATTTGCTTTTGTTGCTCAGCGCTGAACGTACGCATGAAACAGAAGGAAATACAAAAGGGGTGAAAAAGCTGCGAATTCGAAAAAGACAAAACAAAAGTAATTTATTATATAACACGAACCAACGATTAACATAAAATGAGACGGAAAATGGATAATCTTAAACACGAAACAGAGAAATAAAAACGATGGTCGACGCGTACAATAAACTGAGAAATCTATGATAGTGACTTTTAAAAGCGGGTAATATTACGCGTAAAAATCTGAGAATCTAATAATTTTAGGTGTTCCTCGCGTGAACTCCCAAACGGTTCTGTCGATTTGAAACGCTTGCGAGATTTAGGCAATGCAGCGGCTGGGGGACGATTCTTCTTGGTAATTTGGAAAAAATTAACCAGTGTCGGTTGGTCAATTAACCCGTTGTACTCGGAACATTTTTGAATATGATTAAGTCCAGATTTGTTTTCAAATGAAACTTTGAAAATTTAAAAGAAAAGAGTTACAAATACTTGTGACCTATTTATTTTTATTTAATATAAATAACACTTAAATTTCACGTTTTAAGATATTCTAATTAATTGCAAAAGGTGCGCTGGAAGCACCACTTAAGTGCAAAGGGATTTGATACCTGCTGATGACTATTCGTCAAGGCGATCTTTTCATCTTTATCTACTTGCGACAACCAATGAAGATTACATACTATTTCTCTTACTCTTTTTTGGCTTCTTGGAATGAAAGAAGTCCTCGAAAAGTTAGATACAAATTTCTGTTCTAATAATATATTAACCCTTTGCACTCGAAGCATTTTTGGATGACTCAATCTTAATTTCTTTTCCAATGAAGCTTTGAAAATTTGAAAATCCTATTTTAGAAGAAAGGAATTACAAATGCTTGCGATCTATTTACTTTTATTTTTTTCGTTAACTGCTTAAATTTCACATTTTAAAATATCCTAGTTATTTGCAGATGCCGGCCCAGAAGCGCCAAGATGATTTACTTGGTTACATTGCAATATTGTATAGACGTAAGTCATACAAAATTCATACAAAATTCTTCCATTGGGAATTTTGCGATTAGAGCATATCGAATACATAATTACTCTTTGAAATTCGGGTTCAATATCAGCCATAATCACTGTCACCGCTTTCTAACTTATTATCAATTGTTGCCGTATGTTGTCTTTCTCCCATAACCACGGTTCAATTAGTAAATTAAATTTTTGTAGGAATAAAATGAAGTAAATTCGCAAATAATATTTTAAGAAAACTTTTATTCAACCAAATCGTCCGACTGCCGACAATGAACTGCCTCTTATTTTCTGATTGCGTTTCCAGATGTAGATTGATTTTCACGCTGTGGATCCGTTTCCCGGGCAACTGATCCAAACGCTCACACGACGAGACATTCAATGCTCTTTCTCTTTTCTACAATTTTTAGATTATATTTGAAACTTTTGTAGAAACTAAAATACGGTTTTGACATTATTAACAATAAACGATATCTTTCAAAACCAACGATCGAGTAAAACCTTACGACGATGAAATTCGTATCTGGTTTCTACTAATTTAAAAAAATAGCATCGATAAAAACAAATTGAAACGATATGCATCGTCGAATAACATTTTACGAAAGACTACAAATGATCAATCCACTTAACGTTTGTACGACTTCATTCGATTGAAGTCCCCGCGCCGCTTAATCATCCCTAATAAATTATCGTCGCTGCGACGCACATAAAAATATATTAATACATAAACATATTTCTTAATTTGGTCTATGAATACAACTTATAGTACTATCACTTTTATATATGCTTAGATTTGATTACAATGCACTTATTCATCATTTGTTTATGTGACTTCTGATTTCGATAAGTTACTCTTTTCATAGTTTACAAACAGTTTTACACTTTTCTGATCATTTATGCTGTACGGTTAAACACGCTTTTGATTATATTAATAAATATTGCATTACAAATCTACACTAATTCTAATATAGCTTTCCTCTTATTTTCGTTTCTGCTTTTCTATTCAAACAAACTACTTAAGGGTCGATACAGAGTTACAACTATTGTAACGTTTCATAAAGCAGTTTTGGTAAGCTGCCGGGACCAGTTTTTGAATTGTAGAAATATTATAACAACGAGTGCTTTTCAACTTCAATTTTAATTTGGAAGAGATGATATAATTAATTGAAGCCAAATTGGCTGCATATTATGATGGATAATGAAGTAGTACAATATAATTCATTTGGACGAGGAGCCAGGTATTTATTTCGAAATATGCTCAACTTCGAGAGTTTCGACTGATACTGACGAATGTTATTGCGCTGGTGTAGTTGTTAAAGTGAAATTTCCATAAACCGTTGATAAAATCTTTACCTCCGTAAATAAATTTTTATTATAAGAATACGTATTTACACGTTTACATTTATACCTCATGAATTCTGCTTAATCGTGGTTTATGTCATTTATCGAAATTTCGAGATCGAGAACCAAGGTATTCACGTTAACTGTAAATGTGTTAAAAATAATCTGATTTAGAGATGCGCAAAGTAAAATTGCACCAAATTAACTAATGAAGAGACAAATAATTTGATATAAACAGTTTAGCATCTAGAACATCACGTTTGTCCGACTCTTTCTTATTGGGTTATCTTAAGAATAATATATGCTTTCATCTTTTTAAGACTGGAAAATACAAGTGATTAAAGCGAATTACATATAACATTTTGATCTTGGCTCAATGGACGCACAGAATATTATTTATTTCAAATAAAATAAGTAATAATTACTTTCTTCGAAGCATATTTGATAAATCTCTGTTGTTCACACATTCTTTGCGTCAAAAACATAGGACAATAATTGAAGAAATATATGCACGAATTTATAAATTATTGTGGCGGTTGGATTTGGACGCATATATGCGTCAATCGTCCACAAAGTGTTAATAAGGAACAGAAAAACTCTTCATTAAATGCTTATTACATAAAAGTGGAACATTTGAATTGTTCCTTTAATAAAAATATTGAAATAACGCCTGATCCAAATTGTTTTTTTACAGGTAATTCCACAGAGTTAACCCTCATAGAAAAATATGCATTTCTATTAAATGTTACTATTAAATGTTGGAAAAAAAGAAACGATTTAAATTGCAGCTTTCAAAATCAAGGTGAATTTGTTACATGTTCTTTACGCGTACTAAATAATTTGTTTATGTTCATCTGTTAATATCACATTAAACGTTCTATTCGAAAATGCATCATGTATGTATCTCAGACATGAGTATACGTACAGTACTAGAAATGAATTCAAAATCCACCTGTACAAGATAAGTTGTCTCGCCTGTTTTGGCATTGGTTGAAATATAGGACATACCACAATTAAGCCTTACTTTTCTTGGAATCTGTAAGCAGGGCATTTTGAATTGCAGTTGTTCGCTTCACGAAACTCCGAAACTCCGGCCACTTAAGCGTCCTGTGTCTCTCAGAACACGTCTAAAATCTGCAGTATGTTCGTGCTACTTTTACTTATATCTCTTTCCCTCTGTATCTGAAGCCTCGCGTGTATATGGAACAACCTCTACGTTTCTGTGGGGGCCGCTAAATCGAAAAACTTTGCCACTCGACGCCCAAGTCAAGAGTAGAACGAATCGAAATAAAATGATAGCTGGTGGTACGGGTTTAGGGTTAGGCCGGCTAGTTGCGGTGCTTCAGAATGATAACGGTTGAGGGCGCGTTTGCACGAAAAAGAAAGAGGGACAGAGAAAGGGAACCGGGGAAAGCGAACTTTTCGTACATGTTTGAATGAAATGTAACGGTACGTAATTATTCCTCAGAAATACCAACTCCATCGTTTTCCATTCAATAATCGCAAAAACATGTTTTCCATACACTACTGTCTAATGGTGAAACTGTTCAAGTTAATATACATATTAACCCTTTGCGCTCAAGTGGCGCCTCTGAAGCGACATATGTCATTTGTTAGAATATTTGAAAATGTGAAATTTGAGTGTTATTTGTATTAAAATATTGCAAATTAATGAAAATAAATTAATTCATAAACATTTGTAACTATTCTCTTTCAAAATAGTACTTTAGAATTTTGCGAGTTTCACTAAAAAAGATACCTGAACAATTATACTCAAAAGTGCTTCGAGTCCAAAGGGTTAAGTCTTTCAATTATCTTTCAAAATAAATACACTACATAAAATGTACTCCTTTAGATGATGCAACTTCTGTATATAAAACTTTTTCGTGCATTACATACTGTGGAAGTTATAGAGGTGTGCAAGTTGTGTGGACCACCCTGTATAGGATGTCCAGTAATTCGTAAAAAACTTGCAAAATACCGAAATGTATGTGTAATTATAGAACTGCAATAGGATCAATAGATTTGGAGATATTTTCTTCCAAATGAGTGCAAACGTTAATAGTACAATTGGATCTGGTCACTATAATCGCGGATTATGTTATCAATCGGCTATTGTTATCACAAACAGTCGGTTCCAAGGCATTCGCCTATTATAATCAAACTTCGATAATTGTTATTAATTGTAATAATTGTAATAATTAAAATCTTATTTTTAACTGAAGTACACCTGTTATGTATAAAATATGAAAATAAACTTTCAAATTAATTTTATATTGTTTTCACAAACAGTTGTTTATAAAAATGTATCACATATATATTTTGAATAAATGCATAACGTAGTGTTAAGAGTACAATTTATGAGAAGTATGTAATAATTCAGTTAGTATTACCTAAAATTGCAAAATCCAAATTGATCGTAATAAGCAAATTCCACGGTATTATTATCATAATTTTATAGCGTTCCGACGCATAAATAACGGAAAGATGTTAAACAACAGCGACTGCCTGTTATTATAAAAGCTCGTATTCTTAAAACATGGTAGTTGAAAATACAACTTGTTGATGCGTTTATTTATTCAACAAACGAATACTGAGCATTCTTCTTATTATGTATGCAATACAAACATAATTTTCTGCTCTCACTGCATACGAGTTACGTTATGTATATTCGTAACTCAATAATTATAATACCTCTACGTAATACACTTGCAAATTGCATTTAAATGAAACCTGGTGCATAAATAATTTCGAACTGTACCCACAAGTTCCTACATTAAAATCTTGTTAGAGTCTTGCGTTGTTGACAGCATTATTGCACAATGTAACGATGTGAAATGTATTTGGAAATATTTGGAAAACCAAACAGAATAATAAAAATATGACTAGGTAAAGATACGTAAATCAGGATACTTAATTAGTTAACAGTTGTAAATTAACAAGAAAACGCTTCGGATAAAAAAGTCGAGCTTTTTTTAATCCGATTCCTTTTTTCTCTCTTTGGTGTCGGATGAGGTCTGTTACACGCGACGGTGCGCATAAAAAGTACAACGATAACCAATTAACGTGGAATTACATTATGCGAGATGGGTGTAACATATGGACAATGTGTCGTGCTCATTAACGTATCATTAATCAAAGTTGAAAACAGGTAGATATAGATATCTACCGGCAAAGGATTTAAATTATCGAACTTTCCAGGAAAGTAGAATACACTACTATGGTATCGACACATTGATCGATCGCGCAACTCCGAAGAAATAAATACCTTAAATGAAGTCACGGGATTATAAAACAAGCTTTCGATTAACCTTTGAAGGTGTTTGACGGCGATCGCTGCAACGTATAAACTACGTTATTTTGTTTAAAGGGAAACTTTCGTTCGATACCGAGCAGTTTAAAAGGAGCAAAACTTTTATAGGTCGAAAACTGTCTGACACTAATAATATTCTTTTTGTTCTTTATGATATCAAACTTTTCCTTCCTTTTTAATTGATTTTAAATCAATACGCTGCAAATTTAATTATTAACAAAACTTTTTCCTTTGGGATACTGCTTTCAATAACGTATCTTTAATATTCCTGTGTTAAATACTTTGAAAAATAATCAACGTAAAATTAGAACTATTTTCATAAGTCGACTCGGCATTTGTTGTTAAACATTTTTTTCTTATTTTTTTAAATAAAAATTTCGATTACGAAATAACGCCGATGAATTTGGCTAAAACTTAGACATTTTGTACTTCAACTGATGCTGATAAAAATTTACAACTGGATCTATTTGATACTGTAATTTCTTTTTCGTGAAGAGTTGAAAGGTTAATTATAATAATCACCAATATTATAAATTCTTATAGTTTTTGATTTAATGTTATGATTGAAACTATTATTCTTTTCCTTTGTAGAAAATAATGCTATAAATAGAAATTTTGCAATATTTACGTAGGCAATAATTTAAGAAAAATTAAAAGAAATTCTGACTGCCTATGTACAGACCTATCAATTCAGTTATGAAGGTCATTGTCATAGGATAGACAATTTTAATGCATCTAAGCAGTTCCCAACTGCTTTTATCACAGCAGGAGTAAATAGTGAAAAATATCAAATATTTTTAGAATCGCATTGCTTTTTACGTTAAAGAATATCAGGCAATAACATTTAAATTTCAACAGGATAATGCTGCAATTTATCGTAATGCGAATAGTCGTACAGTATCCTGACTTTCAAATAGCTGGCATATTTCCCAAATAATACGAGCGTGCGGCGTGTATGAAAGTATAAATTTCTAGAATTTTATTAAAATAATAAAATAAAGATGCCCTACAGTTTAATAATTAACAGAATGAAAGGAGAATATATCAACTGATCAATCGTAACGAAACAGTAATTGATTAAAAATCGATATCCATTGTAATCAATTATTAACTAAACGAGAAATTCAATGAACTTGAGTTTCAATCCATGCTTCATTTCTTTACTTGATTAGTGCATAATTTTTTCATAGAATTATATTAAAAATCAGCTATTTCACACATTGACTGTCGTAGTGAAAATGAGCATGTATGGTAAGACATGTTAACACTAATTATAAAGAAAACGGATCGTTAATTTTCAAATTTAAACGTTGAATTTACTATCTTATATTATTCTGTTCAATGAGTTTTAACCTTTTTTCGATTTTGTAATCTCTAATTTGAAAACTATTTGTTTCGAGTACACACAACTTTGTAAGAAATCTTGTTTTTAAGAAACATTCCGTGAACTCTCCTGTATACAATCACATGTACAGTTGTTGCTGATATTTTTCAATTTATTTCACATAATAGGAAGTGCTTTGATAAAGTTCTACGTACTTTTGATCCAATAAGAAAACTAACATTTTTTAAAATATGCATAACGGAGAGGAATTTTTTCTATTTAAACTGTAAGTTTCTAACCACTTTAAGCATAAGTATCTTTAAATCTTTGTTCCAATTATTTGTTAATATCTATTACAGTTTTCAGAATATACAGGGAGAAAAGGAAACACACATTAACATTTAAAAAATGTTTTCACTTTAAAGAAACCGCAAAGTAGTAAAAATGGAAAATTGTTTGATACTTCAATTGAAGTGTACAAACATGCAAAGTTAAAAGAAACTCGTGTGTTCAAGTTGCTGAACGTTTCTTGGTAGTGGTACTATGGTTCTTGAAGGACCCCTTGATGCTGTTCAGTTTCAGAAGTAATTTATTCACTACATAAAGTAAACATAACACAAAAGAATATTCAACGTATTTTTAATTGTAATTTATTACAGTGTGCATTGACAGTAAAAATTGGTTTTTAATTTTCATTACTGGTATTATTGAAATTCGTTTTAAAAACATCACTTCGTAATTCCGCTTTCGGGTCAGAACAAATTAATCGAATATCCTCTGAAAAATGCGCTTATCAAATAATTCAAACTGTAGTCTGCAGGAGACGCCTCTTTTTACATTCAATTAAATTTTGACTAAAATTTTTAATTCAACTTTTATGAAACCCTTAAAATTATTATAAGAATAGAATTATTTGTTAATCAACGTTCCCTATAATATATGTTTTTTTAATTTCAGTTGAATAGTATTGTAGAGCAGTTTATAATTTTATCTAACTGTTGGGAATGTGGTAAAATTCAGAACATAATAAATAAGGTTAACTGAATTGAAGAATCGGATTGCTTTTTTTTCTAAGATGCTAGTTTTTCCAAAATTTGTAGTTAATATTCATTTGGCTTGAATATCAATATAATATAAAAATAGTAACAAAATTTTTTTAATGACTTATACACTTGAGCAAATATGTATAATTGAATGATAATGAGGTGAACCAATAATACATATCGTATATTTGAATTCTCCTAAATAAAGTGATCCGATTAGTCCAATATATGCAGCTTAGCTTAGCAAATAGATTACATATTATAAAATATTAAATTTGGATACTGTACAAAGCTATTAATAATGAATATTACGAATTTTTTTACGAATAACTTATAGAAATCTTACAAAAGACACTAAGGTTTCTAGTTCGTTGCGATCTTTACACTTCTCCATTTTTGACAATAATGCTGTGATAAAGTGTCTTAGTTGATCTTTTAAGGCTATGGATAGGACATGGTGGGGATGAGAAGGACTGGTAGGCGTTCTAGGACCAAGGAGCGTGATTCAGGGTTGATGCGTAACGGGTCGAATGAGTAATTGTACGAGGAAGGGTGAGCCAGGGTTTGTGATAATCTAAACTAAGTAAACTGGTTAAATTGGTAAACTCTAAATTAAACAAACCAATGATAAATATGTCACTTGCATTGGTAAACCTTTTTCTCATGTTTTGTGGGGGGTAGCAATAATGTAACAAATTAACCCCTTAACCTATCATTTTCCAATGAATGTGTCAGTTAAAATTAAATATTTATTGCCTCGATGAAATATTATTTATACTTCGCTCTTAATAAGTCTTGACTACATTAGCTATGATCGCAATTAAACTTAAAATTGACTTGTAATCGGAATTTGAAGAGGAGAACTCGCATCTGAACTATAGGATGCGTCACAAGTGTGACTCGATATTGTAGGACAGGGGGATAAAATAGAGGAATATGAATTACTAATAATACATGCGATTAACATGTACGTATTATTGTACAGGACAATAATCATAGAAACATCGCACAGTTATCTCAGATTTAGACATTTACAGAAACATAGAAATGATCGAACAATGCAATAACGGTTTAAGGGCGATATGTGATGTCTCGAACTAGTTTATTTGGATTACAGTGTATTACGTTGCTACCCAATACCTACCATTGTCTTACCAATTGGTAATGCTTGCTGTATGTCTAACCGTCTATCTACACGTAATCCAATATGGGAATACAACTCTCTCCAGTGGTGCATTAGCTGTTCGTTCAGTCGGCTAACGCTAAAACAGAGAAGGCGATTCCTTGAAAATTGAACGTCCAGTTTAAAATCACTGAAATTAACAAATAATTCCACAGATTAATTTATCAATCGTTCAAATACGTCTTGTACACAGTATTCTACTTATTATGAGTACATCATTCGAACGTCTATATTGCAGTTAGAAAAACGAGGAAATAATTAAAAAATGTTTCTTAACCAAAGAGAGTATAATGTTAAAATCCAATCACCCTTAAAGTTGCATATTATAATCTTTGGAGGATCGGTATTTTTTCATTAAAAAGTTGAGTTTTTACGGAAAAAAACTGCTAAGTTTGTAGGTGGCTACTGTAACGGCCAGGCTGGCGCCCTCTGAAGCTTAAAAAAATTTGAAATGAGAGCATAGAAAGTTCCTTCGGTATGTATTATTAAAATAAAAAAGTATTAATACTTTATGCAGAATACGAATGAAACGAACACTTGGTTATTAATTGCGGGTGGAGTCAAGTTTAATATGTTCTTACAAATTTAAATCAATATCGGTAACCCAGTTTCATTTTATAGATTTCGATTACTACTCGAAAGCAGTAAAAGTAAAGTTTGCAGTGTAATCGTTTTATACTGGTTGGTTTAGAACTCAGCTATCGGAAACGCAAGCACTTGATTCAATATTAGAATGACTCAAATCACGAGTTGCATTCGAATTTTGTAAATAAAAGATCGATGATATTATATTATATCTTTAAAGTGAAATTTATTTCGTACAGCGAAGCCCTGGCTAAAGTGTCACAGTCTCGTTTTTTTAGAACTATTTGTGATAGAAAAAATTATTTGCATGAAAATTGCATGGTAAAATGAATATCATATTTTGCAATTACAATCAAAGGAATTTAGTGTCATGAATATATTGGTAAAAGCTTAGTAACGAAAAATAGGAAATAAAAAAGTTTTACCATTGGCAACACATCAGTAGTAAACTTCTAAGCATTTTAAAGTGTATATACATATACCTCCCTTCCCCTCTCTTTCCTTCAGGGTGAACTCTTCTCATTTTGTTGATCTTTTTCACATTCATTCAATCCTTACTGCATTGCTTTAATCTTTCAAAGTACTCATAAAAGATTCGAATGAACTTGGAGCACTATTTTTATTTTCTTACATGCAGCTAGACTCTCGTATAACGCGATTAATACGTTATGCATTATACAAGTTGCTTTTTTCTCGGAGATGGGTAATAATTAATAATTAAATACTTTAAATACTGTTCAACTTAAATGAGATAGTATTTTAAATAGAATGAATAATTTCAACGATAGAAGATTTTCATTTGAACAATTTGAACCACAAAATGAAATATCTTTGACGTCCCAAATTACAAAATAACATATTTTAATAGTTTGGAACACGAAAGAAAATATTTTATAACTTCTATTATATAACACGTTATAGGAAAATCGTCCAATAGAAATTCGCGTTGCAGGAACTCGCGTTATGTGGGAGTTTACTGTGCTAATTAGAAGGTTCGAATTCAGAGTTCGAATCTATTTGAGAGCTATTCTATCCAAACACCAGTCAAAACAGAACGAAAAAGCTCTAGTTTAGAGAAAATGTATATTTAACTCTTTATTTTCAAGGTAGGATGTTGAAAATTTGCTGATTGGTTAAAGATATGTATCAGCGTTCTCAAATTACAGTGATAAATGAAGAAAATAGAACTAACCATTCCTTCTCGATATTTCAATATTATATTTACTTTGTACTATTTAATACCGATAATTACCTAAATTATTACATCGAACGAATATCTTTTTCTACATATGGATTAAAAATCATTATTATGTTCAAAAAATCAGAAAAGATAAATTAGTTAACACTTTAACTGTCACACTGTAACTACTCAAAATTTCATTTGATAATAATTTTATTTTTGACAAGCTTTATATTCTGTTTCCACAATATTTTAATATTTCTATTATTTATAATTTCGAATATCTGCCAGGAATATTTTCAACCAAATAATCGAAGAATTTCTAATATAGGCATATAGGCCACTATTTTTAATGAAAATTCAAGTGTCACCCATATGTGGGTAATGTGACAGTCAAAGTGATAAATATAAAGGAACTAATAAATGATAAATGATTCATTAAAACTGAATGACACATTCATAATTGTTACACAACTTATCGCCTTATAGTTAGCCTGTAATAGTTATTACAGATTAACGTTGTATGATAAGGGAATCGTGACGTTTCATCGTGTAAAGCATTCTGTCGCTTTGCCACTTCGGTTCCTTTTCTTCGTACGTGGCAATCGACTCTTGCCGGAACTAGTAGAGGCAATAAGACGAGAGAACACCACCTGTTTCCAAGTGTTATGAAACCTTCGGCTACCAGCACCGTCTTTCACAACGACAACTTCCCACATAGATACACACTGTACTTTACCCACATGTTCGAATCTTGCTACAACCCCTCGCTTCGGCTCCGTTAACACCAACTTCTACCCATCAAGACCATTACTTCCGAGGTTACTCTTTACGGGTCCACGAGATTTTGTCGCCAAATATTGCAGATGACGCTTAATCAGATACTCCTTTTGTTCGCCATCCTCTCGAGGGGCTTTCGTCGAATGGTTTTCCATCGGTCTGTTTTTATATTAATAACATCGTTTGTACCGTATGGTCTGGCGGAATTGTTTCTTGTGACCGATAATGGGGGTTTTGTACTACTCGAAATATCATGACGCCGATTATTAAACTTTAAAAGTACAGTTTTTATTTTAACATGAAAACTCGTTTGGTTTGATTCTTTTTTCGATATGAATTATCGTCTTTTTTAAAAAGACGTAGTGCATAAAAATACAACGCTTGCGCTCTTTTCTGTAATACGCTGTGAAATCACTTTTCAAACTAAACATTATTACGGATTAGAATGCTTTAATTTTTTGCTTCGATAACGTTTAAATATTACATTACACCGAAAAATTAATTTAATAGTTTACAGTAGTATATTATATTTGCACAAAACGAGATCCTTTAAATTTCAGAAATGAAATGCATCAAACGGCAAATAATTGTGTAGATTCAATTCTATGAGAATTTTTCTACGCATTTGCTAGGTTAGAAATGGGGATCAGGGTAATCTCTCGAACCGCTGTGTGATACATTGTAACTCACAATCAGCCGTGAACAACCGGGTAATCTCTCGGAGTAACGTGATACGTTGTAACCCAGCAAATCAGGACAGCGACATGTCATGTCGCTTTAAACCACCGCAGTCACCTCGATATTTCTACAAACGTTTAAATCCGTAATTGGTCTATATACCTTTGGTCCACGACGTCAGCCATTAATTAATTTCTAATTTTATACGGTTACTATTAATACTATCGTTTCATTTCAATACACTTTACTACCTATTTTCAACATTATATTTATATCGTATGTATTATTAGATTTTAATAATATATTAACAATGAGTTTTATCGATTGATATTTAACAAGGAAGAGTGCTCGATCTTCTTCTCCTAATTATTAGTTGTACGAATGAGTTCGGTACCTTTTTATCATATATTCGATGCTTGTTTATAAGCAAAAGGAATACACGTTATCACTAACACTTCTTCTACTTTTCTGGTAGTTGGTAGATTCCGTTTCCGTAGCGGTCAAAAAAGATGGTAATCTGAGGAGGCCATATCTGGGGAAAATGCTTCATGGATGAGAATCTCCTAGCCCAAAAAAGAAATAACTTTCAGAGTTGTTTGACCCAAATGCAAAAAGAATACAGTGTCTAATGTGCTCCTTTTGACACGCCATGGCGCGAAGTATTGCTTTTTAAAGTTATGTACTAATTAGGTTAAAGTTATACCTATAGTGTATTTAGTAGGGTGGAGTTAATACTTTAAGATACCGAAGCGGTGTGAAACGTAATTACAGCTGAATATATATAAAGGCCCCGAACTTATTTGTACACCTACTATAAATGATAAATTAGACATTATCAAAGAAATTGTTGGTATGCGTTTATCTATTTCTTATTATACATCAAGGTATCGACCTGTAATAATCGCTTTGATTAAATAACGTATGAGATCAATATTTATTTGAGCATCGTAGATTGTACACTAATTACATTTGTCGTACGATACTGTCTATTTAAATGTTTCAAATAATATATATCGTAGTTGGTTGTTTTGGTTAAAATGTAGCACCCTGTTTCGAACAACTGTCTGAATGCATATCCCCGTTCTAGATTAAAAAACTTAACTTTTAAAAGCACATTTCATTTCTGACAAAATATGAAAGAAAATGTTACATTCTAATTTTATTACGACAATATTTGTAGCGGAAAATATGAATAAATTCATGCTGCGCTCGCGAAACGAGCATTGTCTGCAGACCTGAAAAATTCAACGACGGAAGATTTTCAAAGATTACTGTAGCGTATTCCAGTATATACTCGCGTATTCATGAATATTAACGATCATGCCTTCTTTAGTTATCGTTACACGGCTCGGAAACGCGTTGAAGTGATAGCAAACAATAAGGCGGGTGCAAAATCGAACAACTCAAAATGGAATCGCTGGACAAAAGGGTGCGCGCAACCACCCCTCTCGTTACATTTCCATGTACGTATTTGCTATAACAGGGAATTATCTGTCGATTCTAGCCGTGTAAGTTACTGCAATGCCGATCCGGTTACGACGGTAATATTCTGACCCCGATGAACTAGCGTAATGCCTAGTCGAACAAAGCAACCTGCTCGGTGGATGGAGAAACTTAATCTTCCATGTACGCGACCTGAAACGTAATGAATGCGAGTAATACAGAAACCGGAAAAGCTACCATTCGTTGCCATCTTATCATGAACCTTTATTACGGCTACCTGTAAATGATCCCTGTATCGTATATACTATTACCAGATCTTTTAAATCAATCTTCCTTTCGTAATTACTTTGTGTTTAGATGAAGATTTTTGTTTAGAAAAATTTGATCTTTATCGGATGGAATGATATTTGATAAAAACACAATTTTGTAACATACCTTGTAGATACTTCGTATCTTTATTTCGTAAACAAGACGTTTTGAAATAAAAAATACAGATTGAAATGTTTACGGTTAAAAATTGAATAGTAGTAACTATCAATTGATGAATTCGTTTGTTCCAACAAAGAATTAACCCCTTAACTTATAATTTTTCTAACGAGTGCGTCAGTTGTTAGAGCTAAATGCGTATCCCTTCAATATTAAAATAAATGGAAAATATTAAGAAAATGGAAAGATTACATATGTTTCACGCCTGACGTGCCTTTAGTATACAAACTGCAATTAGAATTAAATGTAAAATTGAGTTTTATTCAAAATATAGAGGATAGAAGTCACATTATACACGGGGTGCGTCACGAGTGTGATACGATATTTTTGGGTAAGGGGTTAAACACTTTGTATTAAGAATATTGATGAAAAGTTTATGTAGTATTCTTATCAAATGTTATGCTCAAAATTGGTACGCCGTGAATGCTATTCTGCGGTATGTTTATTTCATCAAATTATGCCAGATTTATTTTTTAAGCCAGTTTAGTAGATAAAATGTATACCGGTTCACGTCTTGGTGTAATAAACTTTTTCAAATGCCTTTTTAATTATTTTCTTATTTATTTGAACGACTATTTATCAAATTATTTTGTAAAATGTATTGCAATTATGCAGGTTAATAACTATTTAACGATTATTAAAATTTGTAATGAAAAACACTTTCTTTACTAGATTTATTACATTTCGCTTGGGAACTTCCGCCTTTTATTATATTTAGCTCGTTTAAAATTTCGTTTAGTATTTATTACTAGACAAATTGTAATATGTAGTTTTGTAAATAAAAATCAATAAATGATAGTTTAACTTGATACGAAATTAAAACTATTAATTTGATGTTTTTTGCTTATTAAATTAATTTTACAAACAAATTTAATAAATGAGTAAAATATTGGAAAAGTTATTGCTATAAGAATTGAACCTGTGACCCGTCACAGTAGATTACAGTGGTTCAAATTAGGTGAGCTACGACATAACTTAAAAACAGTTTTCAGTATCATGCACATATTTTAAATGGTGAAAACTTTTAAAGCTGTTTTCCTCAACTGACTAATAATTACATCTTAAAAATGACACGACCCAAAATAAAAAAAATCAATGCCTCTCGTTAAAAAAATGTATGCATTATTAATATGTATACTGCATAAAGTTGTTAAATATTTGCATTTTTATTATTCCGGTTTTGCAACATTTTTTAAATTCTGTTAAATTGCATAACGTATAATCTGTAATAATTGATGAACCTTTTTTGGAAAAGTTAATTTATACTGTGTTTTAATTTAAAATTCACATTGAGGATAAAGAGACATTTCATTTTTATGATGTAATACCGTTGAAACTTGTCGAAATTGAATATTATAGTAGGATTCAAAGCATCAAATAGTAAAAACACGTAATCGATACGCCAGAATAATATTCTACTTTCTATCGATGAGATCATACAATCTTTCTCCAGGCGAACGTTCATTTTTGGTTAATCGAACGCTTTAAGGCGTTCGTAACTTTTCGGTCAATCTAATCGAAAAAGGAGAAAGAGGGTGGACGAAAGAATACGAGTAACCAACTTCAAATGCAATTTCCGAACTTACGAAAGTACAAGTACGACATCGTAAACCATTCGAATTCCCCCATTGTTCCAAAAGCGTATCAGAACTTCTTTTCATCTCCAAACAGTTTTGATACGATGAATATTAATTTTTGGATTTTATACTGTATATATCGAGAACGGTACATCGCTGTCTACCAGGCAACGTCCCATTCCGTCCCAATTTCACTTTTACGAAAACTGAGCGGTTGCGATTTTTAAATTCACCCGTTTTGCGTTTCCGGTGTCGGTTAATCGCGGTGAACGCCGAGTTTGCGGTGCAAACTTTATTTCACGCCCAGCAACCATTACTGCCTCCCGTCCCGTCCCTTCCTTCCTTCCGTTATACCCCTTTCCGACCGTGTTCACTGAAAAATTGCACCTAGTAGATTACGCTTGTAGGGGTGTCAAACGACAACGCGACGAGTTTTCAATTTTTATCGACTTTCATTTTACATTTTTTCAGGTGTTATTTGAGTATAAACATTGAAATTCGATCGCTTATTTTTCTCTATTCTCGTCAACTTTCCTGTTCGCGAATATAATTGTTCAAAATAAATTGTAATCCGTATTCGTACATTTTAATAGAATAAAACTGAAAAAGGAATAGAATCGCTGTTCCATTAGTTTGACACTCTTTAAAAATCTCACCTTTCTAATTGAATCCTATTGTAACATATACGAGTAACAATCATTCAAATCACATAGCTATTTCTTTTCGTTCTTCTATGATTTCTTATGATTTATATATATTTTTGTTACAGGGGGCCCGCGGACATTTTCTGCTAGGCCTTACCGAGGAGGTTGGTTCGTTTATTTGGTTTGCAATTAGGATTAGTTGGTAGATCTTTTTCTCTAAAAAACAGCCAAATCCTTTTCCTTGATCTGTAATGTTCTCACGTATATTATCTCGCTTTCACGTACATTTCTATATATGTATCTACATCTATATACATCTCGATCTATGTTTATATCTATATGTGTGTTTGTAGACGTGTACGGATACATTTTTTCCTTTACTCTCTGTCTTTCTGTGTCTACTTGTAATTGTTCCTGTCTCTGTCCTACCTTCTCTTGTTTTTTCGGACATCACTTGATCGTGTTAACAACAAACATAACTAATCTGTTACCGTTACTTTATGTCTGTGTATTTAGTCTAATGTATATCGATATGTGCACACCGATCTACGAAATATTTCCACGAAATATGCCATACGCGAAAAAAGAAAACGAAAGAGATTCTTATATTAGAAAAATTATGTACAATATTTCGAAAGAGGTGGTTTTTCATGAGAAAACGAGTTGAAAATTTATTAATTGAAAGTTTTCGAAAATTTCGATAAAACAATTTGGTTGTGGTCACTCTGATCGTAATTTTGATTTTCCATTAATTCGATAATTAAAAATGTAATTACTGGCCAATTAAAGTACATTACTAACCAGTTTATGATATTAATGGAGTTCAATTCACTTTTTCTTTTTTTTTTTTTGGAAAATTAAAACGCGTATTTAAGAATTTGATTTTATATTTTCGATTTATTTTTTCATATAGATTCACTGCTCATTGTTTTAGATAAAAATAATTGGAATTATTATTACACTTAATTATAAACACGACGACTGCCACGGAGACTCATCCTATGACTTGAGTATTAAATTCAGTAAAACCAACTAATTAATAAGAAAGAAAATAGAACGAAAAATCTTTGATCTGAAAGTTTAAATTCGAAAAAAGGTACAGCAAATGTTTAAAATTCGGACTAAGATTTTGATAGTAATAGTTGGTTACAAGCGAATCGTCTATTTTTGTTTTCTCGCCATTTTTGAACGTAAAACAGGAAACTATTATTCCTCATTTAATTGAAGTTGTATTTTCGGTAAACGCCGTGGGCTACATTTCACGTGCCACGGATCATGTTAACGAATTAATGCTTCAATGCACTCAATTACACACATTAATTTGCATTTCGTAACAGTCAACGTGTAAATATTTTACATTACTTACATCTAAACTATAAAATCATAATATATAGACCTCGAAATAATCGAATATTGTTAAAATTTCTGTATCTTTCTTTATAAGAATCTCTTCTAAACCGCATACAACACGTCTCATGGAAAAATTTGCACGTGTGTATGTATACACATTCATTCGTATCTATGAATGATTTTTAACATCATGCAATGTCTAACACGCTAAGTCTTCGCTGTTTCAACGCCAAATCGTTTCCTCGTGTCAATGATTCGTGCTGTTAGCATTAGTTGATTAATGTTTAGATGTATGATCGTTATGTGTAACCTTTGTTTTCGACACGTGTGGTCTGAATGCACAACACAAGAAGTCCTATTCTGTTTATGTGTCTCTGCCGTAATCTTGGGAATAGAGTTCTTTTTCCCATTGTTTCGTCCTACTATAGATTATCTACGCAGATTTGGTGAGTATAAAACGTTGCCGATTCGTTCTATTTGTTACAGCTCAGAAGCCTAAAAGAACTTTTTTCATATGTGAAGAGTGTAGATAAATTTTTACATAGAATTTTATTGTTGCTGTTCTTACGCAATGCTGTCCTGGGCCTTTTTTATTCACGTTTTTGGCAGTATTGAAAGATGACGTTATGCAGCTCGCACAGTTCTTTGAAAGCTATTACCAGCTTGAAATGAAATTTTACTGAGAGAAATTCAAAAGTTTGCCATATATCCGGCATATATTTTTGTATACGTGCATTAATTGTGCTTTTAGTAAATAATTATGCTTATTCCTTTACATGTTTCATGCTCTTTAAGTAACTGTATTTTTACTTACAAAAATATTAATAAATGTTAGTGATTAAACTTCTTGTTTTGCAGAAAAAAAGTTGATATGTTGCTTCAATCGTTTTATACATCTTTATTATAGATCTACAATCTTCCAATTTTTTCAAATAAATATTCTAAATGTATACTTAAAATAGTAAGTACACCGTTATTTACACAAACGAATAATGAGTTTGTTGTTGAATATTTTGAAGCGAAACATGTATTTGTTATCTTCTTTCACAAAGAAACTAATGATGTGTTACATTAAAAAGAAAGTAAAAAATAACATATGTGTTATTTTCCACAGTTATTATCCGTTTTATTATCCGTATTAAACATGAAGCGGCTGCTAATATTAGTCAATGTAAGATTAAAATGTCTATCAGTAGTTATTCACTACCCGTGCGCGATTGTCTGCCGACCCAGTGTTTCGAAATCGTGGCATTTACGAATAGTGAACGAGTTGATATGTTCATTTTGTTTAACAAATGCAATCAAAATGGTACTAAGGCTGCAAGGCTGTATCGAGAGACACATTCCAATCGGCATCAGCCCCCACGTTGGTCTTTGTAACGTAAGTACTCCAGAACACTTATCGAGAGACCAAAATAATTCAAAGAGGTTTTAGCTTCAATAACGGCAAAACGAATAAGTTTAGGGCATAAGAACGTAGCACTTTTATGGAGAGTACAAGAAACTGCATCGATTGATGCAGCCAAAAATCTAGGTTCCCAATAAAAAAAAGTGTAGTTGCATTTTTCTGATACGCCAATGCACAAAAGTGCATAAAATTTCATTGCACATTACGCACCATCTGATGCCATATGACTTTTACTTGTAACATCTATTCCCAGCCGTTTAGGTGGTACAGCCTGTTCCAGTTGCGTGGACCACCCTGTATAAGCCGCTAGTCTGAATTCGGCCTAACATGAAACGAGAGCCAAAACACCCAGGTAATATAGGATGTGCGACAAAGAGGGGCATTAAGGCAATATCTGAGAGCAACACAGTATATTCCACAATGAACAAAAACAGTGTTATTCGAAATGTTTAAACTGGTTAAACATTGCATTTGACCTCCGTCATGTTTTACCGCTAGCTTTAACGAAGTCAATTAAAGTTTGTCGTTGTTCAGGAATAATAGTTTTTATTTTGAGACACAGTTGGTATGAATTGGCTAGAGGTGGAAGATTTATTTTGCTTTTGGAGGTGGGAGGGGGGCTTCGAGCTGTTGTATGGACTCACAGGAGGTTGCGTGTTAATAATTGTGTTTATAATAATAGGAATGCGGCAAGTAAGCTATTGAAGAGAAATAAGGAAAAAGGAAGAGGAAGTCGATATCTCGAGTCAGATTTATAATAACATAATGATTACGTTACTTGTGAATCATAAATTTAAAAAAATATATATTTGTACGCATACTTACGTTAACAATGAAGACAGAAAAGTAAATGTTTATTTATCGGCCATCTATTATTAAAATATTTTTCGTGTTTTAGTCAAAGAGTAAGACTTCACGATTATTACAACCATCACTGGTCTTCAAACATTTTTATTTACTTAATTTTGATTCTTAGCCTACATTCTGGAACTGTTGTTGTAAATAATCGGTTTAGAAATTACGTAGAAATGATGCTTTCTGAATTAGATTACAAAAGTACTTTTTCAATTCGAGTTTCACGACGACGCTAACGAAAAGCATTCGTCCTTTTCTCATGGCACAACTGATACTGATTGGGAGAAGGAAAGAAACACTTTGATATGTAAATACCTATTTGTCCTGAGTTTAGGAAAAACAAAGTCTAACCAAGTTATCTGATTAACCAGTAACTGGCTGTGAGTAACTATACTAATGTAAACCAAGCTTTAAATGCAGGATAATTATAGTGTGGACAGAGTTGGATACAAATTACATTGTACAAAAATTTAGTACACAAAGTAGCACAGAAACGGTCATAATAAAATGTAAACATTTTTTATATGAATGATGAAGTAGAAGATACGTATAGCGCAACTTTATTTTCTGAAATAAATGTACTTTTAATATATTCTTTCATTAATGAAATTACTCATTTTTCGTTCTACCATTTTTTCATCTTTCAGAGTATAATGACATAAATGAAACTTGACATAATGTTTAAGAAAAGTTAAATGTTATAAGTGTTGCGCAAGTATCTAAAGATAGGGTAATTATCATTCTGACTTCAATTGATATAAATTATTATCTCCCTATTATTAATTTCCTGCTTTGTAGCTTTTAGATGCATCAATTAACGCTGTCAAATTGAAATTTTTATTGCGGTTATGTCAAGCAAATGAAGAAAATTACTATATTATTAATGATTCTTTACCGTGCGAACTATCAATAAAATTAAACTTAAAATTTAATTGGAAATAGGAGACAGTTTAGTTATATCTGACCTGTATGTTTAATTACCAGGGTGGTGTGATATTACTAATTGTAAGTAAGGGTTTTTAATTGAAACCTTTTCATATCCTGAAATGTCTAATAAAGGTTAACTCGCTCGTTAATACACCTGTGACCGATAATGTAAGGCAAAGCCATTTAACATTTTTTAGCTTAACACTATGACGTCAATGACGTAGTGATATCAAAAAGCGATAGTTTTTATATTCACATTTTATATTTATAGATAAGTAATTTGTCCTACAATTATCACTTACAAATACATGTTAAAACAGTTTTTGTTTGTTAAGACTTATCTGCTTTAGCCATGTACATTTAGTTAAATATATTCCGGAAAATATTAAAGTTCATGAACGAACCGTGTACATTTAGTTACATTTTATTAGTTTACCTTACGTGGGCTTCACCGATATCTACTCTAATGAAAATGGTGGAAAAATGACGAAAAATTTCAACTCTACGAACATATTGATATTCAATATGAAATTCTGCGCATAGAAAAGTGTACATCACGGTGAACGTATTACTAATTAAGAAAAAAAGTAACAAGTAATGTATAACTTCTTCCACAAACCCCAAGAACAACTGAATCTCAACATAAACATATATAAAAAAATACGATGCAGTTATATTAAACGCGATGTTAAATGCTGAAGAGAAATTTGTTGATTAATCTAAGATCGGCGAATATATAACTCTGAGCCCAACCGTGCCCGTTTATAGGGACTGTAGCTTATTCTCAGAATTAACTGTAAATATGTTTAGATATATTTTTTAAACAATCCGTAAAGAATTGCTACACGAAGCGATTCTGAAGAAGAACGGCGGCAACGATGACGACGACAAGATTGTCGCTCGACTGACGCCTCAAGTACCACGTCTCGTTGCTTGAGGTGGCAAACATTCGCGACATTCTCGACATCCATTGTCGGTACCGCCGACGACGACGTCCGGCGATGTGCACTCGACGACGCTGCTCACGTTCCTGATCGTCGTTCTTCCAGGACAACCGCTCGGGCGTGAAATTTCTGCGCGAGTGGAAAGCAAACGAGATGTCCTTTTGAGAAGAAATTCAGATAGTAAGCCTCGAAAGAAAAGCACTGACGCGAATAACTTACATCTTACTACCTTAATGCGCCACTTCATATTATTCAATTTATCGACCAGATGTTATGGTTCGAAACAACGATTCAAATAAATTATCTATCCACAAGGGATACACAGCTTGTATATCGTTCATTTGATACATTGTGCATCGGGAAATTTTTCGGAACTAACAGTCGGAACACGTTTGGCACGAAGTGAATAAATCAGATCCGACTGAAATGTATTAATAACACAGGTTAAGAATGTCGAATGTACGTTAAATTGTATGTACGTACAAGAATTTGTCGAGTTATGTTCCTGGGGTTGGCTTATCTATAGAAATGTCGTCAGGGTAAAAACATCGACGAGCGACGCGTTTATGGTGTGGAATAAAAAAGAGTTTTCTCTCGCAGCAAAATTAAAAAATGTACACAGTTAGTTGGTAATACGATAGGAATTAAGTTAAATGGTCCTGCGATAAATTGTATCTGTTTAGCGAACGACAAATTTTTGTTTTATGATTTTTATTGTTTCTTTCCCGATTCTTCCTTACCTGGGTCATTATTAATCATGTATTTCAAGTCTATATCATTTTTGTAGCTACCAAACGTTATTTAATAATTTCTTTGTATTATATTTAACCTTATTGGATAGTCTTCTATTGTTAGCAACAGCAATTTGATTTACCTGCTTCTTTTTTCATATTTATGTGCGTTTTGCTCATCCAAAATATTTTAAGTAAAACTGCAATTTACTTTCCTCCTCTCCAAGTTTTTGCCATCCTCAAACATCATTTGATTCGTTTCGATATATTGAATACAAATATGATTTTCATTTCTGGCTAGATATTCACAAAACACTTTGTTACTAGTGCATAGTATGAAGTCAGAAGCATACCCGGTTGTGGCCCGCAACCTATGGTATTTCTTTAAGTGCCCGCTTGGTCAATCTGGGTTTATTCTTTATTCCTCTCTAGTGATATTTCGCATTTTTTGTAAGATGAAATGGTTTCAATTTTTTAAAGTTAATGAATTCCTTTTGGGGCAGTGAACTTTATTGCCAGAAAGCATAGCCCCATCCAACTCAGAATTCGTTTAAAAACTGAGGTCACGATAAATGGTTGTAAGAACCTATTAAGTAGTAATTGCCGGCTGTCTTACGGTGATTCGGTGGTTGGATACATCATACTATAAATAAACCTAGCCCTAATGGAGGGATTAATTACTTCAATTACGTTCGTAACTGTATCATAGATGCACACGAGTAAGATTCTGTGTTAATAAGAAAATTTTTTTTAATACCTCGGAAACTTGTGGTTTTCTTCAAAAATCAGTAATCATGTTCATATCCAGCATAATTTTTATATGGGTGACACTTGAATTTCGATTAGAAACCATCGCCCATATTATTATTTGGGGAAAATGTTTCCATTAGATATTAGAAATTATAGGTAACAGAAATAACAAAGCATTGTGTAAATAGAATATCAAATTTGACAAAAATAAAATAATCAAATGGAATGTTTAGTAGCTACAACGTGGCAGTCAAAGTGTTAAACCAATATTAGCATACATTTGATATGAAAATAGTTTCTTTTATAAAGAACCAAACGATTCAAGTTTTTTGTTCTAACTAGAAGAACTAGTTTACTGGCTACATATTTTTGCTATTTCGAGGAAATTCTAGTAAGCCGTAATCCTGTTGAAAGAAGTGGAAATTTAAGTAATGCTTTTTGTAGACATAAGTAAATTATGTACTTACATACCAAAGTTTTTGTCGAGATTGATTGATGCAGGAACGAGGGACAGGCATTGAAATGTGTTAAAATCTTTAGATTTATTATCGTAAAAAAGTGTGGTTTCCGATATCTTTATTTACTTAACTACATTTGAAAAAGCATTTTTATCAAGATTTTTATTACAAGATAACAAAAAGTTATAAAAGGCAACTCTCACTATTTTCAGCTCTACTCCAACTACAAGTTTTTCAAAGGAAAAAAATGCATCGTCAGGTAAACTGATTCTTTAAGCTTCTTAAAAGCATTTAAATCGTTCAATCCAATTTTGAAAAAAATTGTTCTATTTTAAAGGGTGTAACGATACCTTTTCCAACCATTATATGTTACAAGTAAAGTTAATTCTGGCGTAGGCGATGCTCCCACGACGACTGCATTCCTAAATAACCCAACTAATTGATGGTAATCAGTTTTAATATCAATAAAAGAGAAAAATTAATGGGTCATAGGTCGTTTCAATTGAATACCCGGCCACCGCGAGGGGATCGGTGCCGCCAGTGTTAAAAGAATAACTTTTCCTTACATTGTATATGTATGAATACCTCAAACAGTTATTGTAATGAATTATTGTAATGATTATTTTATTTATTATCAAATTCAAACACAACTAAAACCTTAAATCTAGACTAAACCCTTAAAAAAGTACACAGCATCAAGTATATATCAAATTAACAATATTTTTGCGTGCATCCTGGAAACTAACGAGTGATATTTTTCAGCTGTTAATCGCTAAATTTTATGAAGTTTCAGAGGATCAAAGTTTTTTAAGAAATATCCGACCTGTATATATTTTTTTTTAACATTCCATTTAAGAGTCACAGAAATAATATTCAAAATGTAAGTGTTTTCTACACCACGTATTGTTTATTGCTACCACGTTTACATAAATGTAACAGATGATGACATCTATGTCCATAAAATAAAAGTTAACCGGATTTCGCAATAATCCATTTTATTACAACGCATCTCAGTAGTTTACTTCAAAATTTAAAATATTGTTTTCGTCTATGATTTCGCTCAAACTCTTTTCATTAGCTACCAAACGTCTTTCATTTTCCCTACGAAGGACCGCCCGATTGAGAAATCCGTGAGAAATAAGAACTAAAGGCAATCGAATACGAGATCTGTATTTAAATAACAGGATGGTCAGACAAATCTCTTTCTTATGTTGAACGTTTCAAAAAATTGACCTGTTTATAAAAAAAAAACAACTTTATTCTGTTATTGCAATAAAACAAAGTAAATCAATGAAATCTCTGAAAATCCTCGAGTTACAGAGGAGCTATTATTGTATTACGTCTCCATCGATACCATCTAACTTTTTTATACGTCTGAAAGAAACACCGATAATTCAGGTAACTAATTTATTGTATCATTCTGTTTATTCATTTCGCGTATAAAAAAATATTAAATAGTAGAGTAAACAATTTATAACAATATACCAAAAACCTTTTTTGATCGATGTTATATTTTGCAGAAAAGTGTTGAAATGCACTTTCTGTCTCGCTTGCAAATGAGAATAACTTCGCAATTGAAATTTTATCCCATAGGTTAGGGGTTAACAAGGCAAAGAGGGTGGCTTCCTGTCGATGTGCGTTGAACTGCTGAGGCCGGAACATAAGCGAATCAGACGAGTAATGGGAGAAGGCTGTGTCTATGCAGTTCCTCTTAGCAGGAAAAGGCATTATTCTATGCAGATGTACAGTCGTTTTAAATGAAAATTGAAAAAAATAGAGAATATTTTCTATAAGTTCTGTTTATTCTATTAATACTCGTACGGTTGTCGAAATAGAAAGAAATTTATATACCTCTCAGAAAACACATTACTTTATTTCCTTATTATACATTTTTCATGTTTCCTTAAAAGAGTTTTTCTTAATGTTGAATTACAAGCACGGTGTTGTACAGTTTACTTTTCTTTTAATAATTCATAACGTTTTTTACCCATAAAAAAGATTATGGTTTTTTCCATAAAATGTAAAACATATTTTACATTCTTTACAAGAATCACTATTATTTTTATAAAATGTACATGGTTTATATCTGGTTTATATCTGATTTGTCTATAAATTTAAAACCAATGTAATTTGTAAAATTAAGTAAGTCAATCTTATTAGTCATTTCGATATTGATATTTTAAAAGTGTATTAATAAACTACCTATAACTACCGAGGATTTGACGCTTTCATGTTTGCTAAACCTTCTATTATAATAGTTAAATTCTTCAACCGTGATTAAGAGAAATAGTAACTAGGAAGCAAAACGTATAAAATTGGTATACACATATGCAACTTTATACTAATGCGAACTTTAATTCTCTACAATACGAAAGAAATTACGTATTCATCTACACATTTTTCGTGACCCGTTTCGCGATAAAAATTATATGGTCGGTTTATGTATGAGACGTTCGCAGGTTAAATAAATATGTACATGTATTCAACGTTACTGTTGAAGTGAATAACTATAACTTGGATTAAAAATGAAATTGATTCAAAACTTTACTAATCTTCGATGTTTTATGAGTTACATTAATCATATCAAGACAAACAATAACTTAATATTATTTATTATCATCGTTTTTTGTAATTAGTAACATAAAAGTTATTATAATTATTATAATTATTTGTCAACTAGCAATATTTTCGAAGCGAATTCCCACTAATCACATTGAAATAGTTGGTTTTATAGAATTATTATCTGTGAGGCAGACGAGATCTTTTTTGTATGAATAAAATTTTAATTAATCGCTCATAATGGTCGTTATCAGTTAGCAGTAACAAAGCTGACTTCCCGTTATGAGTCAGGTCGAAGTGGAAAAGCGTTCTAAAAGGGTTGGCAGGGTAACGTATAAAGACACTAACGAATGGTGGAAGGTAAAGAGAGACAGGACAAAGAAATTAAAAAAACAATGTATGTGTCAAAGACCCAGGTATAAGAAAAGTAGAGAAGAAAAATACGTGAAAAGGGGACAGACATAGGAACGGTCAAGAAAAGTTCAACAGTCTTGCATCTGTGTCCACGACTGTAAACAGACACTCGGCTATACGAGACGGCAGGCAAAGGTGTGTATGCAGAAACAAGTACCAGGGATAGATGGCAATAAAGAAAAACAGTCACGACTGATAACAAGAACGGTATTGTGCTAGAAAAGAAAAGACATATAAGATTTAACTTTTATTGATTAAGAATTACGAGTTAAGTTGAAACGTAAATGTAAATATTTTTTATTAATTTTTTCAACAAAAATTGGTGGACGATAGAAAGATATCAAAGAAATAGTTGTGATAAGTTGTGATAATAAGAATGCTTAGATTTATATATAATTTATATTTTCTAATAGCAATTTATATAATTGAAGTTTAACTCTTTGTACTCAAATTTTCCTTCTTAAGGAATACTTCTTCTCTTACTCTTAAGGGAACATGAAAAGACTTTAGGTAATTAGGGAGGAAAACTTAATTTATTAATCTTTCTACCTCAACTTGCTAATCACTTATCACTTTAACAAAGTAATTATTTCCAACTCTGTATCATTTTAGTTGATGTAAATTATTCATTATTGTGTAAATAAATATGATCTTTGAATACAAAAAGTTCAGCTTTCCTGCTGATGACACACCAGACTAATATAATATTTAATGCTACTTAGAAATTTCTTTAATTCTTTTTGAATCATAAATAAATTCGTAATACCTGCTATTTATAGCCACCACCATGTGAACTAATTATAAGCTTCGTTTATTTATCTACTATTTAATTCTTTTCGAATTAAAATTGCGATCCTTCGATCAAATATTGCATATAAAATGAAGCTATTTGCGAACAGCGAATCATTTTTTATTCCAGTATATTTTTACTTAAAAAGTTATGGAAGTAAACGTTTATTGAAATACAGAATTATTCGTTATTTATTATGTGCAAACGTTGATATCATGTGATACGTCGCTAGCTGGGATGATTATGGCTGAAGAAACATTTTTAATTGGTATGACTACAAAACCACTTGAATTAGAAAAAAGTATATTGACAAAAATTAATAAAATGGCGTGTATTAAAAAAAATGTATGATAACAAAATATGAAATATTTGCACGGAAATGTGTTTATAGTTCAGATCAGAATCAGTGGCCAGCAGAACAGCATATTAAAATTTCAGACTGCTTGTTTGAATAATTTATTGATTTTAATCGCGCTGACTGAATAAAAAGTATTCCAAGAAATCACGTTAAAACATTACAGTATCAAAACCAAAGTAAATCTCAGAAATATTGAAGCTTTCGAATTGTGATATTTCGCAGATATACGTATTTTAAATTTTGTTATCAAAATTAAGCGGCGCATTCTTGAGTAGTAGTAAATATTTTTGGAAAAATTAAAACATAGCGGTTGCAACACAGAATCGCTTTTTAAAGAATTGAACAAATAATTCAGAATTTATATAGGATTGTGAGAAAGTACTTAAGAAATGAAATAGATTTTTGAATAGCAATAGCGATAAAAACATATCTTTTTCGCATAGCATCGAAACTCCGATTAATCTAAACAGCTGTTGTGTGAGCAGATTGTTTACAGGTTGTACGAAATGCAGCAAGACAGAAATGTACATGTCACTGTAGTGCTACTGGGATACAAGGAAGCATACAAGTGAAAGAGACAAAGTGGAACTGACTTACTTACAGTCAGATGTCACGTGTCTGACATGAAACGATATCACGTAGTTGTACACGAAAATTTTGTCCGTATGCATTATTCGGAAGTTGTTTTGAGTTAGTTCAATTGGGAACACATGAATATTAATGTCAAGTTCTATTTAATATTAAAATGAACAGGTATATTAATACCGAATTTTATGCAAACCGCCGAAAAACGTGCTCCTATTAACCATTCCTATGCAAAGTGTGTCGTATAACGGGTGGTATCGCCAAATAAATTCAAACCGTATATTAAAAATATTAAACAAAAATGAATAATACAATTTATTTGAATTATTAAAGGATTTTCTTCTAGAAATACATAGAGTAACGAAGAGAGAAATTTTGTAAACAAAAGCTATTAGCACCGATTTAGTAAAAAAGAAATAATACGGTGATTAGATAAGATTTAGCTGAATAAAATAGCTGTGAACGTTTTCATAATGTTACACTTTTGCAACAATTTCCCTCAAGAAGTAACTAACTACACCAACCGTTTGTACATTTCGATTTTTTTAACAAAAGTGAAATTATTTTTTAACAGCAGACACTTCGCCTTGATATTCAATATAACCATATACATATGTATCCATTAGAAATGTGTACAACCTTGACAATGGATAATCTATAGCAAGATTCATTAACACGTTGACTGCCACAGTGAAAACAGACGTGTGTGGTAAGACACACTTTAATTCCAATTATTAAGACTTCAGTCGATCAATTTACAAATGTAACCATTCAAATTACTAGTTTGCACTATTAGTCTAATACTACCAATATCCACGGTTTATTTTATCTTTTCTTTTATTAACTATTTAATTATTCAAAATTTGATGCGCCGGTCACCGGTGACCACCATTGAAGTCAACGTGATAAAGCGAGACATAGACAAGGACACGAGTATTGGATGTACATTTGCAGGATAAGTTTTCACAAAAACAAAATCACATCAAAGAGATCTGTCCAGATTTTCGTCTTATTTCTTCAAGGTGCAATATTAATTTTTCTGACTCGATAGTAAATTACATAAAGCCCTGTATGGCTAAATGAGAAGCGATGAACGGTCACATTAAAATAGCACAGGTCGCAATGTTTAAAATCTAGATATAAAATATAGTGTCAAGGCTTAAAAACGATCGCTTACAGCAGTAGTTTATATTAATACCAATATAATAGAAGCTTCTTCTAGAGTTCCAAAAATAAAAGGAACGCAACCGCGCTCGATCCCCATTAGAGGATGTGGATCACGTAGAATGTAGATCATAGATGTTCGAATTGATATTCCCAACATACGGTATAGAACAGTGTTTCCCAACATGGAGCCCATCCCCCACAGAGAAGCATTCAATTGTTAAGAGGAGATCATGTTTCGAAAATTTACTTACTGTGTTTGCTCAAAGTTTATAATAAATATAAGATAGTAGAATTGGTTTTACCTGTACTCTGTCCCTTTTTCTTAACCCTTTGAGGATGAGGTACATACATAAGGTATAATACTATATTACATAAGGTATAAAACATAGGTATAATGTTGGTACAACGAACACACGGAATATTATTTATTTCAAATAAAATAAGTAAGCAATAATTCCTTTCTTCAGAACATATATAATAAATCTCTGTTGTCTTCGCATATTCTTTGTGTCAAACACAGGACAACATTTATAGAATATATGTTCAGAGTTGTCAATTATCTACAAAGGGTTAATCAAAGAAAGTAAATCAAAATATTTTTAAATAGTAATAGTTTGCTTGTAAATCTTTATATCACATTTGAAAGCTAATCTATTTAAAAAATGAGAGAAATCAACATCCTTAATAATCGACGTCTTACTCAAATGTATTTATTCGTTAAAAGAATAACTGCCTTCAAACAATCTCGTTTGTGTATATCCGATAATGAAGTCAATTACCTTATTTACGCAAGGTACCAAATGGAACGATTGAATTGAAAAATGAAACAATTGTATTCTGAATAATTCCAATTATTCAGAACTACACACGGTCGTATTTGTTGTGGCGTTCAATGTATTAAATAACGGAAACAAAAAGCAAACGGAGAATACGGAACAATGAGGCGATGATGAAGTGCTTAACATTGTAAACCGTTTGTGCTAAAATCTTTCGGTTTATATCTTTACTATCAACAATACAGGAGTAATAAAATACTACTAAAGGATATATAATAGATAGGAAATACAGAGGAAGAGGGAATGAAATTTGCGAAAGTTGGTGTGTAGACGTAATTGGGTCTGGTCGTGAAACAATCAACACTGATATTGATCAAACCCGAACGAACCTTTAGAAAGAAATGAAAAAAAAAATGTATACCAAAACACTTAAAAAAAAGAAAATTAGAGAGAAAAGAGTTTCATAATATCTTATAATAACAACATAGTGGCAGTAATGTAACTGCTACAGTTTAAATTACATAACAGAAATTCATAGAAATATAAAACCAGTAAAAGTATTGCTGTTAAAATATTAAAAACGTAAAATTTCATCAACCTACAGTATTAGGTTTTGTCTATTTTATTTTAATATATTTTAAATTATAACGCGAAAGAATTAAAAAATGATCACAGGTATGGCAAAAGATTATTAGTTTAACTTATATTTTATTTAATAAAAATTATTATTTGCGAAATTCTGATATGTAATTTTGCAGGAAAGCTGTAAAGGTTGGGAATTTAACTAACAGTCAAATAATTTTTCTGTTACGAAACTTTTACCAATACATTCGCAATATTTTTCTGTTTAAAACGACACCAAACATGACAAAATTTCAATGACGTTTACATTATTTAATAAATAAGGTATAATGTATTCTGCATGGTAAATATGATCCAAACTATATCGTGTTTGATCTCGTTTTAATAAGAAAAATGTCATAAATGTCTTGGTAAAAGTTTTATAACATGACAAACAAATGAGAATTAAAAAGTTTTATCCCTGCATCATTATTTGTGTTACCGATACACCGAAGTTTTTTTTTTTTTTTTATTTGATCGTTCTGTCCTGGTTCTCTTTCGCTGTCCTTATTTAGGGCCATACAGAAGTTTTAGTCTCTTTTTACAAAGTTTTGCTCCATTTTCATGTTACGTGTAAAGTATAATTGAATTGTCGAAGTATTTGCCCGTATTTTCTGTAACTTTGGTACCGATCGCTCGATAACGTAAAAAGGTGGAAATTTATTTAAATTTAAAATAATTTCACCAAAGCGTTGAAAAAAGATTAAAACACTCGCATGCACCTAATACGTTTAACGCTGTCGGAAAAGGTAAAAAATGACAGTAAAGAAAACAGTTCAGCTTTGAACGTTTCGCGTTCTGCGAGTCTTTACCTTCTGGCAAAATTCCGCATACTTAGTGGTTGAACATAAGCTGCACTTCCTATTAATTCTATATGAAAGAAGAAATTGAAAATGTGGAATAACATTTTTTTATACAAGTCTGTGAAATCGAAAATTCTTTGAAATTTGTAATGGCATAGTAGATAACAATTTCATTAATTTAACAACGAATGAATGTTATAAATCGGTAAATGCAAATGTCAACACTGCTAAAATCAATTATCAGTCAGTGTCCATCATTACACTGTCACTTACGTTATAGGTACAGTGTCAATATTTACATTTATTAATTGACAACATCCATTAGTTGCTAAATTATTGGAGAAAAGAATTGAACAAATTTTTATATTAATATTCTTGAACAATGTTCAAATACAAGTTTTTTGAAAATGAGGACGCATATAAACAAAATTTTGTTGTATATTTTTTAATTATTGTTTCGTATAGAATCACTTTCTTATAAGTTATGTGTACCACCAGTTACAGGAAAACCTGTATATAGTATAAGAAAATTTTGTAGAAAAAGGTTTTATGATTTTTTATAAGAAAAAATATATTTTGATGTAACTTTTAAAATTATCACATTTATATTAATGTTTTCAAAAAACTATTGATGTATCTCTATTCTCAGCTTTAGGATTTAGTAATAACTACGTTATTACATACTAATAATAAATATATTCTTACTTATTTTTACAGTATACTTGTAAATACAAAGAAATATTATAACCGTCGATGACGTCTTAAACATCACCCTGAAATTTGAGGATTTCAATTGAATACTATCCTTAAAAGATAACTGAAAATGATTATGAGTTTTTACTAGTTTCAAGTAACACATTACTTATTTTGTTCAGTAATCTACTATTACCACTGTTTAATTTAGTTTCAGCTTATTGAAAGTTCACTTCTACCGTCTTTAACGGCTCGAAACATGACATAAAGTTAGGAATTTGTAAAGGGTAACAGAAACTAATTATAACAGCGTTGAGAAACTAGCATTTCAAGCGCAAGAATCGTAACTTGGTAGAAATTCTATACTACTATTTCCTTCTAACGTAACATAGATGTGGTATTACCGATATATGTTCGATTAAACGTTGATTAAAGTCTTTAGAAACCGTAAAACGTTTCCTCTTTTATAATTTATTACGAAATGTTACGTCACTCGATGTATCTTGTTATTTTGGATCGGTATTATAAAACGAAACTTCACGTCGAAGTTAGATAAAACTAGGGTTTAATTGGATTTAATGACTAATTAGTAGCGAAATTTGGTTACAAGTTAGGTAATTGCGAGGAATCGGGCTACCAAGTCAGACGATCAATTTCCATAGAATTAAAACTTAGTATTCCGACTAACGGAATCACTGATTTATGACAATCAGTCAGAATTGTTACAAAGTGGATGTCAAGTTAGTTAAAAAAGATCTAATATTCATCAGAAACGTTTAAAAAATCATAAATTAACACATTTATTGTTTGTTAAGTAAAAGTAATGAAAAGTGTGTTTCTATTTATTAAACTGTAACAGATCCTTAGGTGATAAAAATCAGAGCCATAATCAATTATTAAATAAACTTGTAATTCTAATCAGCTATTTATTATATACTTCTTGAACGTTGTTGACACATCTTTTAGAATTTTGCTTATTAATGTGATAAGTTTGTTTATTTAAAATGTGGAGGCTACACTAGTCGAAAATGTCTTGTATTGAATGTAAATAATTACTTGCTTTACGTTTAAAGAAAGAGATTTGAGATTTTCATGTTTAATTGTTATTTTAGAATTTCCATTGTTTGCTTATTGGTACTGTTACAAACGAAACCAAATATTTATCGTGTTTTATAAGTATTTTAGATATTGTATTTCGTGTAAGTATTCATAATTTATACAACAAATATTTGTATTTACAAATATTATGATAAATATATGCGTTTACAAACATTATTAAGAATAGTTTGTACAGATCGAGTAAAGGTCAAACTGACACCTGTATCTGGCGCGAATTAAATGCGATGAATTACGAGTACCAAATTGGATTATCACAGCTTACGCTTATAAGCTTGGTTTTACGAGTCAAGGTGCACCAATCTTGCGAACACAGTAGCGATAGAAACATTAGAAAGGTGACACGTAATGATATATTTAATTAATTTAACTTCTCCGTTAACTAAAGAAGCACTTTATTTACTCACTCACTATTAAACACTATTTTTACAAATCTATTTAATAATTATTATAAGTTTAATAAATGTGATGTTTTGTGTTTACCTGTAGATAGGTTTGAAGTAATAATAATTCTTTTTATGAACATTTTTGTTGAACATTTACGAAGTAAGTTTTTTGATGACGTATAACTCGTTTATTTAAAGTTTACAAAATCTAAATTTACTTTTATTTTTAAAAGCGTAGCTATAACGTAGTTGAAAAGATTTATTTTAACCCCTTGCCCTACAATATCGGGTCACACTTGTGACGCACCCTACAGTTCAGATGTGACCTCTCCCCCAAATTTTATTTATAACTTGATTTTAAATTTAATTGCAATTATAGTTAATACAGTCAAGGCTTATCAAATGCGAAGTATAAATAATATTTCGGGTTCCTCCATTTGTTTTAACATCGCAATAAATATTCAGCTCTAACTGACGCGCCCATTGGAAAAATCATCGGTTAATGTAAAAATCAATTTGTTGGACCTCACGACTAGAATTGTTTTGAAAAGTTAAAAGAATTAATTTGCTAAATGACCTAAAACAGAAAAATCTTGAAGAAGTAATGAAAGTCACTTTTTTTCGAAAGTAAATTAATTATTTTAGCTACTCAATAAAACCCAAGTCATTTGGTTCAGTTTAGAGGACAGGATGTGCCGTAGGCAAGTGTAAAGTGAAAATAATATACATATTACGTTATCTAAGAGCTGCTTCTTCTTTACGATTCTACATCACTAACTGATACATTAGCTATGTTCATGTATCCTTACCTAGGACTTTAGGAATCATTTAACTGGTTTTGTATGAGAGATGGAGGGAAAGAAGATACATACTTCGCTAATCCTGCTTTTCTCTGGACTATGCTAGTTCAATAGAGTGGTGGAAGTTGCTCAGCACAGCATTCGAGTCCAGGAAGGTGCTGAATGTGCCCACGAGTTACAAGTTAGGTAGCTCTGATCTAAACAATGTGTGCATTGCCAATACATTTCCGGCTATGTATGAATTACGACGGTTTCGAACTATTATTTCCTACTTATTCGAGATAATACGCATCATTTGGGAAACGTATAAATTATCTACACTGCTTTGGGCAAAATATTAAATGTAATATACATGTATGTATAGCCTAGCTATTATTATTCCATTTTTATCAGCACAAAAAGAATCAAGTTTCTCGCTAACTTTTAGGTTATGTGTTATTAATTTTGACAAACCTTAAGTTGAATTAGGTTAGGTTAAACTCTTGAAAAATAAAGAATTAAACACAAAAAGAGACTATAAGAATAAAATTCGAGTTTTCCTTGGAAAAGTATAAAAAAGATGTAATTTCGCGGATTGCCAGAATAATTTTGTCAGTACATGTATACATTACTTGCAAGGGAAGATTCCAAACTAGGAAATTCAAAAAATTATGAAACTTTCTGAATGTACAGGGGACGTCGTCTTGATTACTACGCAATTTTCGTTTTCTACTGGTTTTCAGTCAAAGGGGATGAAAATTACCCTTAAAGTTCCAACTGTTTCTTGCTTTCCTTCTCTTCCTCCAAAACCATGGGAGATATTAAAAAACTTTAGAAGTAAAAGTTCTTCATTTTAATGTACAGTATTAATTGATGTTGGATAAAAAAATTAGTGTTATGAATAAAAAAGTTTACAAATCTTTTCACGTTTCAATATTATACCTACATTTCTGCACTTTACATTTAACCTGTAATATATACATTGCTTATTAAGAAGTTTACATTATGCAGATATATAAACTATAAAATTGGTTAAACTTTAATTAAACGCAAAGCAAATTAAAAAATTGTTTCCGCACATGCTACATTTCAGTACTTGTTGATTCACCTTTCTGTAAAGGTATAAATACATGAAGTAGAAATCCAGCAATCGGCCATTAACAACAAAATGTCGCGTGTTTCATTCGCGATGCCAAGGGTTCAGAGGATAATCCGAAAATCCGCCACCGAAATGTGAAAAAAGGGGAGATCTCGACGAATCTGTAAGTTAAAGTAATTTTTACGATTTATCGACGTAAAGAGGGATTTCTCCGCGAACAACGAGGGTGCTTGAATAAGAATAGCGTGGAGGCATAGGCAGGGTGTGGGTTAGGTTTATTCATCCGTAAGAGAAATGAAATTTCAAAGAGGCAACACCTGTGTCCCGAATTTAGGTTCGCTCGAAACACTAGCACACCCTTTCCAACGTCAGTCTGATATACGAACCTAACGAAATTCCTTTCCGTTCTATCCTATCGTTCTAACTTTTTCGATGGAAACTACATCACCGAGTTTCGAAAACGTACCTTACCTAGGTTTCGCTACGATCTATACATACAAAGGCTTCGAAACTGTGAAACTGCGAGCTACGGACAAATTGCTTTGCGAACAGATGTTTATTTTTGGGACTAGCTTCGATGTTATTCGTGTAATGTTCGTAGCCGGCAGAAGTTCCTAATATTTAACCTGTATACAAAGTTCAATAGTGTTTTAGTTAATTCGAAATTCTTGTTTTGTACAATATTTCGCACAATATTTAGCAGTTTATTACGATATAATATTTCTAATAACAAGTGTTCTTTTATTGACACTAGAACCACCAAAGGGGTTCAAATGACTTGTTCCACATTTATTTTGTGTTACAAAATTTGTCAAGACACTGTTGTTAGAGTTTAAGCTGATTCTTATTAAGTTAAGGAATCATTCTGTATTATGATTCATATTCCATCCCTTATTTAGTCCCATCTCTATTTTATTTCTAATTTAATGAGATTAGGTGTCGGTGGTTTTAGTGTTAAGCATACTATTGTGAGATATTTTACCATTTCAGTGATAGAATTTAACCAAAAAACAATATAGTATAAATTACATTCCATGTAACATATTGAAACGGAACCTTAAAACAAAGTATGGTATGCGATCCTAAGCGTTGCGACATCGGTACCTAGGTGCTGTTTCTTAATGGGTTAAATTACGACTTGCACCTGTTACCCCGATGCGAAACGTGGTAACGATAGGCATCGGGGCAATCTTTCGAAGCGGTATAGGTAATAGGTGCGTTGTAACCCAAATAAACCAGGGTGACGACGTGAAGCTGTTAAACCGCTATCGGGCGCTTCGATCTTGACACTTTTACAGGTATTTAATTCTGAGATTAATATATAACAATTCATTAAAATTATCACTTTCTCTGACAACGAAATAAATTTTAATTGCACGCTATTGCAACAAATGTGCAATATATTTATTAATCGTTATACACAAAGTGTTTAATTTTAATTTATCGATGCACATTACTTGTAGATTATCTACTATATGAAAATGTGATTAGAAAATTAATTAAATGGTTCCGATAACGTGACCTATTGTAATCAGTCTTTATTAACTTAAGATTAAAATAACTTCTGAACTAATTCGACATAGATACCTCAATTGTTTTCACAGGAAATAAAAACCTGCATCGACTAATGTAACGTGCAAATTATGAATATGATACCATTTAATAAAGATACCAAGAAAAATATTAGTTATAGCAAATTATGCTTTCCGATCCCTTAATTCAATTTGTTTAAGTATAAAGTTAAAGTTTTAAAATTACACATTACTACAGAAAAAATTGTAACGATTTCGTATTAAAAAATCGTTAGGTTATTGCAGCAATAAGGGCAATATTGAAAGTTAAAATATGAAAAAGTTTCACCAACAATATTAATATTACTGACGATACATATAATTCATATTTATTTGTGTACCATCACGTTGAACATGCAGCATAAATTGAGCAAGTATATGTACCTGTATACCTACGTTTCCTAGGTGGATCAAATTTACAATTCGTCGTGGATCATCGTGCTAGTATATAAATTGTTCGCAGAGATTTATTTGGCTTTACAACACAGTTCAAGCTGCTATGTAATATTTGTTCAACAATAAAGTATCTGCATTTTTTAATCTCGACAAAATTAGTATTCATTGCATCACCTTCCATGAAACACCCCAATTTTAAAATGTATCGAAAATTATCATAAAAGATAACAAAAATATTACATAATATTTCAACGTGTAAGTTGTTTATCAGTATTTTGAATAATAATAATAATAATGAAATAATTTTTCTTCTAACCTTTCAGCCTGAAAACAGTCTCAGTTTATACTGATTGCTCTTATTTGTATCAATCAATTTACTTTTGCTTATATATTACTTTTATTTAGCTATTAACTATTACAAGCATTTGTTTATTACTATTAAAAATTGTTACATATTATCTGTAAAGTAGTTATTTAATAGGTTAAACTGTTCATATCTGAGTAATTTCATGTTCAGCACCTAATAAAAACCATTAGTTAAAAGAAAGTTAAATTTAAACTATATATTTAAACATTCGTAAAAGTATCGAGATCGAAAAGTGTAGCGACGGTTTAAAGCGACGTGACCATTTTCATCGATAAAATTGTTTTATTAAACAAAAAAAGAGTTGTGTTTAGGTAAACGTTTATAAATTTATAACATAAGCAAGTAGTAAGGTTTAACACATTATATGGAATCTTTAGAGAGAATTTTTTTCAAAATAATTTCTTATTGGAATATTGTATAATAATGTGAAGAGCCACGTATAATAAACATATCTTAAGGTTTTCGTCAAGCGGTCGACCGACGAGGAACAATTTGTTTAGGTTTAGGATAGTAGAGAGGAAAGGGGGCCAGGGTCCTTTTGGCCGAAGGGCCAAAGGAAAAGGCCAGGAACATTCAGTCGTTGAACAGTCGTGGAAAAGTCGTGGTGAGATAGTCGTTGTTGAGCAGTCGTGGAAAAGTCGTTAAACAGTCGTGGAAAAGTCGTTGTAGGATAGTCATCGTGGAAAAGTCGTAAAACGGTCGTCGGAAAAAGCCTCAGACGAAGGTTTTACTTTATTATTAGTATAATAATTAAGTCAAAGCAATTAGTTGAATAATAGTAATTTTAAGGAAAAGACACCCGCAACTTTATTGCCCCCTACAATAATACTGTAAAAATTATGCACATAAAAAAATAAGTTTATCAGTCGGCAATTTCTAAATTAATAATATTGCTAATTAAGTTTTGGAAATCTTTTTGCAAAACCTGAGAAGATTTATTAAAATAACCCTGACGCTAACCTTTAATTATTGTGGTATTGTATGATCTAATCCTTGCGTGGAATTTCATGAGATACATATACGAAATTATAATTAGTTTTCATTTAAATGTCATACAAATTTTATTCGGAGCTCTGGACATATATGGACAGATAATTTTGATCATTTTACAGTAATTTTTTCTAATTGGTTATACAAAACAATACATATTAAAAAAATTCATAAAAATTGTTTAAAAAAAAATTGTTAATGCTTTTGTGCTTTTCAATGAACTATTAACTACATTTGTAGAAATAATTTGGAGATGTTACCTACACCCTAATGTTGCTAACAGCATCAGTGCCCGAAATTTTAATGAAAACGTGTAAAAAAAAAATATTTGTGTTGCTTCATTATAAATTAGGAGGATTCTACTATTTATTTTCATATCTCTAAACAAGATTAGAATTTGGTGGGGTCGCTGACAAACCTAAAATGTCATTTCAAAGTTTGTTAGATATTTTACGATACGGTAAAGTTTTAGTTTCAACGATGCGTGGACAATAAATGTACGACTTAAGTTGTGTTAATTTCTGTACAAGAGTTAAAAATATTGCTGAAATGGAAACTGATCATCGGCGATCGAACACAGTCGGTAAAATATCTGCAGAAACGGTATACGAAAACGAGGACAATTTTCCTTAAACCGTTTAGAGTAATGGAAATAAAATCCAAGAATAACGATTGACAGGTGCCATAAAGAGGTAAGTTTCTCGATGCTTTCAAGCGGTAGCAACCAATATCCGTCGTAGCGGTGTCGTTTCGTATCACGGGTGCACGTACGCAATGGATATTGTTTCCTCGTGGTCGAAAGTTGAAAAGATACGAGAGAAGTTTTCCTCGAGTCGTATCTAGACGACAGACTCCCCTTCGGTTCTCACGAGGTAATGGGCTTTGGAGCGTAGTGACAGTTGCGAGAGGAGGCGGGGGACAAAAGCGAGGAAGACACGATGCCGAGGTTCCTAAAGCGTGCCGGTAACAAATCATTCAGGAGGAAGCGACCTGCTATACAGTTCCTGCTTTCCACCCCTTCGCGGACGATTTGATTTATATGTCGGTCTTGATTACAATTGATTTTAGTCTGACGGTATCTGGCCGAGTACGTTGCATCGTTCTTGATCGTATTTACAATTGTATCTGCCGTGTAAATCACCGACGAGAAACTGCGACGTTTCAGAACGTCACGCTGATAGCTTCGTGATACGATCTGACAGAATTTTTAGATTTTTCCTTTCCTCCAAGTAAGATTTCATAAGAGAAATACGATCGCTTCGATTGCTGTTTTTATCGTCGATCAACCAAATTGTTCTTGCTTTTAAACAAATATAGGTATAATGACGCTCGCATTGACGAGTTATCTGAAATATTTATTTTAAACGTGTTATTTTATTTTTTTTATACAACGTGATTAATACGTCGGGCGTTATACAAATTCGCATTAAAGGTAATCGTTTTGCATCTTTTCCACAGGTGAATATGTTTGACAAGATAAATATTCTGAACATTGTTTAATATGTCAAATTCTGTTGAATTGAAATAAAATAGTATTTTAAATAGAATGAATAATTAAAAAATGAAATGTTTTTATTTCAATAATTTCAATCACAAAATAAAATATTTCCATTCTAACAATTTAATATTTTATAACTTTTATTATATAGAGTGTTATACGAGAAATTGTGTTACTGGTGATGCTATTGTTATTATTAGTGATAGCCTAAATAAGATTGTCTCATTAAAGAAGCTAATGAAACCTTGTGAATAATCAGTGATATGACATTCAAATTCTAAGGAGTCGTTTCTTTACATTTCTAAAAAGTTCATTTGATGTAAAATGAAATTCAACATTTTCATCTATAAAACCTCAACCATCTATGTAAACAAAAATGTTTATTGTCAAAAAACCAAATTAATACTTCAATGTATCTTTCGATTAATTTAAATATTTGCTTACAAATATGAAAATTGATATTTCAAAGGAATAAATGTCACCTTAGACTTTGAAGTGCAATGTCATACAAATTCTTAATTTTATCAAATGTTTAACCATTCGTGTTGTTCAGTGAGATTGGGTTGTAAACTAAATCAAAGTACACTATCATATTTTAGTGTTTTACTCGCTTAAGGTTTTATACTCTGTTCTTTTAGTGCAAAAGAACTTTTCAAATGCATGGTTAGTTGTTTTGGTAAAGGGCAAACATTGTAACGTTCAATTATTCAGTTCTGAATAATATAACGGGACATGGCATCGTATTCTCGCAGGAACCATAAAAGAGTTTTTATTGGAACCTCAACATCCAAAAGTAAGTCTAATATCGTGGTATGGTAAAAATTATTGTCACAACTTGAAGGCACGCAAATTAACTTGTCTGATTAAAACGTTATTTTAACTCGAAGAAATGTTTCCATTTCATACATTTCAAAACGAATATCAGTAGATATTGCGTAGGTAAAAATTGGTTAAATTCATGTTCTATGCCTTACATAGCGTTATTTATATGTTGAACGAGCACAGAGTGTAATAAAACATAATTATATGTACCAATGAAAATATAAATCTTAACTTCATTGTACATAATAATGAATTAAGTTATCTTTCACCGTATTATTATTTATTATCGTAATTATATTATCTATTAACTATTTACTATTATAATAGTATTTAGTTTCACATTAATGTTACAAAAATATTGTAATTAAATCCGGTTTCATTCTATTAATTTGTGCAAAGATTGACTTATATCACTGAAACGAAGATACTAATTCATATTATATTTATGAAAGGTGGTGTTAAAGACTTATACACCGATTTTAATGAAATTTTAATCTAAAACTGTTGAATTTTTACTTGCTAAATAAATACAACAGAGTTTTTATTAAAGTATATATTTATTAATGTATTAATAAGATGTAATATGTATAAATAGGATAATATTCCTTAACAATAAGTATTGAAATGTATTTTCTAAAATAGACTTTTACATTAAGTTTCCTATAAGAATTAATAACATTTATTATAATGTTATGGCAAATGATTATTTTGCCATCTTGTAGTTACGTAATCCGACTACCACTTTTTGCTTTCATGAAGCACTCGAATCAATAAAATTTGTTACTTTATATAATTAAAGCGTTTTATTTGCGATATTTTAGTATGTTGTAAAACACTGTGAAGCGATTTCTGATTAATAGGATAATTTTATTTCATTTTTCAAAGATATAGAGATAAAAGATTATCAAGATTAAAAAGCATGATAAAAAGTACAACCTTAGTGATTTATCTTCAAACAAACAAAAATTAGATTTTTAAATTATTCTACTAAGGTAACATGTTACAGTAGAATATCTTATGCAAGTTTGAAGTTTACACCTGCTACCCAAAAAGTATAAAAAACTGCACAAACTTAGGTCACCTTTATACAGGGTGTTTATAAAAGTTGATGCCGAGCTGCAAGAGCTTGTAATACTTATCAAAGCAAGCAAACAAATCTTAATAAACATGCGCCCAAAATGTATTAGTTTTGGAGTTACATCTTTACTCCTTTGGTATCTGAACCTAATCCATGAAAATATGAATTGAATTTGGTAGATTAGTGAATCTCAAAGTCGGGTGCTAGTAAATGTTTGACTCTTCATAACTTTCACCCCTTCGTAGTACAAACAAAACGCGCATCAGTGCAATCGGGTAGAAACCAAGTACAATCGAATGTTTGTTTAAAAAATTTGTTTTTTTTTTTTAATCGGGTGCTAATTTCACCGTTTTCAGCTACAAAAACCAGATGAAAAAAAATGCTATTCAACGGTGGTATTTGTTATCGAAGAATACGATTTTAGAAATGTTTAATATCGCAATTTGTTATTAATCGAGAACTAATTTTTATTCATAACGCATTTACGTTAAATTATCTGAAGTGTCTGAAAACTCGCGAGGACCGTTAAGGTGGGCACTCGGTGCATGCATAAGTGTATAATATAAGCACAAGTTTGTAATCATAGTTCCGCTCAAGTTCGTGCACGCGTTGGCGTACATTTATTGAATTCGCATATATATGCTCATAGAAATACTCCTCGATGTGGAGGCGGTACGCCTATCTAACCGTGTACTTGCTGGCAGACGGAATCGTTTACGTAGAATACGTTTCCGTGTTAAACGGCCGGAGTACGTGATTTCATTTACGATACGAATTCACGATCATTCTACATCCGTTGGAAATATGGTAGCTCGCATACGTCCCTTCGTCCGGTCCTGCACAGCCCTGCACTCCATAAAGCACGCAAAACCGGATCAACTAGGCATTTAGCACGGAGGAACCGACATGAAGCCCACTTCCGGGATTTACGTGTCATCTCGAGATTCATGTTTCACTATGGAGGCAGGTCCTTTGGCCCACCGATCTTGCGGGTTGATATCGTTTTCAGAGAGAATAGATTTCAGGAATGCTTATCGTGATAGTAAGTTACCAACTTTATTATAACGTGTTACAGTTATATAAGAAACCTTTGAAATTATACATCGTTTGCTTTGAACACTTTGAATCGAATGATCAATCAAAAGATTGGCAACTTTATTTCATTTTAAACTAGATTTTCCTTTTACTTTGGGTGATAAATGTAAACGTTAGATGAGCCGTTTATTTTAAAAGTGGCCTGAGTCCATTTGTCGGTTCTTTTTTGTTGAATGTAGTAACGGGTATAACTTAAAGTTATCTGTCATAAATAACATTTTGCAATTAAATATATTCAGAGTATACGATAATTTTGGACACAAATTTTCACAGTTACTACAGTAATTAAAAATATTACTTTCAAAGGGGCCTAAATCAAATCAAGTGCCGAAAAGATAATAATTTTATTTTAAATGAAATGAAACGAGAGCATTTTTGGAAAAGTGAACCGTATAAAATTTTCTATAAGGTATCAATGCATGAGAATGCAGAGTTTAAAATACTGAATTTATTACCACGTCAGGATAGACCAAGCAAATGCGAAAATATTGTATTGGCACCATTTTATAAAAATATAAATTAAATAGCGAAATACAAGGACATGGTGGACTTACATTATACCACCGGAGCCCTGATTTCTTCGAATTCCTCTCGCATACACAAAATGTAGATGAGTAGTAAATTGTTATGTATTTTATATAATTAGAAGATTTCCTGAATTGCAGAAATGGTGTTTTTCATGCATTGTAATGAAATATAAAATAAATTGAATATTATTTCTTCAGTTTGAAGCATTTCAAATTATATCGAATGGACTTGGGCAGTTTTAAACTAAATCGTACAGAAAACCTGTTACATTAATGTGCAATTATAATTAATATTCAAGAATAATTAATCCAATCTGAAATTAATAGATTACTGTCTATGTATCAGATCTTAGTATTCTTAACTGAAAAAGTAATTCGGATTTCTTTCATTAATTTGATTAATTATCACTGGAAACAAAGTTTAGAACATCGTAGTACTAACATTTTTTTTATTATTATAACGTTTTTTTTGCTTAAACACAATAAATAACTAAGCAGAAGTGAAGCTTGCAGCTTAAAAAACTTAATCCAATATTTAGAATGTTCGATAATCTTTTAAAACTAATTCAGCATGTCACCGATATCTGAATACTTAACAATATCAAAAAACGAACATTTTGCAATACAAAATATTTCCCACGGATAACTACGTGAATACTATTATACATGCAAGCATCATTGAGTAACAAGGCAGATATTCAATAAACATCATTGAATATCATTCCTTTCCAGAAAGTAGACTATTGTCAAAGGCGAAAAGGGGAGAGCTGTTCGAGAACGTGTTCTGTAGTTGAAATTTTTCAGATCAAGATACATCGCCTGGTTTTGCATGCATCATGCATCTCGCACCCCTAACCCCAGCCGATCGCGGTAGTTTTTCGGTGAAAAACTTGAGCAGCGAAACAAGCTGCAGCCCGGTAAGTGTTTTCTTTGAGGCGAGTGATTGGCGTATGAATACCGCAGGGAGTATTTCCATCACAATGCTCGACAAGATACACGGACTTGAAGAGGAGGCAAAATAACGGGGTTGATCGCGGCTCCGGAAGCAAAAGTGTACAGTCTGTTTTATCGGGGAAAGAACGGGCACAGCAACGTGTCGGTGGTTGCACTCTGTATCTAGAAGTCTTGAGTGTAAACGTGCTCTCTACCCCTTTCAGTTAGTCAAGTTCTTCGTAGCAGCGGCCAGAAGGGTGAGTTGCCGGGTGTAGAGAGGTCAGAAAGAGGTTAAACCGTGTAGGTGGTGGTGGTACGGTCCAAGAATCCCCAAATGGCCGGTCATTGTGCTTTGCTAAAGGGTAAAAGAGACCGACCGACCGACCGACCGACCGACCGACCGACCAACCGACCAACCGGTTGAGTTCTCTCCTTCACCCCTCGTCCCTCTTCCTCTCTTCAAGCTCTGTGTCCGTTGTACGGCACTTTGTGGTCAACCTTGGATTTTCGAGTGACCAAATTCCTTCGCATGCCGTGCTGCACCAACCTAACCTCCTTTTTCGTATTCCTTTTCATTGGATCTCTGCGCCCTTTTTCGCTCGTTGCCTGCTTCTTTTACCTCCCCCCGCCTCCCCCAGCCTCCTTCTGCTTACTCTGTCGCTATGTTTCTCAATTTCTAGCGTTTCGTTCTGTTTTCCTGTCTCCTTGTTCCAGCTCTTTGCCTGTACACCCCCCTGCTCGAATTGCCAACCCAGTCCTCTCATTCTTTTGTCCTGGCCACGAGGCAACCTCACCAAAGTTTTATGGCTGATCGTACAACGAGCAGTTGAACGCTTTCTTCTCGAGAATTGATTTCTGTGATTTACTGTCTGTTCGTCCTGTTCTCTTCGCTGAAAATCGCTTGATTACTTCACAAAGTTAGCCAATGTCGTTAAGCCTCTGCTCGCTCGTTTGACAATATGTTTCAAGATATTATTCTGGAAACTGATTTCATAATAGTATTCTGTTATTTACCTATACTTTCATTTACTATTGTATTCGTGAAATATTTATTGGAAATTTTTGAATTTTTATTTATTTCAATTTAATAACTACAATTTTTATAGTCAGTGTTCAAAAACCTTTATGTGTTATGTATTTTATTATTCAAGAAAGTGGTTTTTAATCATTTCTAAAACTATCGACGTTCAATTTACCAGAAAATATAGAACGAAGTAAATAAGGGATGAAATGTGAATTACAATACAGAATGATTTGTTATTTTAATAAAAATTAGCCTATACTGCGACAAAAGCGTCTTGATAAGTTTTGTAATATAAAATACGAAATTTGGAACAAGTTATTTTGAACCCTTTGGTAGTTCTAGTGTTAAACAAAAGAACGCATTTTAAAATTAAGCAGTTGTAATAAATGCAATTTTACCACCAATGTTCACTACCTTTTCCTTATGATTACCGTAATTTTTTCTTAGCATTTTCGTCTTGCCCCGTGTTCGCTTAATTATTGAAAACTATATACGTATATAATTTATTAACTACTAACTGAATAACGTAATGAACATAAACATATAAAAAGTTACTAGTTGAATTTTTTAAATTAAACAGCCAAACTCTTTGCATTAACAATTTTAATTTCGTATTTTGAATTATAAAGGTGATTCACTTTTGACGAGGTAGAACTTCACAGATGGTTTTTTCTCTTTAAAAATATTTAGTATCATTTTATAACCTTCTTTCTTATAGAGTTTCTAGTATACTTCGTACTACTTTTGGTCTTTAAAAGAATCATAATATAAGTGTTTAACGCGTTGACTGCCACAGTGAAAACAGACGTGAGTGGTAAGACACACTGATATGCCAATTATTAAGGACTCTATCGATTAATTTTCAAATGTAACCCTTTAAATTACTACTTTACACTATTAGTCTTTAAATTACTTACTTTACACTATTTAAAGGCAGAAACATAAAATCAGGAACACACTGCTATCACCTTGTATGAAATCACGTGCTATCATACCAAGAAAGTAGTAATATACATACATATACTCGGAAATCTGTTGGTTCGCACTCTATTAATTTCACGTAAAATCACTTGTTTTTCACGTGACGTGATAGAAGTGTGTTCCTACCTGTACTGTTGTCACGTCACATGAAATCATGTGCTACCATATGCAATATGAACACTATGCGAAATACTGTGACTTTATTTGAAATAAATGACTACCACGAAACAACGTTTTACGAACGAATTAACTCGTGTTTCCATGCCCAAACGTTGTTGACCAATCACGAGTTAATTCCACTTTTCACTTGCATTATCCATTTCAATTTATGATAGTTTGTTATGAAATAATAGTCGGTGACATGAGACAGCCTCTGTAAAATTGCCGGTCAACAATGTGTTAAGAACCCGAAAATCTGTACAACAAATTACAGTGTACAACGAATAGATAAATTTTTCGGCATTTATTTTTCCATAGCCACAGTATTTTTCAAAGAAATTGAAAAATCTGAAAATATAAGTTTTTATTAACCTAAAACTCGTCTACGTATAAATATCGTATAACAACCGTTTTGATTGTGTACGCCAGTGAAATATTTGCAAATAAGCATATTGTAGAACGCGGTACACAACTCGTGGCCGTTAGTTTGCTAGGTCATACCGTTATGGATGTGTGTATCTTAGGAGAAACTTGGGCTTAGGTTTCAGATTTAGTTAACAACGGTGTGGACTTACTCAGAGAGGAGTATCTTACTCTTTGTAGCGTCAAAGACGAGTAAAGTAACCAAGATATATGGGTATTAAGGAGGAACCTCAGTACGACTGTCCGGTAAGGGTGGCGATCCTCGTTGTAAATCGCCACTAGTCTGCGACAGTATTCGCGGTCGCCTTAACCAGAACTAATGTGTTGGCCGACGACAATTCTTAGTCGTTTACTTGCCAAGTGGAATCCTCCGAGAAATTCTCTGTTATATTACGTTTACACATTGGTTTAGCCGTTGTATTTAACACGAGGATTCGTGAATCACCATGTTTAGGTAACACGATTACCTACAAATAAGGACACCTTCAGTAACCATCGTGACAAATTTTTTAATCAATACAGTTAAACGCTTGTGTACCGTGATGTGGGTGTATCTGAACTGCATATCAATGAATTGGCTTATTTTAATGGAAACATTCTAAATTGGGATAACATTATGAGATTTCGTTAACTTTATTAAATTTCGAATAATTCAAATGTACCTTTAAACTGATACAGTACTCTCATAAACCCACCATATTTTGGTAAACAATTTTTAAATAGTTTGGTGAAAATTTTTTTAAACAAAAGTTAATTTTGTACAATTTTATGGAAGATTTCAAATTGACCTTGAACTAGAAACAACAAAACTTTTTCGTTTCTTTTTTGGGGAGGGGAAGGGATGAAACATGAGTTGGAATACAGAATAATTCTTTGTCTTAATAAAAATCTGTTCACATTTTACTAAACATGTCTTGATACATTTTGTAATATAAAATAAGAAACCTGGAACAAGTCATTTTGATTAATTATCTCAAAGTTGATGAAGCCTGATTTTTCTTTATGGTCTTCTTCGTACTTTATTTAAACAAATGTTACAACACGAATATCAATTATGATATTAATAATAAAAGTTATTATTGAATTTTAAACTATGTTATTTATTTATATCATATTGATAATGATATAAAAGACGAGTTCGTGAAAGAGTTAATAAAATACAAACAGCAACTAAGATTGACAGTAATTATTGAGAATAAGAATAATGTCATTAAGTTGTATAGAGTTAAAAATATTATGAAAAATTCATTGTCCTACTTAATTATTTAAGTTTAAGTTATTGAATTATGTTAATTTAAGGATGTCCTTTATGTAACTTATTGGAAATCCGCAATTTTATCTAATATCGCTGAATTTGAGTTTATGTCACAGAAAAAGGGAAAGTTTTAATTCTTATCGTCTGAATATTGATTAATTCTTATTTATAATATTCTGCTACTACGAAAGGTAACTGTGTCAATCGTTATACCGAACACTCTGTAAATAAAAAATATTAAGCTTTCACTACTCAATGGTCCACGAAATTTCATATAATTTTCAGAAGTTGAATTGCCATCTCAGCGAGTAATCAGCGGTCAAGTACTTATGTGGTGGTAGAAATGTTTGGTTCCTGACGTCGGTACGTTTGATCTAGATTGGAGTTCTAACTTGAGGTTATCGTGCTAGGGTTGCGAGATGACATATTAATTGCTATTTAGTTTGAATAACTAATTGTAAGTTTTAAACTTAGCGAAGTGTCAAAATCACGAAAATAATTTTATTTGTATTGTAAACTTCATAAACCCTATAAATATTTAATGGCCCTAGTTATCGTTAATGTTCCTTGTTTATACAAAATATATTATTAACGGTAAAATATGTATATAAATGAAATAGTATTATCGTGATCGAATTTTCTTTCAATCAATATTTCATATCTTAAATGATACGAGTGATGAAATGTCTCTGTTTTGCAACATGTAATTTATAATTTATGACTTTCATTGTCTAGAATACGTATATGCAATCAGCGTAAAAACAGTGATGAATGCGTTTTCAGGTGAACAAGATTCTATCTTTCACTACAGTTGCAATTTATCGTACTTTCGAAGGTTATTGCATACAAGGAAATGCATTGTTCAAAACAGCTAGGTAGTTCTAGAACATAACATCAGATACATACATACGTTGGACTACCTAATGTTATGTAGTTTGCGGTAGTGTATATTCTAGCATCGTGGTCAAAAATTGAAGCCTCAAATATTGAAACAACTTACATTCACACGAAAGATAGGATTTTTTCTACCATCCGAAGTTCGGGTGGTTATGCAAAACATTAGTTGTTTAATGAATTCATTAAATATGTTCAATAAATATTTGTTAATTGCATCTAAACTTTTGTTACGACCGTCTTTCGCCTGTAGGCTAAAAACACATCCCTGTAGCGTCATATATAAATGTTATTGAGATATACTTTTGTAAAAAACTACGGTACATCTAAACTTTTGATATGCATTGTATATCATCTTTTGTTTAAATGCTTAATTCGGAATTTAATGAATAATTCTTTTTGCATTTGTTTAAAGTTAAAAATTAAATATGGATTACTATCAGGGACATTTCGGTTGGTGTTCAATTTGATTAGATAGTGACGAAACTTTTCAAAATAAAAGACTGCTTCTAAAGCTAAAGATATTGAGGTTACGAAGCGTTTCTTAATTTGGAAACATATTATTTGATGGTTTTACATATTATACCGAATGCAAACAATCTCCACCGGTGCTAATTAAGATGTACAAACAGTTACTACGGATTCATTACGCGTAATTAGCAGGTCGTCAGTTGCTTATCGTTGCTGTGGGCGATAATTCTATCGACTTTATAAAAGTTGTTGATATTAAAGATTTTGGCTGCGTATTTATAGCCCCTTAATTGCTTTTATAATCTCGCATTAAATATGAAATGTTATTTTATACAATGACTTTTACGGCGCAACAATAAACTTAATGAAGATGATTATGTTTAAAGCTTTTATCAATCAATTCGATATATGAACCATAATATTTGTTTTTATTCCAAATCTGTTTTCCAAACATAATATAACATAGATTCTAACGTAATGATATCTGCTGGTCATTATAAATTCATGAACATCATTGACTGAAAATTTATTAAATTGATCGTAATTTTGATACTAAAATTACAGTTAAGATATTTAGGTGCCATATATTCACATAAATTTAAGAAATGTAAAATTCATGTTGAGAGATAAAAAGCATTATTTAATAAAAATGTGACTTTTTCCCTACTGGACGATTTCTTATTACTTGTAATCGTAATTGCGTCAATAAACAAACATTGAATTTTTACATTTGTAATATCACTTGGTATAACATAATTTTGGTACAGTTTTAAACTGTAGTTAAAGTTCAGACTGAGGTAACCTTTATCAACTAGAGATATGCAAATATAGTTAAGCAAATGGATCTTTTTACCATAATTGAGCCTTCATATCTTTTTCTTTTATTAGCTAGATGCCTCGGAATATATCATTTTAAAAAGTAATTTAAACCCAAAAACTATTCAAAGGAGCAGAAAAGCTATTAATTTAAGAGAAAAATAAAATAACAATCGTAATTGGTAAAGTATCCATTTGAGCTTATATCAAACATTTAAATGTGTAATTTCAACGATTTATTAATGCATACAAACAAAATATCTTTTATTTTGTACAAATACATATGTTGTTTTCACCGTATTTAGCAAAACTTATGATTTATTATTTATGAATGTTAACTGTCTTTAAAAATCACTGTTTGTAGACATGTAATTGTCTTGAATTTAAATAAATCGGCAGAATAATTGAAGAGAAAAATTGTGCGTGTTCAATGATTATGTATCGATCTTAATTTAACACTTAATATAAATATTTAATTTTGAAAATAATCAGTAAGATTGGTAATTATTCTAAAAACATGTGTATTGTTTATAAAGATTAAATCTTTCATTTCTTACAGTATTACACATCTGAAGAAAATTAATCATAAGAATGCAGCTATTAAAATTTTCATTTGATAATTACTTTATTTTTACAAACTTTATATTCTGCTTCCATAATATTTTGCTATTTCTATTATGTATAGTTTAAAACGTCTAACAGAAATATTTTTAACCAAATAAACCAAAGAATTCTTAATTATGTAGGTGACGATTTTTAATGGAAATTCAAGTGTCACCCATATGTAGGTGACGTGGCAGTCAAAGTATTAAATACATTATTATCTGCAAATCTGTATTTATTTCCTATTGAAATATTATTACTTATTCTAATCTAAAATAAAATAAAACCTACATGAATAAAAACTGTTAAGTTGACAGTTTCAAAATTAAGTTCCTTTTAAACAACGTGCCATTCGGTAAAACAATACATTAGGAATTTCAACAGGTTTCCGATGGAAATAGTTTTTCTCTGTGGTATATCATGATGCTAATGTATCAGAATTTAAACAGACTGTTAATAATGCATCTGATATACCTACCAGTTTACATGCAACGCTTGTAAGTGCATGAAACAGTATCACTAATGCATAGTATATGCGCAATTTATGGTTTTGTTACGATTACCTACGCGGCTAAACGATATGTTACTAATTACAAACAAAAAGAAAATTTAAAACTCATTGAGAAACTTCCGCGCATGCCTTTTACATTGATTGCAAGTACTTGTAGTTTTACATATAAAAGACTTACGTCTTTTCGTAGACGTTTCTCTGACACAAATAACACGAAAAAGCGCAATGTTTAAATAATATTTGTCTTTTAATACTTGTTCAGCTGGATTAGTAAAATAAATATATTAAATATAATATGGCGAACGCAAAGTATCTCCACATCCCTTGGTAGTGCAGGGATTAATACGAATCGTTGATGTGACATTTTGTTGGTACAAACAAAAGCGGTACTTCGCACACCAACTGCCGATTGTCAGTTGGGGGAAATCGGCGATATGCAATTCCGCGTAGCGTGGCGTCTTTCCGGTTTGAACCCTTGCAAGGTGCAAACGCATGAGACGAAGTGCAGCGACGATTAAATACATTATTATAATATATTTTCCTATTAAACATTGTACAGTACTCAGATTATCCATAATTTAAACCATTTTGTCCTTATTTTCATATTTACTATTTATTAACTGACTGTGTATTTCTATTTAATTAGTTATACATGTTTGTACACATGAATTCTTATTATTTTATTAAACATGTTAGTGAAGTATCTTAATCGCAATTTTTTAATCATTACATCCGTTGAACTCCATTCATCAGAACCCTATTAATCGATTTTTCAATATTATCGATTGTAAACCAAAAACTGATTACTAATACTCATTCGTTATAATTAGTAAATGAAATTTAAGAGCGCTAAAATTTAAAAAGGATCGGAAGCAAGGGCTATTTTTCCTTATCTTTAATTGATATAAAGTTATATGTTAATAGTGTTTATATCTGTTATTTTCGTGTAGTAAATTATTCTTTACATTGTTCTTTGAATTATTTAAAATATACAACGAACGAAATTAGAGTTGTTTTTTCAGTTCTTTATTATTGAAAATGTCATTAATTTCAAACAAAGTATACCCGTTCATTTCTTATGTAATAATAATATAAGTTATTACGAACTACAAAGATCATTCAATGAGCCAAAAAAGACTAGTTATAATTTAATATGCGACAATTAAATACTAGAATTTTCCTTCACTTTCAATATCTTTTAACCTTCGTGTAATGAGCGGCTGCAACAGCTGTGATTTATATTAAATTTTAGATTCGATGTACGTATGCCTTTTTTACATAGAACTTTTTCGTTGGAAATTGAACTGCCTAATTTTAATTAAAGTGCTGTTGTATAATGCTGCAGATTCAGGTCACGATTGATTGAATTTCATCGTTCAGAGATTAAAACTGAAAAAAGTTTGAAATAGAACTTCCACTAAGTTCTTTGAAAGTTCATGATCAAATGTATTAACCGGTTATTGCTAAAACTTTACGCGAACGACAAAATCAATCATTCGTTTTCTTCGAACAGAGAATACGATTGACATCAGTCATAATTATCGCTTCATATTTTATCATGTATGCATTTTGATAGATCATAATTTTATGGCATGCATGATTTAAATACAATTTCTCTACGTACATACAACGTGCCTTTATTTGGTCACGCAAGTATTCAGATAACAGTAGATTAGAAGCTTAGATGTGTACAAATTAGACAGTATAGTACCTTGATTAATCGCTCAAAATAATAGATATTATATTGCGGACGCTGTGTTTTTACATAAAATGTACAAATATTACGAAAGTTAAACAACACTGTGTCAGGCATTATAAGCTTTCGTAGGGAAAAAGGCGACATAGGGGAAGGATGTTGTACCATTTGTCTCTCATATAGGCACAATAATTAATCTAGCTCATTGTCCGTCACTGAATAACTATTTATATTACTAATTTAATAATTATTATGCATGATTGTAACTAACTTAATGATTCATGATTATTAAATTACTTTAGTAAATTATTAAATTATTAAATTACTTAAATATTAAATTACCAAATTACTAAATTACTAGATTACTAAATTTCCAAATTACTAAATTCTTAAATTTGTAATTTAATCAATAAATTTGGTGATTCGTAATTATTGAAAGACGGTTAATTAACTTAGTAATAATTAAAGATCTAAATTGCTGATTTAACATTTATTAATTAAATATTAAATTAGTAATTTAGTAAATTAATAATTGTTACTAAGTGTACCAATTTGTTTTAAAAACAAAGAAGATGAAAAGGAAGCAGGTGTTTTTTAAGAAAAATATAACTAATTTATTTTTCTTTTTTCAAGTTTTCTTCCGCATATAATTTAAATGGAATAATTATTCCCAATATTATATTATCTTATCTACGGTGGTATCTTGTTCACTATTTTGTAGCTAAGTATTTTTTGAGTAGCTGGTAAATAACCTGAATAAAATTTCCGAGTGCAAAGGGTTAAAAAGCCCTATCGTACCTAATAATGTACGCATCAGCATTATATTAAAGTCAGCAATATGACAAAATAAGTGCATTCCACAAAAAATCGCCTCTACACTGTAACTGTAAGTCGAGTGCATATTATGTACTTTCACCACAATTGCATTTTTTATTAAATTCCATACTATGGTCCGCATATTTTTGCAAACTGTTATTACGTTTATGAATATACGCCATGTATACAAGTCGTATCGTTTCTACAGAATTTTAAATAAATATATGTTCTCTGTGTATAACGCGTATAACTTTTTATACGAGCAATTACACGGGACAATTTGTGTACAGGTAAATTTTAAATGCAACGCTGCTCGAACAATTTTATGAATCAATACACGATACGTTGATATATTTCAAACTTTAGAGAATTATATTAAAAGATGAAAAATCCTTATCCGTGGCGGGGATCGTAGAGGGACACATAGTAACTGACTTCTCTTTTTGTAATTTTGCGTGTCCTCGATAAAAGCGGCTTTTATAGCCTCGGACATTGATCAACACGCGAACCGGAAGCACGGGCATACACGCGTATCACTTTTATGATTTTACACGAAGTTCTCAGCACGGGGGTTGCGAAAAAGGGTGACTATAAAAGCTGAAAAAGAGGAGCTTGCAGAAAATAGTAGAAACAACGTGAAAATAAAAGAGAATCGATGCCTTTCAAATCTACGCTTATTTGCAATCATATCTTCGTTTAGTGGATACCTGCATCTTTATACTTTACACCATACAAATTAAAACGATTTATCAATAAATAATACAAATAAGAGAAACTGGTGTGAAAAACTATTTCACTTTATTGAATTTAATTTTATCTCTAAAGAATATTAATTGGATAAATGAATACGGTATCTACACGAGTTACTTTTGCTGACCAATTAGAATACTTGTTAAAATCTGGTCACAAAATTTATTAATTAAATTTAATAGCAGAGCAATTGAGAAATTAAATAAATAATGTAATACAATATAAGTAATGATATTTATATTTATCACTGTCATAATTATACCATAACATTTTTACAATATTGTTGTGAATTTATGCACACAACATTCAGTTGATTAATTAGCTGATGCTTTTACAAAAACGCTGATGTTAATTATGTTAATGACAGCAAATATTTGGATTCTGTTATTACAAAGATTAAAAAAAAGGTGTATATGTAGAAAGCTCACACATTAATTAACATAAGTACGTTTACCTGTACTATATAAGTATCCTTTTGTTTGGAAAATTTTCAATCTGTTTTAACTAATTTTCACTAAGATTTCACTAATACATGGCAGTACTTATACTCATTACAAAATTCTTCGATTAATTGTCCCGGTTAATATAACTTAGTTTCTGAGCCCTTCATACAACTTGTACCGTAATTATAATTAATTTTGATACTATTAAAATGATAGTTTGAATTCTACCATAATTTTGATAGAAAAGAAAGGAATAATTAATATTATCGTTATAGAGTTTATTTTTTATGTTTCTTGTATTTAGTGAAATCTATCATTGATTAGAAAAATTATTTTCATCGTTTAAAATAATAATTAACAGTATTTCTGGTATGTAAATTTAAATTTAAAACAAAAATTGCATTATTTATACATTTTCGCTACATTTAAGGATAAAGAATCACTTATAATTACTGCGAATCCTTTACATTCACCTTTTCTCTATATTCATTAAATTAAACATTCATTAAATTTCTTGGGTAGAATAATACTTCGATATTTGCCCAAGAATCCAATATTCGTTTAGGATATTGAATTTCAAAGAGTGGCATTCGAAGATTGCAGCAGTTAATAACCATTTAACTTAATTCAACTATATCAAACATATTTTTTAGATAAACAAAAGCAAACAGTATTAAACAAGAACACATGTATCCCAATAGTTAAAATTACTAGATACGTCAGTAGACAACGATTCTCCTTTGAAACAACAATTTTATTCTTCCAGTTCGTAATAAGAATAACATATATTTGTCTCTTTTGTAGAAACAGATTGATCACCAGTATTTTGTGCATAGGTAAATTAAATATGAACAAAGAACGTACCTATCATTTATTGCACTAAACAATAACACAGAAAGTTCAAATAAAAAGAAGAAAAATAGGAAATTTGTTGAAATATATATCATTCCACTAGACAGGTTATGGTGCCGTCTTTTATTAACCCCTTACTATATCATTTTTCCCACAGGTGCGTCAGACAAAGCTAAATATTTATTGTTGCGATATTAACACAAACAAAGAAAGTTCTAATGTTATATATCATTTTCATTTAACGACAGTATACCAAACCAATTATAGTTGCCAACTGCAATAAAAATAAAAGTCGGGTTTGTAACATTTGAAGCGTAAGGTGCATCACGAGTCTGACTCATCAAAGTATGGCGAGGGGTTAATGATTAATAAACGGTTAAAAAGTAAAATTTTGAACAGTAACAGATAAAGTATAAGCTCGAATAAAATGTTTTCTTGATGGATGTACAAAAACGCTCATTTTTAAAGTGATTTTGATACGTATCGCACACTTAAAAGTAACGTAATAAATTGTAAATTTTGTTTCAATTTACCTTGCGGGAGCAAATTTTTATATTTTACAGAAATTTGAAGTTAATGTAAATAATTATTTTCGAAAATCGCTTCACTGTAAACTTCGAAACTCAGAAAGCTTGAAATTAACTGAGAAATTTGTGGGGGTTTAAACGTATTCGTTATACATACAACGCGCGTGATCTACATGGCTTCAAAACGCAATCATTCGAAAAATTTGCTCAGACTGTATTCTGATTAAAGCCGTGAATACCGTGGCCCCATTTTGAGAATTTGCCGGAGTCTTTTGAAATTATGCGATCGATGATTTCGAAACACATTTTTCACTAACACGGATAGAAACGGGTAAATGATAACATCGAATGTATCAAGTTGCACGATAACGTCGGCGACTGTCGAAAACCGTTATAAAACTTTCACGATAGAATAGTTGGTATTAATTTATGTGGATTCCATATTGCAGAAATATGATGGCGCGCTACGTCAAGGTTTGTCGTATCGATTATTAAAACAAATGAAAAAGAGGAGAATACGATGGATGGAGTTAAAGAAAGGGTGAGAGAAATAGAGGAATGGGCAGGCAGGTCGCGGCTGTGAAATGCCATTGGCTGCATGGTCCTCGCCGCGATTGTAAATCAATTAGGTCGCATTGTAAATAAATCACCGTTTTACAACTCTGCCACGCCACACCATGCGACATTCGTATGAAATTTATCGTCCATTTTCGTTCGAGTCACTTCGATTTTGGTGCTACGGTTCGACACCGCATTCATGCACCCCTGTAACATCCTATTCAACCTTAATTTTTTAATGCAAAGTATTAGCCATGTTTTATCCATTTGTCTACATTTTTTATATTCGAAAGAGAAAAACACTCTGTCTTGTAATACTTCGGGAAAACTATTTGATTTAGTTAATTTTAATATTAGCTAATCTTAATACAGTTATTTTTAGTATTAGGTAAACGCATTTTTCTTTTATTTCAAATAAACTTTACTAAACCAAGTATGCTCCATTTTGAGCGAAGACCTTTTGCCATTTTTCGGGTACGACCATTATTCCATCGGTACAGAACTTTTGGGTTTTCTAGACGAAAAACTGTACCAAGTGATTTTCGCAGGTCTCTTTCGAATTTAACTTTACACCATTAAGGGAGTTCTAAAGAGATCGAAACAAATGGTAGTCTGACGGAGCAAGACTATTTTGACAACTATTTCTTCTGTTTGTAACTTAACTCCTTCCAATGGGTGCGACAGTCAGAGCTGAATATTTATTGCCTCGATGTTAAAACAAATGAAGTAACCCGAAACATTATTTGTATTCCGCACTTGATAAGCCTTGACTACATTAACTGTAATTGCAATTAAACTTAAAATTAAGCTGTAATCAAAATTTTATAAGGAGAGGTCACATCTGAATTGTAGAATGCGTCACCAGTGTGACTCGTGCCTTAGGCGCAGGGACGGTTGTTGGATAGACTGGAAGAATATTTATACGTAATGAAGTATAAGCACTTTTTTGAATCTGATGACGTTAACTGCCGACATTATTAAAGTAAAAATTATTTTTTATTTTTTTAAATTACCGAATTGCGGTAATTTTCTTGAATAAGAAATAAAATTGTTTAACCTGAATATGTAATTAATCGATCCTGAATCACAAGAAACTGAAACTTATACTTTAACAAGTTGCAGGTACAAGATCCATTTTTCTTATATTTACCTACATGTTAATAAAATACAAAAAAAAAGTGATACATAGATTAACTGAATGTCAGAAAAATATTTAAAATCGTTGTAACCATTTCCATTACTACAATACACAATCGTAATTGAATTTATATCAAGGAGTTGCACGCTGAATTTAACAGCGCTTTGTAACCTGCTGTTGCGTATAACGGATTTTAAGAGAAAATGCAGAGTAGCGTAATAATTCCGTTACTGAAAAATCTTCCATTTAAAACCTGTTTCATACCTAGCATGTTGCACATTTACACACACGTACGTGTGAAAACATGAAATGTACAATCGTGAAAATCATGAACCTGGCGAAGTATAAAGAATGCGGATAACGAGATTTTCAGCGGTAACAAATGAATGATTTGTATGTGTGATTTACATACATCCACGTATTTTCGTAGTACATAATACTGTGTATTACATACTATGTACATACTAGGAAAATTAACGTTACTCCTCATATAAGTAGATACGTGTAATAATATCTTTCAAAAATAAGATTTATAGGAGTCAATTATAATTGGAATCAATCAAAGTTTGTCAATAAAATGATAAAATTACTATATTATGAAAAATGTAGTATATATGCTAACAAGTGTGATGTTTGTTGCAAGATTTTGTAAGTGAATAGTTGAATAATTTTACAAAACTATTCAAATTAAAAAAACTGTATTTTACACTTTTTAGAAATTTGAATACGAAACAGCGTTCCAAAAATTCGCTGCTTTTGAATTCCTGGTAAAGTTAAAAAATATACAGTGAATTTTCGAACCTCAGCTTTTCCAATTCGTTACTTTTTTAAAGTCACCTTGGTTTATTATTTTTTATTCTTTATTAACTAAGAATGTTTAAGGTGTACCTTAGCTGATTAGAAATGTTCCTTTTGCAAATGTGGAAGTACTGCTCGAACTATTGGTTATTGCAGGCACATTTTCACTCCAAATATCGAATTCAAATACACGTAATATATCCATGACCATTTTTAAAAATTAAAATTGACAGAAAAAGCAACAAAATTGACTGGTGTAAATTTAAAAAATCTGAGTTTGAATTCATAATTAACCCTTTGCACTCCGAACAATTTTTAATATGACCAATAGCAACGCCGAGTCATTTTTATTATGGTAAAAGTATACTGCCAGCTACTTTAAACTATTTACACTGTGGAATATTGAAAATCTTGCTTTATCATTAAAAAAAAAACCGTGAATACATTTTTAAAAATCGTTCTTTTCAGAGGTCGCTGCTGCGGCGACACCGGAGTACAAAAGGTTAAAAGTTAAAGAAACCCCTAACAACTTTTTAAATCACAGAACGAACTTTGACCTCTCATGTCTCAGAAACTAATTGTCAACTTAATTTAATAAATTTGCTATGATTCATATCAAAGTTGAGAGATCCAAAAGTTTTTGTAAGATTCTTTAATAACTGGCTATTGTACCTTGCAAGGAAAGCATTAAAGAGATTATAAAGCATAGCGCTTATTATAATTATTTTTTACATTATAATGCTTTTCTACACAAATATTAAATGGTGGTTCTTTAGACAACGCGTTTTCCGTTAAATCGATAATTTTTTAATATGTATGCTAATTAATAATAAAAAAAGCTTTGAAGGATCAGTTTAAATATTTCCAACCAAGTAAATTCAATTAAATTGAAATTAAATGATCAGGAAAAGTTATATTTAGAAAAGAGAAGTTTTATTCCGTTTACTAATTATTGTCTATTTTGTGTACTCATTTTGATTCCTATATAATACTTCGAAAAGTGCTACATTAATTTTATACTATTTTCAGTAGACGTGCGTTTTATGTTTACGTAGCTATTTTAGAATTCGTAACGTTTCGTGCCTCAAGAGACCGTTGAATAGTAATGACTTTTATGATTAGTTAGTACTGTGTTAATTTATGAAAATGTGGTATCTTTATGCCGGGAGAAGATAAAGACGTGTACAGCACTGTAAGCGTTAGTGAAAATATAATAAAAATTATTTTTAAATAATTTATGCTATTTCTTTTCTGCATATTGGTCATAAAAACAAGCTTGAAGACAAAAAAATAAGAAAGTTTATAGTTTTTTTTTTTACTTTAAATTGCAGATTCTGGAAATATATGTTTTCATTGTCAAGGTAAAGAGTGATTGTACATGTTAGTTTATGTTTTATGATTTAGGGGAATCCAGAGCAAAGTGGAACAGTTAAAGTTTGACGAGTTATCGAATACATAGATCACAGAAATAATAGGTAGAAGCACATCTTTCTGTACGTTGTATCACACATTGTTATCTTCCAAAATTTGTAACCCAAGCTTTACTGCTTCTGCAATGTTATCAAATATTTGTTGTACGAATACTTAACAGTTTCCTCCCTTTGCCACAACATTAGCCAGATAAAATGAAATTTATGCTGGGTCAAAGTAAAATATAAATTATAAAATAATTAAGCCAAAGAAAATTAAACATTTTTATTCAAAAACATGTTACCGTTTGTACAAGAAACAAGGATAAAATACAAACTCTGGGTAGGCCACTAAAAGATTACCTAGGAATATCTTTTAAACAGGAAAGATCCACCATTTTGCAGTATTTGTACCCAAACGATATCGATCAGGCACGTACTATATCGGTGTAGAAAATACCATAGCCAAAGACAAAAATATAAATTAAATCCAAACAACGCCGTTACCACATCAGGAACAGACTTAATTTCTTGCCGTATCATTTGTTCCACTAATGCGTCAGACAGTGCTAAATATTTATTGTTGCAATGTTCAAACAAACAAAGAAAATTTTAATGACTTTTATAATTTACATTTAACGATTGTACACTATACCAATTGTAGTTGAAATTACACTGAAAATCCAATTGTAATGAAAATAAAACTCAGATGCGTAACATTTAAAGCGTAAGGTACGTCACGAGTGTTACTCATTAAAATATGCCAAGGGGTTAACTATTAAGAAAAAAACCCTAAATGTCGATGCAGTGTAAAGCTTGAAAGGACAAAAAATATTACTTTGTTTTCTGAAGCAATTTTTTGTAGTGTAAGAATCAATATTTTTTCACTTTTTTTGACACTACTGAAAAAAGTAGAGAAGTACAGCACGCCATTTGAAACAATAAATACAAATGTCCTTACATATTTATATGTAAAAATGTATAATATCTTTTGCGCACTTTCAATAAATTGTCAGATAGTATTTATAGAAAATATATTTCATACAAATAAAAGCAGCTGAAAAATTGAAGGCTGATAAATTTACCAATCGAACTTTCATATAAATCCAGATTTTTAAAGGGTCAGAGTATTATGAAGCGAAGTTTATGCTTTAATCTCCTCCGTATGTCTTCCGTTTCAGAAATTATACAATGCATAAGTTCCGAATTGGTGATCGTTTGAACCGCGTGCATTGCCACGAATCGATTATTTAATTGGCGTCAAATATACCGCCGCGTATACAATTGCGGGTTTATTTCATCCAAATTCTCGATTATTCTGATTATTTGCGAGTCTTTTGCTAAAATATACATACACGGATTTGCAGTTACCGCATATTATTATGTAATGATTTTTGTTAACTTCATGCACCAATGTGGTGCTATTTAATGAACGATTGTTTGTGAATTTTGCAAACTGACACGCTATGAATTAAATGCATTGTTTTTGTACATAATTTTGTTAGAGGGAAATGACGAAAATCGGAACCCATTTCGGTTTTTTTGTATAACCTTTTTAACGTTAATATTAAAATTAATTTATCGATGGTAAACGATTCCCTAATTACCTAAAAATCTTTCTTAATGGAATTCAAATTTAGTGGAGAGTATTTTTTTAATTTACGAAGAAATGTCAAAAATATTTTGTTTTTTTGCTGAACTGGCATTTCTCCTTAAATGGCACTCATTCCTTTTGTTTCCCATATAAATAATAACATAAATAGGGAATTCGACATAAGAGGAGGGGTCTAAATTTAGTTAAAGCTATAATTTCAAAAAATAGCCACTTGCAACCAATTAATGCACAAATTATCACAAAATTAACCGTAAAGGTCAATTCAAATAAGTACCATTTTTCGTCCATACAAAATAAAACGTTTAAAATGCTAACGTAGTACAATAAATCCACAAATATATTGCGATAAAATATAAGTAATAAAATGTAAAAGCAAATGTTGAGCAACGAAATATTTCATTAATGGTACGGACTGTGTAATAGAGTTATTTTAATATTATGTATATGTATGTAGGATGGGTCTGAGAAGGATGCAAATATTCAAGGTACGCTTCAGATTTTTTTTTAATTCCATGTAAGCAACTTAATTTTCATTAAAAATATAAATGTATGAATAACGCAAAACGAAAAAAAACAAAAAGTATTATTTTTATTTAATGTAACAAACTCCTGTTATCCAGTGCTGTAGAAGTACAGTGTTGTAAAAAGGTTTTCGCAATTTTCTTATCGTGTTATAGGATGCCGTGTTGTAGGAGGGTTACCTGTATTTCGGTTTACGCAATGTTTTCCCCCAAAATACATCGACACTGTCGGTAGGGTGCAAATTCACTTTTACCTTTAAAATTCACTTTTTCCTCGATTTCATACACATCACCTCATTACATCGTTAAATATAATACCGAAAATAAAGTTAATTAATATCTTCATCAAAGTTTTCGGTCTGATACATTATTAGTGCAATGCTAATTATGTTTAAAATTATTCTTTTTTCGCTATTTTTTAATGACCCGAGCATATCAAATTTCTTGTATCAGTCGTTGGCGGCTTCATGGCTGTTGTTACTTTACGAGTATGCATGGCACTCACGTGTCTACTCTGATTGATATAGGGTTCGTGTATATGTATATAAAAAATGCGTTCTATCAATGTATGTGAAATTATATAAAATAGAGGTGTAGGTGGTCAAGCAGGTAAATAATTCTTAATTTACTGGCATTTTGATCGAATCGCGTAAAATTTATTTAGAAGGCAAATAAATAAATAAATTTAAATGAAAATGCACTATATAAAAAAAAATAATGATAATATGGATATTTTATGTAATAGTTTATTTTGAACGCAGTCTCAATTTTGGTCATTTCGAAAACGACACAAATTATTTAAAAAATAGAAAATAAGCAATTTCTGCAGTCGGAAATTCCATAGTTTGTGTTTGACAGCTGGAAACCGTTTGTCAGGAACATTTATAAATTCTAAAAACATAACTCGAAGAGTGATGGAAATGACAGAAGTTCGCTACTGTTTGACGTTCAATTTCTTTGTAATTATCTCGTATGATGCCTAAAAATTGTAAAAAACGAAAGGAACAAGTACATTTTTAAATTTGAATAAAATCAATTTAACTATAACGAAGTTAATTAACACTAGAACTACCAAATAGATCAAAATAACTCGTTGCAGATTTTTTATTTTGTACTATAAGATTTATCAAGACACCTTTGCTAAAATGTGAGCTGATTTTTATTAAAATAAAGAATCGTTCTGTTTTACAGTGTATGTTCCATCCCTTATTTATTTCGTTTATTATTTTATCTTCTATTCGAAAGAAAGTGTACATTAAACGTAGGCAATTCTAATGTTAAAATCAATTTATACTGTAGCGTACCAATAACGTAACGTTCACTACCCTCTCCCCCCAGCTATTTCATAGATTTCAAACAAGAAAAGCAATCCACAAGTTATTAGTCAGTGACAAGTACCATATCTATTTAAAGCAGTCATCAAATGTAATTAATTATTCAGTGTATATCCAAATAAGTGAGCATATAAAAGTAACTAATTGTATTAATAATATTAATAATAATAATCTCTTGTTAGTTGCTGTTATATGCAATATCATTATTGATGTCATTGATAATATCGAGTTATACATGAAATATTATTAACTACGATTGGTTTTTGTTTAAAACCGAGTCTAGTGTGTGAGGGGCCGTGATTCGGTAATTAATTCAGTGATGAACGTATGTGTACACCTTCCCTTGTCCAAATCTATCTTCTTCTCTTTTAATCGGGTAATTCATTTACCCTTGTGCCACAACCTGATTATTAATACTTATGACTGCTTAAAATTGCTTTTGAAATAGATTTACATTTATCATACATACATATAATTAATGAAATGGAAGTATCTACGTGTTATAAATATTAAATATTATTTATGCCTGTTCCGTACAAATTTTATACTGTTTTCGGATTAACCGCCGTGTAGAATGGTTAATAAAACGCACAATAATTTTAGCGCAAATTTTGAACGATATCGTTCGTAATTTTATATCGGTTTCGCAAATTTGATATTATCAGACGGAAAATGAGACCATATTCAGTTTACATTTGACGGTATAATACACTCCGTTTCATATTTATAACCCATCTACAAATCGATATTTATTTTCAACCAAGACGAGGATATTATCACAAATTATATTCAGTATAATTAAAATATTTAAAGAACAAATTTTTTATTAAGCTATTTGAATATACATCAGTGTATCTCACGAATTTTATAAATTGACGATTTTATATCATAGTTACATGCAAAGAAATACAAACATAACGCTAAGTAAACTTCAATAATATACATTTAGTAATTAATGTAACCCCCTTTGGCTTTTATGAATTCAGAACCTCTGTTCTTCGTTGATAATATCAAATTATTTAGCAGCTCCGTGTCAAGCTTTCGCCATTCTGTAAGGATTACCATTTGAGGTTCTCTAGTTGATTTATCATGCCGATTTTCTGCGTAAATCTTCCTGGCGAGAATTCCTCAAATATTCTCAATTGGATTAATTGGATTTATTCTCAATTGACTCGTATTTTTGGATATGACTCAATCATAATTTCAAAATTTGCAAATGTTTATAATCTATTTACTTTTATTTCTTTCGTTAACTGCTATATAAACAACGTTGAAATTTCACATTTAAAAATATTCTAGTCATTTGCACGTATTACCCCAGAGGCACTCGAGTGCAAACTGTTAATACTCGTAGAACAGACTAGCCAACTTAAAACTTGTATTTCATTTTTATTAAACCAATCCATGGTTTGATGACTAATAAGTATTTTAGCATTATTTTATCGAAAGATCCATTTTTTTCAGGATGTTTAATTAAAAATAAGAGTAAACTATTTTCTACTATTTTCTACCAAACGCTTCCCATACCATCACTGAGCTACCACCAAAATTTCTTCCTGTGAAATATAAGGGCGTTTTTCCTCAAGTCATGCCAGCACGGATTGGATCCGTCAGGGCCATGTAAATCCCATTTTTCCTCGTCAGAAAATATGACCTGAATTTTTTATCAAATTAGTTTAACAATAAACAAAATATGACTTACCGCGGTCCAATCTGTTGCCATGTTTTCTTCTGCGAATTGTGAATATGATTCAATGTATCGATTTAGGAGCTCTGGAATTAAGTTCATTTTTATCTTAACAGTATTTGAAGCAGGTTGAGGTGTTCTTTCAGATTGTTGTTTTAAGAACTTGTTTTTGCGGCACAGTTGTTAATTTGTCGCAATTTACGGTAGAATTACTGGCAGATCGCAAAATTGCTGTTTCATCTCGCAAACTAAATTTTATTTTCCATCTCTTTCTCTTAATTTTTTCGTATATTGGATTATTTATATAATTTTTAGTAACGCGACGGCTACGATTAATTTTTCTCGAGATCTTATTTACACCGACACATTACTCTCCGAAAGCTACAATTTTTCCTTTTTCAGTATCATTAAGTAACGTATTTCATGACATCTTTTATATTTAATTTTCAATCTATTTTATTTAACTAATTGTAAGTACAGATATGTAAAACTGAATGGATACAAAATTGAGATACGTAGCTTTACTCTTTACTTTAATTGTCAGAAAATAGTGTTTTAAAATATCAAGATCTTATGAATGAATTTTGGTTCGTTTTCTGTTTTTTTACAATAACGATTAAAAACAATTTCAAGGAACAATTCCAGCACACACTGTTTGCAGTTATATTTATTGGAACATGTTTTTATTAATTGGAAATAAAGTAATATTTATAATCTGGATTTCATCGCCAAGTGAGAATTTGTTATATAAACATCAAATACAGACGTATTTGAATTCAAGGTTTGTAGAATGTTACATTGCTCGATATTATAGTAGGTTCTGCGCAAAAACTGTTACGGCCGACTAGAACAAACGTTATCTGCCTGGAAGAGATGGAAACCCCGAGATTGAGGAACTGAAGTGCCGCGGGCCGCGTGGACAACGTCTTCTTTCACAAGGAGGGTGGTGTGACACATCTTCCTCTATCGGGGTTAGGAGTGCCGTGAAGGTACCGGTCACCGTACGGGTCTCGGTATCCTCCAGTCTAGGAGTTTAGGGGGTTGGTTGGTGTTTGGTAGTTTTAGGCGAGTGCCGATCACCGCGAGCCTCATCTGTTTGTACCTCGACTGACTTTTTAGGGTAAAAGACCCCGTATTTATATCAGTTTGGTGAATTGAGCCTTGCGATGTCACTTACAATTCCTATTTCGTACATACACTTGTATGTATTAAACACATATACACAAATATACAGACATTTTCAAATTGCATCTGATCTATGGACAGATAATATCAGGAAAGTTTTAAATAAATATCTGTTCAAACCAAATAATTAATGATAGGAGTAATAGGCAGCCTATGCAAAATTAAGTACAATTTGTTTCTTCTTTTAATGTGATCACCTTTCGACTCTGGTTTAGGGCCTTTTCGAACATATTTATTATTCTGTAAAATTAGCCTCCTGCTACTACCGCCCAGCTTAACGTATCCGCCCCAAACGTCTCTACTCCACCACGCACGCTGGCCCAGACCCCAGCAAAGGTAAATAAGGACACTGATCCATCCGTACAAAAAAGTACAATTCACTACTTCTAAGGACGCTCCCTTGAATGGACATCCTTAATCGGACAGCGAACCCTTGCCTGGCTCTAAGCTTGTTCCCTTGTGCGGACAAGCAAGGACCACACTGCACCCCCTCTCCCCCCCCTCGTGTTATACCAATCGATGGTGCTCGACACGTTTCCCGTGATAAGTGTATTCGAAGTAAAATCAGTGCGTTCGAAGACTTTTGGAAACTCCTAACCATAAGAACTAAAAACAGTGTAACTTTAAATAATTGTACAAATGTAGGTTGTAAATATATTTTCTGAGTGGATTTTCTTCGTGTCAGGCCCGATATCGTATTCTAGTTAGGTATAAGTTGTACTTACAAGTTGAAGGGGTCGCAAACATAGTTTAAAGAGAAAAAGAACACGTACCTAAATCTTCTTCAAGTACTGCTAATTGTCACTACTAATTATAAGTAAAAACTTATTATTTTTTATTTGTCCTTAAATAACGACAAAAATACTTAATATGTGTAACACAATTCTGGAAACACAGTTTTATTTTTGTATGTAATATTATACTTAATATTACTTAACACTTAATATTAATTGTAACAAATTTTGTGTAGTATGCAGTTGTGGAAAAATTGTTTGAAGAAATAGTCTTTTCCTTTGGACAGCAGAAGGTAGGAAAAGAAGACTACTTAATCAGAATAAATTCATTAATGCTTTTTAAGCGAATCACATTTAACTAATGTTAAATACAGGTTAAAATAATTTCATAAAAACGTGAGAATACAAGTAACTTCAATTTAAAACCTTAGCAATAATAATTATAATTTTAAAACGCCTCATCTGTTATATTTATCGTCCGTACATGAAATCTGCTCTCAATTCTTATTACTAAATAATTAGAGAAACTATAACAATAGAATTATTAAAAAATCGGATTCTCAATACCAAGAGTTTTCCATTCTTTATACAAATTTTCGCAATTACGGGGGAAACGAAGTGAAAACATCAATACAGATGATTGATTCAGAACCGATGACCATGAAGTACCTAATGAAGAAAAAATAGAAATTAACGAGTTTTCAATTAGAGAGGAGAACGAAAGCGGCGCTGGTATTAACGGGGCTTGTGAAACGGAGCAAAGGATGAATAGGTGTACCTCGAAACAGAAACATACCAGAGAGAACACCGAGTGTGTAAAAGACGAAAACAAATGGACATTTGAACGCGAACATCGCAGCAGGGTAATAAGAGTAAAAGCTATGGTGTAAAAACCAAATGCGGTAATAAACACTGATAATTGTAAGACCTACGTAAGTTGTAATAAAAATGAAATGTTACTGAAAATAAAATAATAAAAACAATGCTCACAACTTCCACGACAATACGATACAATAATATGATATTGCAGATTATACACAGCCATTAATTAAACGTTAATTGATTTCGTCCTAATTAAGTATTTCGTAATCGGTGGTATGGAATAATAATTTCGAGCATCCCATACAATAGTTGTTAAACAATGTGAAAAAAATTTATTGACGAAGCAGAATACTTCTGTTGTATTAAGGAACGTAAATACAACGGTAATTATTGCAAAAAGAAAGTTAGCATTTCTGTATATTTGGAATATTCATGATTTTAAGTTAAAATTAAATAAATATTCTATTTCAGTGAGTGAAATAATTTATACAGTGATACATAACACTTGACATGAATAAAATCGTACAGCAAAAAAAATGTATATTAAATGTATAGAAATATTCTGTCTATTTCAAAAGAAAAAATATTCTAAATGAGACATTTCTCTACTAAATTAGTAATTTCTTGATACTAATAGGTACTGCAACAGATGCATCAGTTATCCGAACCTTGATTATTCAAATCAGTACTGCATCGTTGCTATTCCTAGTTGTTCTCGGGACCGGTTTCGAGAGAAGCATTTTTCCCGAACTGAATGAATATTTCACGTAATTTATTCCACATTTCAGATTATAGCAGTAATATTGTAGTCGGTAAGTAATTTTAGTAAGAAGAGGGGTGGATGAGGAGAAGAACTACGAGAATTAAGAGAGCTAAAGACACGCTGGAAGGGGGAATAAATAAGGAGGTCATGGGTAAGAACGGTGGAAGCGGAAGTCCTCAGGAATAAGAAGGAGAGAGAGAGAGAAATTGAGAATAAGGGGACAGGCAAAGGAAAATTTAGTAAATAGAGTGAAGAGAAAGTGAGTCGGTTCTATAACGATAAAATACAAAAGAAAAAGGCACGAATAGAGAAACGAGAGAGAAAAAGGAAAATACAAAAGTTTCTATCTTTGGTTACTTTAAGTTCTTGTTTTTTGGTACTGTACCACGTAAGAAAAGCATTAAAGGCACATACAATGTAGCAAGTAATTTTAGCTTTAATTTTTATAATAGTTACGGGGTTAATACGTTTAATTATCCCAATTGTTCGATTATTCGAATGATTTACTTTTTTTTAAAATAAATTTAGCCATCAGATAAAGAACAAATCACGACGAATCATTTTTCCAACCCCAATTACGCCATTCCAGTTACGTTCAAAATATTTTTGGCACATTGAGTGCTATGTCTTTTATATTTGAGTGGCACATGGATTTTCACGAGGATCTCTTTCTTATTTCAAGGATCATCTTACCTCATCTATGGGACAATATAAGACATGTATCATAGGCAGTTTTTAAACTGCTATTTTTAACACGTTACAGAATTAAATAAACTCATGAAATTACTTTTCTTTAAGTCAAACTAAATACCTATATCGTGAAAACTGTGTTTCTTGCGTACAAATTTAAAAATTGATAAATACAGAAATTGGCACTTATGAAAAGAACCGGAGAATTATAAGTTAAAGTAAGTAATTTTGAAGTTATTAATTAGAAGCTGAAGTGAATATCCGCTAGCTCTGTTCTCCCTTATTAGCCGGTACGTTTATTAAAATTCAAAATTAAAAACTAAACGCAATAGGATCTTTTTGCACAGAGCATGATATAAATTGAACTGAAAGAAAATGGGAAAATAAATGAACGATGTGTATTTTTGACAACATAAATGTACGTCAAAATAAATTATTCACTAACACTGGCAACAAACAACGAATTTGATTCGATCCAGACACCTTGCATGACATGTGATCTCGTACGTCACGACCGCATGAACATTTGCTTTTTTTTTTGTTTATATGAAATGAATACCTTCATCACAGAATTTTTCAACTTAGATTGTTTCGTCCCGCAAAATTGAATTGAATTTAAAGCGACATATACGCTTCTCTGCGATATAAATAATTTATTATTTAATTAGCAACCATATGAATTCGTTCCTGATATTTGAAGAACAAATTTTTATCTACAGTAGGGTGCTACTGGATTATGAACTCTTAAAAAGGCTCAACAATACATAGTTTCACTTATTGTTAGTTAAGTAACAGAAAAATGCAATCGATTACTGTAGGAATATTTTGTTCAACAATCGTCTTTATGTTCACGATTGAAGAGTACTATAATGTATATGTTACGGTAAATGTGATTGATCTGGTGATTATGTATAATTGCCGGTTGTTATATATAATCACGACTAGCTTTGGTAAATGTGATGAATTCTTGAATATTTATCAAATTAACAGGCGAATTTAATAATTTGTAGTAATAGCAATAAACACTATTTGGAAAAATGTTTTTTTCTCTAAAATATGGGTTTAGTTTATTTTTGATATGTAACCGTGTTGTATAAGTTCTAATAATACAATTATTTTCTCTACTTAGGTCTTTCATTTGCCAAGATATGTCAGTCCCTTATTCAAATTTCGTTCAGACTACATCCATGAGACTTAAAATAGCCGTTTATTGAATTTTTTATTGTAAATTAATCACATTTACCAAACCTAGTGGTGATTATACATAATAATCGTCAATTACATAATCACCGGATTAATCACATTCACTATAACATATACTTATTCGATAAAATATTTACGTCATACATTAAGATCTTTTTGTTACTTTTAGTCTTTATTAGTTTGCAAAATTTTGTTTCCAACAAAACTGTAGTCTGCGAAACGTTTGAACCCAACACATAACAATTTTCGTTGTAAGGGGTAGTAGACGTTCGTATAACGCGTGTACCTACAGAGAGAATTCCCATAACGTGCTAAAGATATTGCGACTTCCGTTTTCCTATAACGCGTTTTCTCCCACAACACGCCACATAATGAAAGATGCGAAACAGTTATAGTTGCTTTTATTTTTCGTGAAACAAAAAGATTTTGTTGGCATTTAATAGTAATATGTTTATTTTACTCAGTATCATGTTTATGCTGTTTATTTTGAAAAACTGTTCTGACTTATAGAAACGAAATATAGAATATTTGCATTTGAAATACTTTTAAATGCGACTGAAATTTTAAACCTTTTTCTATTTTAATAAATACATGTAATTTACTATATAAATAAAATTTTAATTTCATATTTAATAATAATTCGACAGTAAATTACCTACGTCGTAGGAGCGTCATAGTTTTAAACAATTAAATTTTGTGTAAAATTACATACTATATTTTCCGCTCTACATTTCCGTTGTTACGGGGCAACATAAAATAAATATACACGGTATTAATTTTTTAAACTATAATAACAACTAATCGAATTCCTAAGATTTAAAGTACAACTTGATATCAAAGATACATCGAGTATATTACATTTTGAATTTGAACGTATCGAATTTCGAAATATACAGTATATGAAAGAAGATATAACTTAAGGTATACGAAGAATAGAATACTTTTTTGTGTTTATTAGTGAATTTTCGCACTGCAATGTTATGGAGAATATGGAAAGAAGATGTGGTAATATTGAAATACCTTCTACAAGATATACTTATATTAATAATTCAGAATACACTAAAGTTTGTCATATAATGTTATACGCACAAGGTTTGATACATTACGTTTAGAGTTTGAGTTATACCGCAAAATCTAAATTACATTTTAAGAAGTTAAAAAAATAAAAGCTCGCTTAAGTATTAAAATCATTGTGTATAAATAGCGTGATAAATATGTTATATATGTTTAATAAATATAGACTGTAAGCTGTGGAGACACGTTCATTTGATTAAGAGTATTTAAATTCAAATTCAGTACTTAAATACATTTCAATTCAAAATGCTCAAATATTCTATTATTTAGGATTGTGGGGCATTTTTGGATTACTTAAAAGGTTTTAAACTTTTACGATTAATTTGATGAGTGACAATTTAATTTAAAATACACCATTTAGCTAAGAGCGTCATTAGAATCCCCTCCAAACTCCGTGCATTCGAGCGGTAAAAATATCAAAAGAAGAAAATAAACTGCAAAAAAAATGATTTGCAAATAATTCAATTGTGACCAGAACTCTACACTTTTCAGAAAAGACTTAAAATTTTTGAATGGAAAATCATTTCTTATTTTCCAAATATTGCCAACATCTAATGAATAAAAAAATTCTTTTGAAATAAATACAACTGTAATTTAAATACTTCAGAATATGTTTGTAATAAAAAAGTAACCTTTCTAACTAAATTTCAGCGATTTTTGTTTCATTCAATCATCGCAATTACAACTGTACAGCGAAGAATGCCGTAACTGTTGTTTCTTTTGACAAATTGTCAATCGAAACGAATATGACAAAAAAGTTGAGGGATACTGATTGCTTCCCCTTTGTGTCCATAGAAAAATGAATAGATGTCCAAACACGTCGAAACGGACACTATAAACCAACAACAATTGCCTTTTCGATCGTGAAGGGGCGAATCAATCTGAGCTGTGTTCGGCAAGCTTTACGCGTAATGCTCGATACACCTTGCAACAATCGAATTACGTTACATTACACGATACGTCGGTGATGTGTGACTGCTGCTCGCGAGTAAACATTCCCCTCCAGAAATGCCCTTTCTATACAGACTCAAGAGAAAGAAAGAACTCTATACTACAGTGTGTGACAAAAAGATAGATCCATTTACATTTTCGATCTTAATTTCGAAACTATGTGCTTTATCTTGCAGAAACTTATCTCAGTGTTTAATAAAGTGCTGGGAAATATTATTGTAAAATTTATTTATGTACAGATTTTCATTTTTACGCGGGAAACATTTTTGTGATTTCACTCTACTTGTGAACAGTAAGTGACTTAATTCGATTGTTTTAATGAATATTTAATTGTGTAGTTATAACACTGTGTGGAGCTATTGTTTGTCTTTTGTTTGAATGTTTCATCGGCAAGAAAAGAACAGTAGGGTCAGTCGAAGTATGGTAACAACATAAGAGAGTTCCATACTTAATATTTCACTGTGGCTTGTTTAATTATTGAAATTCTCGATTAGTGTTTGGTCGTTAGAGCTCTTACTTTTACTTAGACGTTACTTTCCCAAGATTGAATTAAATATGGGCAGAAAAGCAGGTTTATCTCGCGAAAGAAAGTTTCTGTAATTTTGTTATTATTAAAAATTGAGTAAAATCAGAAAAATATTCACTGTGAAAAAATGAGAAACCTTGCAAAAAAACAAGTTTACACCAATTTTCTCAGCGTTTTTGTTAAATAATGAGATAAGTTTAAGCCAAATAAGATATATACATAGTTTGAAAGTTAAGAGCGAAAATGTAAATAAATCTATCATTTTGTTACACGCTGTGTGATGTATTTCTTTCTTTTTCGTTCTTTCTATTTTCTGCTGTTACCTATTGTCGGATAAATAAACGAAACCTCTAAAGAGATCGTCCCACGTACTTCTGCATCTGTACATCCTCGTGACGTGCTTCGGCGTGTTGAGCCGACAATGAGTTCCATAGTGGGGTTAACACTCGGAGGAGAATATCTGCTTGCGAGCTGCACTTGGATATCTCTGCTATACGTTATACGTTGCATTGCATGTATCTGTACGCACCCCCGAATTCTCTGCTCACCCTCTGTTTACCTCCCACGGTAGATTTCGACTCGCGAACATTTTTTATTTAAATTGATCGTATTGTACAGGGGGTATTAAAATAATGAGTTTTGAAGTATTAGGTTGATGCATATCGAATTGTGGATTTTCAAACAGTAGCATAAAAATATATAAAACTTAATCTCTAACATATCGATTTAAAGTCACAAGCGTGATAAAGGGTATTTATGCGTATATATTATACTTTCCATCACTGTGTTTAATATAAAGCGGCTGGTTAGCAATTACGATTGCAACGATAAGTAAATAATTAGCAATTTTAACGACCTAAAAATGAAGTTGTACAACTTTTTTTTTTTACCAAACACATAACGTCTCACTTTTTTATATACAGGGTGTGCTAGAAAACTGTTGCATAGCAAATTTTTCATGGCATAATAAACGATATTGGATACATTATGATATCATCCCGATTATTCTGAATGAATTTTTTGTTGAAATTTTTTCCAACCACCCTGTTAACATTTACTTTAATTTTGAAAAATGTAACAGAAAGCTTTGGCAGATAGAAGTTTCATTACTTTTAGAACAAATCAGGAAGGTCGAAAATTTAATATTACCAAAACTATAAGTGATTTGTTTGTTTTTATTTATTCTGTTCTTGCTTTCCACAGAAAAACATTTTATACATTTGCTTATGACTATCATTTCAACAAGGGTAAGTTTATTTTCGTAGAATAGATACATTCTTCAGAACTAACCTAATGCAGACGAATTAAATTTAAAATCGAAAATAGTGGTAACCACGTCAAATGCAGTAATAAAAAATGTAATAAATCATTATCGAAATTCTAATCATTACGCTTCCAAATAGCCAATTTTCAAATTTAAACTTCTAATTTAGCATCTTACATTATCAGAAACGTAGTAATATTATTCAACCTTGCTTTCTTCTTTATTTTTTTTTTAATGATTGAATTGTGTTACCTTTTAAATAATTTTCATGCATTCATCTGTATAATGATAATTATCTACTCTATCAATCGTAAACCACATTTATTTTTAATTTTCTGCATTCTACAGGGTGTCCCAAAAATAGTGTAAGAACCGGAAATTATATTCACGGAAATTATAATACATATGCCTGCACAGCATTCATTCTTCAATGCAAGTTTCAGACCTGGCATATTATAAGTAACTGTAGCGTTATAATATCATTTTTTATTTTTCACGTTAAAATCGATTCCTGTGTGCAGGATTGTAATCGTCAGTTGGTAGTTGGAATCTGATAAACTATGTACAGTGGATTCCCATTGAGTACCGACATTTGGAGCTTCAAAGTTTGCCTGTTTTATTTTTTATACCCAGTGTAGTGATTTAGGTGGTTCGTGATGAAATACAAGTTGTTTACAATGTTTGGTAGAGGATGTTACGCGGCGAATAATTTTGTTCCATTTCCTCTAGGCGGAATTTGTAGCTGCATTTATATTGATTTTCGGAAAGGCGTTACTCTTTTGAAGACACGAGGGTGGAGTTAACTTTTAATTTTCGCCGCCTTAATTTTAGCGGGGATAAGACCCTCGATGACGATTTGTTATTTTGTCTGACCACGCGCGAAAAACAGGATTTTTCTCGGCCACGCTGACCACGCAGTCGGATGGACCCTAGAGGACACGGCTGGCAGCGCTTATGGTAGGCTCGTTGCTTTCGACTACGAGTGTAAAAAATATAAATTAATTTTGCCGGCTTACAAACTCCAGGGTAGGCTTAACTGCCTATACCTACGTCTGTAAGCAGTCAACGTTACTTTCTAACTGGACTGCGAACCGTGTGCCGCTACACCCGGAAGGGGTAGAAACCCAATTAGCGTGTATCCAACGCCGAAAGAGTGGCGACATGTTTCGATAATGCTGCACTCAGAATTGCGTGTTGATTAAAAGACTTTAGTTGATGAACATTGCTTGCGCGATCCCAGCCTTATTGGCTACAGAAGCTGACAGAAAGTAGATGCGTACACGTGTTACATAAGCGTTCACAATTATTCATCTAGCAATTACTTATCCATTTATCTAGCGATAGAATGTGCTACTACTTCTTTTAATAAGTCAGAAAATATTTTTATTTTTCGACAGTTTTGCGACTTTATTATATCAATTTATAAACACATTCCGTGTACAGTAAAGTCTTGATGAACGCAAAAAAAGATCTGTACGATGAAAGCAAAGAGTTCGTCCCCATCACTGGGGATGTTCCGTTTTTGTCTTTGCTCACTGTCCTTTTTTGCGTTCAACGCTGTCGGCAGAGGTAAAAAATGTACGGACTGTAGAATGTGAGTAACGTCGGTCTCTAGCATTTTGCATTATTCGAATATCTGCCTCATGCATGTTCTTTGACTTTAAATATCGGTGCGTAATAAGTTAAAAAAATACAGTTAAAAAAATGTTATACATAAAATACTTTTGGTGTGGGTTGCGGCACAGAAAAGATTTCAAGATTAGTTATATCTTTTTAAACAGAACAGCACATGGTCATTATAGAGAACGATTCCTTTACATGTTGTTATTTTAATTACGGCCAATAAACGATCTGCATAATGAGTAAACTTTTTGGAAAGGTACTTCATAATAATCAAAGTTGGAAGTACAAAGTTGTTAAATAAAAGTTGGTTCGAAAGTTATGCAAAGAAATTTTTGTTAAATACACAAATATGCATTGGATATTGTCAAAATAATCAAATCAATCTCATTGATGTTGTTAGAAACGTGGATGGGAACAAATTTTTCTGCAGTGTTTTTAACAATTTTTATTTAACAGTCTTACATTTTCAACTTCGATTATCTTTTACAAGGTATAGCTAGTTTATCCTTAAGATGCACTTTTGGGTTTATGTTGTTACAATATGGATAAAAGAATTTGTTTGTAATGGTTTCCAAGATAAAAATTCGTTTATGTAGTGATGTTCGGGTAAACACCTGCTTTCTGCGATGCTCAACATGTTATAATTTGTTAATAACTTTGAGGCGAGCAAAATGGTAATATAAACCCACTATTATTTTACATAGACTATAATATATTACAGTCTCATCAAAGTTGGTGTGAAATGGCCCGTACCTAATAGAGTACATTACCGTGAACAATATGAACTACCGAAAGGAAGCTAGTGATACAGTCATATCATTACAGTGATATCTCATTTTATTCTATTAACGATTAGCTTTAGACTGAGTTCATATTGCTAATGACTGGTTAAGTACTCCTTCTTTCTCGTTCTTGAATTAGCCTGGTTGCTTGTGCAAATTACTTGCCTAGTTTGAATGTGCCTTTCACACTCTACTAATTTCCTGCCCTATCGTTTTCATGAGTATGATAAACATTGTCTACGGTGGTATTTGAAGTATTCGAAGCATCTACCGGAGAGTATTATGCCTCGTTAGAAAATTTATGGGTAAAGTAACCTGATGAGGGCAATTTAAACTGTCGAAGATCTTTTACTTAGAAAATGAGGACTAAACTGTATAGGGCGTATCTGCTATTGGCTACAACAGCACGTCTCTCCCTGTCTTTTTCGAATACCCCTGTCAAGTCTTTCAAAGTTCCCTGTGTTCGTAAACTTTTAACTGGTAATCGAACCTGTATCGTCTTGTTATTTTCTCTCGCACTCTGCTACATAATTATTCTACTTGTGATGATGGAAGGAAATAGGTTTTGACTAACTTTCGTCAGCCTAAGGGAACGGGCGCATGCTGAAGAACCTACTTATAAAGTAAATACTCGTTTCAATACAGGCGTTCATTTCAATAAGGCGTATCGATACCTTTTAATATTTTTCAAGAAGCGTTAATGTCAACAACTAGTCTAGGTACTTCGAACTTAACTATGCACATTTTAGCCTATATTTTCTGAATGGGAGGTTTACGGTAGATGATATTCTCCGTCGTTGAGTTCCTTCGCTTGTATGCTTTCCAACGATGCACCACACTTCCCCGTAGGCGTTGCCCCAAGTACTGCAGTACTGTCAATGGATTTTCCTGCTAGCACTAGTATACTTTAGCACTTACTTTACTAGTGTAACCTAGACTTAACCCAAACAAACTGGAACGACGTTGTTACATGCCTTTTCAGCTGTAGCTACGTTGGATATTTCAGCAAATATTTTGATTCGTAAGTTATAAAAACTCTGAAGTATACATTCAAATTACATTAAAATTACATTAAACGACGTGGTTAAGCTCTTGCCCTACAATATCGTGTCACACTCGTGACGCACCCCGTGTTTCGAACGTGACCTCTTTCCTTTATACCAGGCCTGGATAACTGATTGCTCACGAGCAAATTTCCCCTCCTGAGGTACCCCCACTACACGGCTAAGGTAACGATGCTCGACTTTTTCACGTGTCCTCCCGCCGCGCCGCAATTTGGGCATCGTCATTTTAGCCATATAGTGGGGGTATCTCGAGAGGGGAAATTTGCTTGTGAGCAGTCAGTTACCCAGGCCTGCTTTATATTTTGATTAAAATTCAATTTTAAATTTAATTCTAATCGCAGCTCACATAGACAAAGCTTGTTAAGGTTTGATTTTTTTCAGAGTTATATGAAAAAGAAGCATCGTTCCAGGAACAATCCGTGCCAATTTGGTGAACGCTGTATTTAACCGTAACAATGACAACTTATCGGTTTTTCGATGGTCTCGGGATATTTGTGGTTATAATGTCAATTCTTCGACAAATGAATTTTAGCCTGAAATAACTTATACTTTTTGCCTGAAAATGGCATGGCGCAATGTACCACTTCTATTTCAATCTATTTTAGTCCAATATTCTTATTTTATGTTTCAATTATATGAAATAATTTCGAATTATTTCAATTTGAAAGCACGTCGTACTTTAACGAAATAATTTCGACGTGTGTTTAAATCGTGTTCTATTATTTAATTTCTTTGATTAGTATCGGTAACAAGACCCGAAGGCATGATTGTTAATTCAGTTTGAGACGGGATTTGTAAATGGAAACGGAAGGTGTTCATACATTTGGACGGCATCGATCTGCTTATCAGGATCGTATAAATCGGTGATAATCAATTTGGTAGCTTGAGGTGGTACGTGTCTGTTGGTAGGTCAATTCGCGAGCACAGATCGGCAGGGGATGATGTCAACGCCATTAGCATCGACATTAGCATTAGCATTAGCATTAACGCCGACACCGGCAGCAACGTCATCCTCGACTCGCCCCCTCTGTTCGCCTGTTGGCGCCTATATGCATTCACGCAAAACCGCTCGTTGCTCGTTTCGACGAACCTCGCGTGATTTATACTGAACACGTCTAAAGTCATGTTTGAACCTACAGCCTCGAAGCAGTTAACACATTACGTGTCCTACGGTTTATGGAACTTTCGATATTCTAATATTTACCGATTCTACACTATTCATTCATTTTTTACGTAAATCACACTATCATATTTGGTAAAATAATTATTGAAAAATTAAAGAGGATACACTCACGAATTCTATAGTTCTCAATTTAAAATCTACAATAAATAAATAAAACTATGATTGTTAATACGTTAATCTACAAAGTGGAGAAAATTAATTTATTTGTTGTTTAAAAATGCCGTTTTACAAAATCTGTTAATAACAAGTGTATACGGGATGTATAAAAGCGTTCTTAAAATATATACGTGACTAAATGGGATGGTTTTGAATTTTGTATTCAAAATGGTCACAAATTTTTCTACTACATCTTTAAATACGCCGACATGGTATATGAAATTAACATATTTAAGTTATAGACGATATATTCAGAATGATTATTTTACATAAAAACACAATTTTCGTTAATATAGACTAATGTTAATAGAATAATTTTTCTGACATGTTAACATGTCATATATAGTTTTTAAACTGTTATTTTTAAAACAGTACAAAGTTAAATAAGTCACATTCATGAAATTACTCTTTTTCGTAATTAATTAATTTATTTCGTAACAACTATAGAGTTCTTATAATAGTTCTACGTATAGTAGTTAGAATGCAAACTACCGTTTTCACGCTGTGTTATACGTTTCACAATTAAAATATCGTCCCTGTTTATTTTACTTCTTTTTGTAACAGGATTCCAGACTTTAGATCCCAATTCAATTAAAATATAGCTCAATCGTCGTAACGCATGTAATGATGAAGGTTAATTTACGTTAGCAAAGTGCATCTAACCCTCCTATAACACGGCAGATAGGTTCCTAGAAAATGCCGCGTTTTCGTAATTTTTCTTAATTTTCTTATCGTGTTAGAATGAAATCGTGTTATAGGAGGGCTACCTGCACATCACATCTATCAGTTTTAGAGTTCAACTGATACCAGTGCAGCATAGACCGTCAGGTACCGACACCACACAGTTATTACCGGCATAATAATTTAAAGTACATGTTTCTATACTGTATTGATTATACTGCATTGATACGTGACTGAGGTAATCTGAACTGTACCCACTGATACCAGTGTTGCGACCCGACCGTCCGTGCTGTACTTGTGCAAACTTATCTCATGGGACACAGAATAAAGGCTATTTCCTTAAAAGGGACCTCTATATGGAAAGCTGAAATTAAGCCGATTTTCAAGAATCACTTTTAAGGATAAAGAATGAATAAATATTTTCAAGGTTTTGGGGACTATTTAATAAATACTTGAACTTCATTTTGCAATTTTTTTGTGTAAGTAAAGTACAAAATGCCAGAGGTGTAGCATGATGTGCTAGAAGCGTCGTGGAGCAACTTCAATAGACATAGTCTATTCGCAATAAGACCAACGTATAGATTGTTAAGCAATTTGATGTGCAGACAAGCACTACGATACTGATTTACCGTCCGTTACATAAGAAGATAGATTATACGACAGACGAGGTGTAGAATTTATTTTTGTGCATCTGAATATTATACAACAGATAAGGTATACGAAAGAGTCTATTTTCTTACGTCACAGTGTATTGGAGGGAAAAACACACAAAGAAGAGGAAGCCTGGAGCTGCACCGGACACGCTTAATACAGACATTCGACGTCCAAGGATGTAACCTGACTGTAAATCGGCACCGTAGAGAAAGCTTGCATACCAAGTTGCTCCGTAGAACAGTTCGTATGTCAATCTTGTTTGCGCGAAGACTGTCTATTCTACTTAAGGCAGCGGCCAAATGGTGGGAATATGACCATGTGCTACTACTAGCACCGGACGGTACAGCGCGACAAGCGCAAGATACATAGAAGTGTGCTTAGCAACGAGAAAAATACATTTTTAATTCATTGTACAGTCTCATGTATATTTACAGCAATGTCCGGTCGAGTGCCCCAAATTCGGGTTGTGTCGTGTTGTGGAACCACCCGAGGGGAACAGGGTAGCTCTGGGAATCGCTCAATCACCGATTCATTTACTTCTTAAATGCCAGAATGAGAATAAGAGGCATTGGGTTAGTAATAGAAAAGTTTGTAACTGCTTCGCAGTGCGAATTAACGGAAATAATTTTGCATTATTATCATCAAATGGTAAAGCAATGTAACAATAATATTATATACAGGATGTTTTGCTAATATAAAAAAATGAGTCAGAATAAAATCTAGAATGACAGTTGTAGGGATTTATTATTTTTATCTGAGAACTACTTTTTTAATTGTTTCATGGTATCTTTTGTCATGGCATTATTGTAGTTAACGAAAATATTTTCGACATGTATGAAGAATATATTAAATTACAAATAATATATAATCAAAAAGTCACAGTACTATAAAACAAATTGAAAAATTAAACATTTTTTAATTTCTATTTAAAATATTTGTACAGAAAATGCTTGATCCTCTAGCTCAATTTATTATTTAGTTTTTCAATTTTTGATGTTAAAAGCTCGACAAAAAAAGGTCTTGAAGGGAAGGTCTTGGCATACTTTTTAGATTAGCAAAAATAGAAAACATATTAAGCTGTTCACAGTAAACAAAACACTATGTATACAAGGTGTTTAAAATATGTATTAAGATTATTGAATTATTACTAAGATTAAACTAGTAGAAGCAAAAATGCCCGACGTTCAAATTATCTTAGATTAAACAAAGGCGATAGAAAGACAACCAGATGTGTCCGAATTTTGTCACGCGAAGTCAAAAGACTGCGTCGTCAGACAAGGTAGTAAATGTTTGTATAAAAAAAAGCGGACCCCAACTTTCTTTGGATGTTCGATTCATTCGCATTCTAGATTTCAAAAGAGTAAAACACAGTTAAAAAAAGTATAAAACAATTTTGTTATTTAATCACCCATTACCAATAAAGATAAATCATTTGCGATCGAACGATGTGCATACTCGTGTAACAGCGGGCCTTGTTATAACGCATTCGATATTCAACATTCACGGAAGTTATCCGACTTGTGCGAAACTTCAAACCAGTCAACTTCAACCCTGAAGAGTTGAATAGGAGGTGAAGAGTGCATTCTACAAGTGCACCCTACCTTGTTGTCCGGCACTTTGCCCGCTGGCAGCGGTGACTCCGCCTTACCACTTGATGTACAAGCTTGTTGTAGAACGAGAAGTGAACTGAAACTTACAATTAGGCTTTCTAAATCTTAACTAAGACTTCAGGCGTTGTCGGGGATGGCTTAGACCCAAGATTTTCTACGGTCACTGATTGCGAAGCGCAGACGCAGGGTAAATGACACGCCCGACAAATCGAACGTGACGAAACGCAAACTGAGCTAGTAATTCATCTGTCGGAACCTATTGTCTTTCCTTTGAATAAATTAAACTCGGTTGCTTAAATCGAGGCGCATCTTGGAGGAAAATACGAGCGAATAAAGGCGGCTGGACAAAAGGCGGACAATGAAACGTATAAGGGTTGAAACGAATCGACGGGTCTCGGGGAAGCGGGTTGGGGGTATATTGGACCATTGGAAAGAACAAAGCAGCGTGTAGTTGGGCAAACGATAAGCGAACTGGAAGCGAACCGAGAACAGCTTTTCCAGCTCATGTTCTGTACAGCGAGCGGATCCACAAACGTGCCGGTATTCGTTACATATTCGCTCCTTGTCCGATTTCGTCGCGCTTTTACGCGTCTGCTTTACTCACGCTGGAACGGCGGAGGAGCCGCTAGACGGTGCAAATCGTATCATACATTTACGTTTGTTGTTCATTTTTAATATTTCACCTTGCGTTGAATTGGCAACATGAGTAGCGTGCGGTCGCCCGAGGGAATGATTTTCTTTAAATATTTCAAGCAAACGGAACGATAATACAATTCCATTCTCTTATACAAACGTGAAGAGTATTATATTCTAGCGCGGACCGTTTTTAACCTTTCGAGGAGTACCGGCACATCTGTGTACATTTTATATCTTTACAATTTTATGTATTTCAGTTTTTTTACAAGGTTGAGATGTTTAGGCCATTGTTTAAAATATTAAAACAAATATTGTAGCGAACGAACCCGCATATATTTTAAATATGAAGTATACACAATTCTGCTAATGTTTTTAAATTCTTATTCATAAAATAGAATATGTATTGTCAATGAACTTCTTCAATTGAACCTGATAAATTATTTGTAGCAACATTTCATCCTTTTGATAGTAATTTTATTTTTGACAAATTTTATATTCCATGTCCACAATATTTTGCTATCTTTATAATTTGTAACTCTAAATATCTAATGGGAACATTTTCAACCAAATACATGAAAGAATTCTTAATAATGTGGACAATGATTTCTAATGGAACCTCAAATATCACCCATATGTAGGTGATGTAGCAGTCGAAGTGTTAATATTTCATTTTCGAAAAGTTAAAAACTCACCAGGGTAAAGTTTTCGCGTAACATTACTTAAAACAAAATTTCGTACATCCCCTCGTTTATATCAAAATGCTCCAACTTCGCCAAATTAAAAAATTTTTTATCGATATACAGGTATACGACTGCACAAAGTGTTCTTTCCCTCTAAGTCCGGAAGCCCTAAAAAGGGAGAAAGGACTGAAAATTTCGAAAATATTATCATATCATAATAGGCAAAAAATTAAAAGAATACAAATAACGTTGACTGAACGAGGTTCGATGTCACGAAATCTTTATTGATTTCGTACAGAACCATTTTGCATCAATTTATAAAAATAAGAATAAAAAGAACAGCGATAACAATAATTGTCAAATATTTGAAAATTGACCGTGCGTGTATAAGGGAAGTTGGATTATCGTATACATTGTAATGTGTAATCTGTGGCTGTTACAATCCATGCCATTATTCAGACCGGTCTCTTACCATCCTCATTAATTAATTTTGTTTACGGTTAAGGGATATTACATTCTACAAGCACGGAAAACCCCCGATATTTAATTTACTCAGACAATACAAATAGACGCATCATAAGAAGGCCTTCGGCAATTTTAAAATAGACAAAGGACAGCACCTCACGACTCCGTAATGGTACATCTCAACCCATACCTGACATGACGTTTCGGATTTTCCCCACAATTCGTGACTTTAAATCAGTATATTTCAACCCCCGACAATTTTCAATCATTCATTGGACGATAATACTTTCCTCACCTTTTCTTTTGGTCAGACAGGATACACCCTCGCACTCAAAAACAAATATAAGAACACCGATATTAGACATAAATTATTAGACAAGTACACAAGTTAAAACCAAAATAAACCATATTCAAAATAAAACATCGAATTATTCAATCAGGCTTAGTACCACGGTACAATCAAGAGCTACATATTTCATCAGTGGCAATATATATAACTTACAATTGTTTCTCCACTTTTTGCTAATACAGCTTCTTAGAACGAAACGTGTTTCTGATAACATCGGTATCTTTGCTTTCCTTGAAAACTGAACTCAGTTTGATTTGTGTTCTGTTTTGGAAAGAAGGGGACCCGTTTTTAAGATTGACTCGGTTCTTAAGTCGGAATGACGTCATCGACGTTGACGACGTCGACGTCAATTACTGCTACTACCTTTACTACCGTACTACATTTGCATAAACAGCCACGACTCAATCTCTATGCTAATCGACTTGTTCGAGTCCGAAAAGTACCCGCATTAGGTACATGTATCCGAATTCGTACATACATATGCATACACGTAAGTTTCTGTACTCTTTTTCCGTTTCCATTTCGCGTATTGCAATGCATTTCGAAGACACGACCAACAACATATGGATACAGACAACGCGTGTTTGTTTTTTAATAGGAACCGACTTTTCGTGTGAAGAATGAATGAGTTTGTTGTTATCTTCTGTCTGAAACTAGTATAAATTACAATACTGAATACAAAACTGATATGTAAAAAGGATTAGCTGTGTTATTAATGTATCAAGAAGCCCTTTTATTATAATTAAAACTGATTAACCCCTTGCCATATTTTGTCGAGTCAGACTCGTGACACACCTTACGCTTCAAATGTTACAAACCTGATTTTTATTTTTATTACAATTGAATTTTAATTGTAATTTCAATTACAATTGGTATGGTGTACTATCGTCAATTATGAATTATATGTAACATTAGAATTTACTTTGTTTGTTTTAATATTGCAACAATAAATGTTTAGCTTTGTCTGACGCATCTGTGGAAAATATGATATGGCAAGGGATTAAGTTGTATACAATTATATCATAGCTATCTTGTATAAGTGTAATTAAGTTAATAAGAAAATAAAATTATTTTCAGATATTTTTTATTAGGCGTTTAAAAAATTTTACATTGCCCCTTCTTTGATAGATGGTCTGATACCTCTGAATGGTAACGCGTTTTAAAATACGTCGTAATCGGTTCACGAATATAACAAGGTGTTCAGAATGAAGAAACAATGTTCTGTTCTCTTCTATTATTCGGATTATCCATAGCCGCACCATTCTGTACGGATATTTCACTGATAAAATTAAGCACGCGAATCAGAATAGAATATTATGAACATCCATTGAATAATACGATTATAAGCACACTGTTAACACCAAATTTAGAGATTAAATGGAAATTAAAGTCACTTTTGCTTTAAACTTATACAATTGAGATCGTTTCCTCAACTTTATTAATTTAATATTTCTAATATTTATTTAAAATATCAAAAACAGTAAACCAAATAATAATTGATGTTGTATCGATGTTATTGTAATGACGTTGAATTGTATCAATGTTTTAAATGTAGTTTTTTATGAATAAAATAGTAACGTGTATTTGATTTAAAGGTAGCACTCCTACAACACAGTAAGTAACGATTTTAGAGAAAAATGTTTCAGACAGGAATTGAATGGTTGCGAAAAGAACGTACTTTAATGTAACTAATGTTTTATAAGAGGATTTATAAACAATACATTGTGACGAAATACGTTTCATTATATAGAATCGAAAACGTGATGTTACAAAAACCCGGGAAGTATTAATTTGCATTTCTTGATTAAAAACTGCAACGAAAACAAGCTGAGTATGTGATGAACAAGATTGGTTTTAAACAAAGCTGCATTTGAGATTTCGGACTGACCAGTTTTACCATCACTTTATTCAGTGGAAAACAATTATTCTTCTGTTACTACTCTACCGTAAACAATATATTTCAGATAAAAGGTAATAAGAAAAATAAATAATACACGTTAAAATCATTGCTCGAGTTTAGCGATATTTTTCTCATAATTACCGGTATGTGATCTACTGGAATTTAACCTTAATTACGGAATCGTGAACTCGTTAAAGCGCAATAAAAGAATCATTTTCACAGCATAAACAAACCCTCCATTTGCTTATTGTATTCAATATCCAGTACAGATTGAATACATTTATACATTCCATTTCATACCTCTGTGGTTGGATTTTTTTCTTTGCTTTCTATAAAATCCTGCATATCCACTTGTGTTGCGGGAAATAAACTCCTACAACGAATAAAGGGTATAGCAGGATAAAATGGTCAAAAGTGCCCTTGAACCGATTTTGACTCACAATACACCATTCGATAGCGTATCAAAAGGAAACATAACACACCAAGTTTCAACCCTGTACCTCAACCAGGAGGGTAGTTATGGGGTAAATTCGAATTAACGAGGTTTTACCCTATTTTCCCTATTTAATTGCATGCAAAAAATCTGAAAAAATTCTGTAATGTTTGTGGTATGGTAATGTATGTTAGAGAATTTTTTCAGATTTTTTTGTCGAAAACCCTAGGTGTGAAAAATCAAAAACTGAAAAAAATTCTTTAATATAGGGTGAATCAGTTCTTGATAATTCCTGGGTAAAAAACGAACGCGATAATTATAAATGGATATGATTTTATATATTTCTGCAATATATAAAATGTTAAACAATGTACGTGACGTTAGAATAGAACGTAATTGTAACGCGAACGGACTTTTTACTCAACTTAATACATTGTGACTTAAACAAACCAGAACGCAGATGGAACCAGAACATGCTATTGTAAGCAGCTAACATTACCAGCTATTTATTTTTGATTGTTTAACCACCCTTGCTGGCGGATGTTCCATGGTAGACAGTATTTTAACTCTTACTATCAGCATAATGTGAATATCAATGTTGTCTAAATGATACGAACCTCTAGAATAATGATATTGTGAATATGTAATGCAATGCAAGCAGTATTGACATTCAGCAGCGGGACCATTTGTTCGAGGTCCTAGATATTGACATTTTATACACGGTGTTAAATATGAACACCTTGCGGCAAAAATAATTGTGTCTTTTTGAATCAGTGCTAATTAAACATCGATGTGTTACAACATCGATTAACGTTTAGTTTGACATCTAATACATTTCAGACCATTGATCATCGTTAACGATACCAAACGTGTAGGATAGAAATCGATTACTGTAAATGAAGATTAATTTAAACTCGTTAGAACATTAATTAAGCATAACTTTACAGCGTAATAATACGGTATTATAAGTGACAGGTAGGTAAGCTTTATGGTGGCAAAATTAATTAAATCCATGATAAAAAATGTAATGAAAACAAATAATAATAGAAATTAATAATGAAAATAGAATAACAGTAGAAACTAGAGTTGACTAGTTACTGGCAGTAAAAAATGTTTAAAAACCTGTGGATTAAAAAGGGATCAAAAGTTTGTTACGATAAAACAATAATAAAATTATTTATCCAAAGTGTGGTAGTTTTAATTTGTTGGCCTCGTGTGCTTTTATACAATCTTGAATAATCTTATACTACGAGTCACTTTTAATTCCTATGGAAATTTTAATAAACTTTCAATACCCTACGAGACATTTTACTCAAATCATAGTAGTTCGAAAATCACAAAAGTTTTTGGCTTTCGCCTAGCAAAAATGTGTTTAAAAAATCTTAATTTGGTAATTGAAACACACATGTCTTCAAATATAAATATAAAATCCTTTTCTCCAAGGAAAAAACTTCAAGATTAACAAAAACATTCTTTGTCGTTCAATATTTCAGAATTGTCAAATCTACAATAGTTAGATGTACAAATAATTGATAGCTATATACATATTATTAAAAGAATCTTAATAATGATGGTTCATTCGAATTTACAAAGAAATTTTTGCTTAATATTAAGAATTGATCAGTTTGTATTATGTAAATAAAGAAGATATTAAGTTTATATTTTTCAAACTCATCGCGGTGCTACTTTAAAAGTTTTACAGTTTACTGGTAAAATTATCTAGGATAATTTCAAAGATTTCCATTATCCTTGAAGTTCTGTTCCTTTAAAAAAAAGACCTTACATTTTTATTTGAAATTGCACACTTGTCTTTGATAAAAAATTAAATATTTTTACGTTTTTACATTTTTGTAAGCATTAACTTTAATTAATCATTATTAAGCATTATTACTGATAATAATTTTGTTATAAAATTGTTTAAGAAGAGATTGTAATTAATGCTATTAACACGTGTTTCAATTTCTTGGATTGAACCGTAAGTGAAACAAGGATACATTATGACAATTTGAAGGTAAACCCGGTAACGAGGCTTTTAGATAATATGCGAAAGAGTAAATGCTGTTTAGTGTTTTTCTCTTCTTAAATTGGTAACTGCGCGGGCGAGTAAACTAATTTCTGCAGTGAAAAATCCGATTTACAGAAATTAAATTAAACCCTGGCAACAGTAATCTTTGAAATTAAATTTGTCAACACCGTTCGCATGTTGAATTCTCGTTTCGTGCGTATGTATGCAGTGTTGATGTTAGCTCCCGTGATGAATGCAAAAATTCATCCAGCAGGTAAAATTATAACGATCATCATTATTCTATCTTCGTTTAAATTATAAAGATAACTTTAATACACTTTTTGTGTACATTAGCATTTGAAGTTCAGATGTTGTATTTTGAGCCTGTACTCGTGACTTTTGATGTGATTAATTTTTGTTTTATTCGTCAATAATGTTGACTTTGCCAAGAGATGCACTGTGTACCCCATTCACAGAAGTTGTTTGGTGTATTTTAAGGTTCAGTAATGTTCAAATAAAGATATCACGTTATACTAATGGAAACATTTATGAAATCAATCACTCAATCATTTTACCTTGCAAAGTTATTATTTTATTCGTCTACGAAATTTCTGAACGATACAATGTATTATAACACCGAAAGAAATATCTGGTGAAAAATTATGAATATTTATATTGAATGTAATTTTTAATAATGACAGTTTATAGTTATCATAATTCTATTTATTAGAATCAATTAAATAATATTTGATATTAAATGAACAGACAAATGCATTAAACCTTTCGATCCACTTTAAGATTTGCTTCTACTTAAATTAATTGTGTCGAATTTCATCTTTACGCGTGCTGAAAGTCAATTTCTCAACAAACAGGTGCCAAAAATCGATTTCTGACTTTTTACTTGCCTTCTTGATTTTTATTTTTTTTAATTATTTCATAAATAATTGGATCCCTCACTTACGTGCTAATTAATTTCCGAATAAGCGACTTAAGTCAGGGTGTAGTCCTTATATGTACACCTGGTAGCAGTAGGTTTCAGTAAAGGTAGTTTTATGTAGTTGAATGTAAAAATATATCTAACTATTATACATAGATTTCTTTGATATAATAAGATTTTTAGAATAAACGTCGATCGATATCGCACTGATATACTCTTTTTCCTAAGGAATGCACTTCCAGTCCAGCTTGGTTATTTTTTTAGAGGTGCTTCTTTAAAGGTCTTTGAAGATTTTTAGATCCACTCTATCCTTCTGAATAAAATTACGTCTTCCTTTACGCAGATCGATGCTTTGGAACATTTTGTATAATATGTACTTATCGTTTAAGAAACTGTACAAAAAATTTAGAAAAATTCATTTAATTAAGTATATATACAAACTTAACATATATAATAGGAAAATTATTCTTCAACAGGTATGTTACAATTTCGAAAAACATTCAATTGTTCGCGGTTCTTTCTATTATTATTGCGTTGTCCTTTTCGGTAACACATTTTTGTTTTGAATAAACAAAAACTGTTTTCATATTTTTATAAATAAAGAACGTATTTACGCGTTCCTATATCGTTAATATTTTATTTTACATGTCAAACATTTTTATTAACTAAAAACTAACATCATTATGAAACGGAATAAACGTTAGTAATTATTTTATATTTTTGGTATAACTTTTTGGTCATTTCTACAATATTTTTGAATATTTATATTTATATTGTAGTGTACACTGACAGAGTATGACAAAAAGCTACGACACTATAAATCTCCGATTTTCTTTAAATTGATTTATTGATGGAGAGATAAAAGAATTCAAATCAATGGCACCTCTTGCATATTTATTTCAAAAAATTTGTCGCTGAGTAGAAGCATTTTTATCTCCCGTTTTTTGATCGTAGTTGTGTTTGAAGTTGAAATCAATTTTTGAAACCAAATGTGTACTTTAAAACCGGATTTACCATAAAAATGGACTCGAACAATTTCACACAACATGAAATATTAGAGCTACATGTTTGTATGTAACGATAAAAGAAACATTCGTTAAAATTAAACATTTATGATTAATATTTTTTAACTTTAAGAGCGTAAAAAATCTGTTTATGATTCTAACGATAACCACAGTTTAAAAAGCACTTTTTATATTTTTAAATACGAAAGAAGTTATTACGTCTAATTTTGTCATCGATGTTTTATGATTTTTAGTTCATTATTAAGTGATAGCAGCTCGCTATTTACAATCAGTTGATTCAGTTTTACTTTATTTTAAACGTATTTGCTACTAATATGAACAGAATTGTTTTAACAAACAAAGCCTCTAATTCTTGTTAAAATTTATCATCGTTTATCTTTAAATTTTGTTATCCTTTTAAATTTTCCTTTATATTTACCACTTAGAGGTTGGTTATAAAAAGATGCAAAAGTATTTTATTCTATGAGTAATCAGAACAACAAAATTTGAATGGAAAACATGTAATAAAAATGAATGAATTATTATTAAATGAGTACCTGCTTAAATTAGTATAATATAACAAACCATCGGAATTTACGGAATGTTAAAACATATTTGCATGTTATTACCAAAATGAAGTAAAATGATTTCTTTATCGACTTTTTATCCAAATAACGAAAAAGGTAGACGGAAAATCGTTTCATTAGAATACATTCAAATTGCTAGAACTTTCATTGGTGATTCGTTGGGGTATGGCCAATTATTTTTTCAGATAGTATTATCCCAAACTCCAACTTCTTTCCACCGTTCTACTGAATAAACCTGATCCCAGTTTCCAGGCTTTCACTCCCGTCCTCTCCATTTCCTTTCTTTTCCCGTGCTTTTTTCCTTGGCTTGAGTTTGCTTCTGTCATCTGGAAAGATAATCACACAGTACTTCCAGCTAGAATAATCAAAAGTACATGGGTGAAAAAGGTAATATTTTGTTTTTGCTTATACTTTTATCAACGCGTATCTGTCTTTAGTGAACATTAAAGTGTTCATTAGCTTCCGGTTAATTGAACTATAAATGTAAGGTACTTTCGTAATAGCGACGGCAATGGCATTGTCACCACTGTATTTTATTTTTTATACATCAATGCATTTTGCAATTTTTAATAACAACAATCTCCCGAGGGGGTCACTGGATGTATGGGTTTCGTTAACAATGCCAAATTTTGCAGTTTGTTACTTAATACTGCTATTTTTCAATTGCAAGCTAAACTGTGTGGAGTTTTATACTCGGATCTAATCAGATTTTCAAAACCATTGCATTTTACGCTGACCTCAATAACGCTATCAACTACACTGTCGTTTACATTACAGTGGTATTTATTTTAATCCTATGCACTCGAAACATTTCTGGATACGATTGGATCCAGACTTATTTTTTTGTGAAGTTTTCAATATTTTAAATCCCTATTTTGGAAGCAAAGAATTACAAATAAATTCGTTAATTTACTATATTCTATTATAAATAACAGTTTTTCACATTTTAAAATACTCTGGTTAGTTGCATATGTCGCCCCAGAAGCGTCACTCGAGTGTAAAGGGTTAAAACTTGCATTAATTTACTTTCGGCTAGTTTGAAATAAAAGATCTGAAAACAGTACTGTTAAGATAACACCAAAAAACGCTAAACGTAAATAACTCTTACCTTATATCAACTTGTAGCTTAAAGTTTCAAGAAAATAACTGTGCAATTAGTCTGACAATATTTCTCGGACAAAACAGCTGATTCTGACGCTTTTCATTAACGTGTAAATATTGAACCAGTTGAATGAAAAAAAAACAATAGATATATTCTTTTACCACGAGCTCGGGAGATATATGAAAAGAAATTATTTTACTTTATTCCAAATGAGGTCGATTTTTTGGCTTAATAATACCTCTCCTTTAACATGAAAGCAGAATGAAACAGAATATACGTGCTAATGTATTTAATTAAAAATTTCTGCTTAAAAGTATGAACTTGTTATACGCTTCATAGCGCTGAGGTATATGGCGTTTTCATGCAATTTTACCCTACGGGTTTGAATTAGATTGCCCCACAGAGTAAAACCACTCGTAATGTTAATAGAGTATAGGGTAGAAATACTGCTGACAAACGTTTCATAACATGGACTTCGACAACGGAAATATAACAGAAGTTGTTTTCGTTGAAACTCGAGAATGTCACAAGTTAAATAAAGTTCAGATTAAATCAAACATTATTTCTATTAAATTGATACGATTTCATGATTTCGAAAAAGAGAATGATGTTAAATTAAGATTAAATTTTAAATTATAATGTTATTAAATAAATTCAATTTTATAAAACAAACATTCTTTTATTTTAAATGTTTACTAAATTTTACGTTTATTGCAAATTGTAAAATTACACTAAAAAAATATAAATTACTTAATAAATCGTACTAAATAAATTCTGTTCTTTTTTAAATGCTTAACAATAACAAAAAAATTTAGTTCAGCTGTTTCACATTGAACAAGAATTTATGGTCTAATTTTAAGTCCAATTGAACCAACCTCCGATTGAGAATTAAAATGTACGTATTAAAATATAAAATATGAGAATGGAACTGAATGATATTATTGGAAACGTATATGGCAAAAATACTGTATCGAACTGGATATTATTATACAGGGTAAGCCATTTGAAACTGTTATATTTTATTTGATAACAGCGAAAAACACACGAAACCTTACCTGCTTTGTTTCAAAGGGGTCATAGTATGGTATCAATAGTTTTTAACGGTTAAAGCACAAAGTTACAACGGTCAACTTCCTTTATAAGACAAAGTCACATATTCTATTTTTGCATCAATCTACACAAAAGCTTTGGGGTGGAAACACCCTTCTGAAAGTATCTTGATTTCTCATATTATCATGAATATTTAATGAACTGTACAAAATGCAGAAAAAAACTTTCAAAAACTTATGGGTAAATATGGAAAAAAAAGGTTTTCTTTGAAAATTTTTCACATCCATAATATAAACCGCATAAAGCTCTACAGCCTTTGATTTAACGTTGTATTTTTTTTCTTCATTTTCAAAGTTGAAGCTTTACAATTTTTCTTCAAACATTTCTTTTTAAACTGTAAATTTTAAAACAAAAAAATGGGCCATGTGTCCATGCTTAGCGTATAAAACTGTATGAAAATCGTTTATTGTGGATTACAAAATTAGAAAGTTTGAAAATGTATGGAGCCATGTATACTGATTGGTCAGTTTGCCCATTCGACATTTTTGTAATGGAAATTGTTATTCCAAATCGTCTCAACTATCCCCTATGTACAGTTCTTACACTAGTTCTGGGACACCCTGTATCGTGCTTACTTTTTTTATTAATTAATGAAGACTTAATTATCTTATTCCATGCAGTTTAAACAGACGTACAACCTGTTCTACAAACTTTAATGTTTATTTTGATATGAATGTTTCTTTATTGTGAATTCCAGGGATTTACTTTTGTTATCCACTGCATAAATAACTAAAAAAAAACAAAACAAACAATCTGATTAATATATTTTGTAACTATTATTGTAACCCGTATTTCTTGATCCAAAACATTTTTTCAACACGACACTACTCTCTTTATATCTTTTCTTTACATACACTAACTATTTTGATTATTCCATTTACTTTGCTATTCTAACAATCTAAAGTTATTTCACATTTTTCTTGAAATAAGGGTTTTTTAGTCATTTTAAAAATGCAAATATTGCTAGAAAAAAAAAGATCTTGCTCTAGAAAAATTGTTAAATGTATCTCAATTGTTTTGAGTCATACAAATCGTACGAGATTGTTTGTTATCGTCCTTTTTGATCGTTTATACATATATCCGATTTGTTTTTAATGAAAATTTTGCATTAGTTACTTTATACCAAACCAGAAGCAGGGAGTGGTTCGAATAATAAATTTTTACTAACCCTCTCTCTTCCAATTAACAATAAAAGTGGAGTTTGTGTACTCGTAAGGAACCGAATCGTTTTCACAGGCGTCACGACTTTACCTTGCGGATTCTAAACTTCCTTGTCGGGATCGTAAATCTCGACTTCGCTATAGTAGTTTTACGGTTCGTCGCGACACGTTATTTTAATTCGTTACTATCAAAATAACTGGTTTAAAGGTCGAATGTTCAGGATCCGAATTCTGGTTCGTTTGAAAATGATTATGCACGAAAATCTGAGGGAGCACTCTGTAGCACTCTGATTGGTTTTTTTTTTCCAAAAAATTAAAAATTCAATCAACATACCCTCTTGAGCATCGCCACCGCCTCTACATATACGCATCCTTGACGCGCCTTCGTGTGCAGAAGAGGGGCTATACCTGTACGTAAAAATTTCGAGTACCCGCCAAATCCTCCCTCTGAGAAAACTCCTATGATCGATGATCCCGGTATGCTGGACCATTTTAAGATTCCCTCCGGAAGAGCCGAGTTTATGACATGGAATTCGCTATTGGGAACGAAGCGAAAATGAAACATTCTAGATGCATTGTAGAAAAAGTAAAACTGGTAAAACGTGTTAACTTAAAAATATTAGGTCCAGTAAAAAGTCCGTTCGCTACAACGACGGCTTGCGATTGTTGACATTGTTAAAACGATACAAAGATCGCCCATTTTTAAAACAATTTGTTGCTGGTGACGAAAAATGGATTATTTTTAATTATGTGAAATGAAGGAAACATTGGTCTATGGCAGGACAAAAACCATTAACAACGACCAAATCTGAACTGGGATTATAAGGAAATATTGTATTATGAACTCTTACCAAATAACCAGATTATTAATTCTGAAAAATATTGTGGACAACTGCATCACTTAAAAGCAGCGATACAAGAATAACGGCATTCGCTTTCATCCAGAAAAGGATTATTAGGTATTACACCGAACAACGCACGACCGCACACATCTTTGACGACATAACAAACACTACTGCAATTTGGTTGGGATGTGTTACCGCACCCACCATGTTCACCTGCCTTGGCATCTGATTTTTATTTATTTCGAACATTGCAAAATTCCCTTGATAGAATATCGTTTAAAAATGTAGAAGAAGTAAGCACACATGTGTCTACATTTTTTAACGAAAACACACGACAATTTTATGAAAAGGGAATATTCATATCACCAAACGAATGAGGAAAGGTCATAGAACAAAATGGTACATATATCATTGATTAAGTCTGACACTAAAATAATAAAAGTTTATGTTCTTGCGAAGAAACGCGAACGGACTTTTTACTCAACCTAATAGCTTTTACATCGAGACTCTGTTCTAAACCAGTGAAACAAAAACCTCAGGTATTGTTCCGTCGAGCCGAACAGTTTGTTTGTAGAAAGCGTACATTTGGAGCAGAAACAAGTATCAATGTAATAACTGAGAACAACGTTTTGTGTTGTAACTCAAATATACAAGACCAGTGCGTTATTTGACTACTCGAACTGCGAATTTTCTATTCATTATTAACTTTTTAACCGCTATAACGATTTCATTCTTGTCGTTATTTTGTGTTTTAAGTCGCATCGACTACCGAGATCATTAGCGACTGCAATTAACTTAAGCGGCGCCCATGTTCCTTTATACTCTGTTTAGTATTTTTATTTCTCTGCAAAAGTTGATTATACAGGTAGCCCTAATACGGTTTCGTTCTAACACGATAAGAAAGTTGCGAAAACCTTTGTATAGCAATGTACTTCTACAGAACTGGATAACATGACTTTTGCTTAACATATTTCAAAACTAAATTACCTTAAAATAATGACGGGAAGGAATAAAAAACTATAGTGTCTTTAATTTATTAAATTAAGGTTACATTAAATGAAAATATTTCGTTTCGTTTTGTTATACATACATTTATATTTTTAATAAAAATTAAGTTACTTACATGAAATTAAAAAAGAAATGTTTGGTTTTAATAAGTTTTCGGAACGTAACCCCCATTTTTGTTCTGGCTCTGAGTTTCGTATAACACGATTTCACACAACACGGCATTTACCTATCTATCGTTGCTGAAGAAGTATTGACATGAGTGTATCTTTAACTTTTGTTAGATTATTCTATAATCATTAATAATTTTTCGATACTTGTTAATTGAGTGTATCTTTATTCGGATTATTGTAATTTGTTCCTTACGATTAAAACCTTCATTGGTTTCTAAACCATAAAACGCAGCTATTAACTTAATTTCGTTAATAACGATTTTATCTGCGAGCATTTCTGAATATGTATTCTCCAGGTTGTATAAGATATGCTTAAAATGGAAATGAAAAGAAGTCAAATACTTTAATAGTTACTTTTTACATTTCGTTCTGCTGCTTTAATAACCTTTAAATAATTACTTTTGTTATATAGCTTTGATTTTACTTTAATTGCTGCAGTTTATTTCAACGTAACCTCATTCCACTATGATTGTAAAAATCTTACATATTTCATTCGTTTAATTAAAGTAAATGAAATGTTGTAAATTGTGAAATGAAGCATTCGAAAGGTTACACAGTCATTTATTAAATCTCAAGTCAAGTATTTAAGCAGACGATACAGTACACTGTTGTATTTCAATGAATGTTTACGGGATCGTTTCCAACCTACCTTTGTTAAAGTAAATGGTGAGTTCAATGATAAAAATATTGGCTGTTCAATAGTATATTTTCATAATCCTGTGAACAAACTCGTAAAGCTGGTAATAATATCGCTAAGTAATCAGAGACAGACGAATCGTTGCATCGTTAATTGTTTCTCCTATTGAATAACAGTCCGTGCGTGTGTGCGCATCACGGCTGAATAAAACAACGGGAACAAGAAAGGGATTGCAAAGGAGGGAACACAAGCAACGGTTTCTCTTCCGCGGAACGGTTTTTCTCGACTGAATGGACGCAATTATCTTCTGATGCTCATTACATTGTTTTTGCCGAGAGGCCGGATCAATGTCTTATTCAGATACAGAAAAGTGATTATTCAACTATAGAATTAATTGTGTAGCGAACGTATACCCCGCACGCGAACAAAACCTAGGACCATAAAATAGGTATGTATCTTTCTGAAATATTATAAAAGTACAAAACTAATTGCGAAAGAAAACGTTAATTTTAGATTTTTTCTCTTCAATGAGCACTGATTTAAGTTTATAGACCGTTCCTTTTAAATCGTCTCTTTCCTTAAATCAATGTGTAATTGAATTCTTACATTTTTGTTCGTTAAGGGTGCAAGAAGGTTTTCCTTAATATTCTCGCAATGTAACGGAATTTTCTTTAATTACTTCAGGTTTCACCCTTTGCGCTCGGTTGGCGCCTCTAAGGCGACATATGTAATTTATTAAAATATTTTTAAATGTAAAATTTAAATGTTATTTATATTAAAATACAACAAATTAACGAAATAAGTAAAACTAAATAAATTCATAAGCATTGTAACTCTTTTCTTTTAAAATAGTATGATTTTTAAATTTTGAAAGCTTCGTTGAAAAAGAAACAGACTTAATTGTATTAAAAATTGCTTCGAGTCCAAAGGGTTTAATAGGACAGGTGTTTAGCGCTCAGTTTTGATCCTTCGTAGTAATATGTGTAATATTACGTTACACATTTATTACTGTGCTTGACTAGTTCAGATTTTTAAAATACGTGCAAAATTCGCAGAGAGAATTATGTACTAATCAATTTTACCGTAGTTTTTTTTTATTCAATAAATTGCTTTTCTATCGCATAAAATTTACATGATATTTCATGTGCTAGTCCAATAAATGATGAGGAAAAGCGCTTTTTATTATTTGTTACTCATTCGTTCACCTTGAATTATTTAGTTTTATGTTTATGATTCGCTGTGATACTTGCTACTTTAAGTACAATAAATTTTCTTTAATAAATCAATAATTTCAGCATGTGTTTCAATCGTTTGTTGAAACTCGAAAGTGTATTTTTATTCCAACTTCTTTGCAATAAGAGCAGTGGTAAAGATTTTGTTTGTGTGAAACCTGCATTTTAACAATAATAAATGCAATAAAAACATATGAAATTAACGTAATCTATCGAAATTTCTAGAAATGTAACTGGTTTACTGTTACTATTATCACATTTTAATCCTCTAACTTAACCTATAACTTTTGTTATTCGAAAGTTATAGCTTCAATATTAAGACAAATGAAGAAAATCGAAATATTACATATATTTCACACTTGGAAAGTCGACCATACAAACTGCAATTAGAATTAAATTTAAAATTAAGTTTTGATCAAAATATAAAGAATAGAGGTCACATTAGAAAAAGGGGGGGCGTTACGTGTGTGATATGATATTGTAGGACTAGGGGTTAAGAACAGAAGCTGTTGTCAAGTTTTAAGTATTAAATTCTTTAATGCTTTAATTACTTTTAATTACTGACTTTTAAACTTGAAAATGTTTAAATAAGCGTAAAATTCACGTTTTCTTTCGCAATTAGTTTTGTACTTATATAACATTTCAGAAAGATACCTATTTTAAGGACCTAGGTTTTGTTCGCGTGCACTACATAATTAGTAACAATTATTATTCCTGAAGAAGCAAAGATTTTAGCAAACTATAAAGGATAATTTCACTTCGTTGAAGTTCTGTAAAGAAAAAAATCATTATTCATACAGAGAGATGCCATCTACAGCATCACAGAACTTCGTTGAATTAAAAATTCTTTTCCTTGTTAGAAAAATTAAAAAGGAAGTCCGTCTGTGCACAATCTTTGAACATTCCATGGCGATAAACGATAATTTTACATAAAATGTATAAGCAAATCTGAAAAATGTTTATTAATGAACTTAAATTAATGGTTCTTCGTCATCAAACTTGAAACAAGTATTTGTATGAAAGATTGGTTTTTAATTTACTGAATAAATGTGTGTTAATTTAAAAAGAAATTGTATTACTATGATTTCAGAATAAAAATTAAATTTTATTTATTTAATGTTACATTCGATTTTTGTCAAATTAAGCTGAAAATTTCAAGAAACATTTCTATATTTCGAAGATGCATTGCCGTTTTAATTTACTTTGATTTCATGCATGTATAATAAAGCATGAATATTTCAGGTGTTCCTTCAGCGATTAACTGTGTCATTCTGGATGTTCAATTGAATAAAACATTACAAACATAAATTCTATTTTATGGGATTTCGTTTTGACCTATCCGAACGTGAAACATAAACTAAATATCTTCTTTATTTCCAAGTTGTTTACAGGATTGATCTGCATCTACCAACTTTGTCATGTTTCGACGCGAAACAAGCGATTCTTATAAATAACTAATTATTTAGTTCGTGATTTTGTGTTCTTCTTTTTTATGCGTCCGATTACATGAACAATATTTTATCTTATGCCGTATAAAATTTGTTTTTGTAACATTTTTCTATATTGATAGGAACAATGAAAATAATTGAGGCCAATGAGGCTATCGTTCCTCTTTGGATAATGATATAATAAATTTTACCAATTTAATTAATGAAAATGGGTGAAATATCACTTATAATGAATAAAGTTATTGTTTTCTCAAGGATTAATCTTGTTATTTTGCATTTGAAAGAATAAGTCGCGGTCGATTTTCGAGAAGAAATATTTTCTGTCTCGTTAAAAATAGCACAAATAAGGCAGCCATCATATCGCCAGGGTTCGACAAAGGAAAATTTCTCCCATCCCAGTGGGTCCCTGCTGAAATATGTATGTATCGTATTGAGGATTCGAAGATTTCTCGATCTATCGCGACGTATATGCAGACTGTAAACTAGGATTGACTTCGATATCGAAAAATGGGACGGCCGCTAAGCTTGGATTCGCGATTTATATTTGATCGAACTCGATGCCAGATCCCAACGCGGTCAATCCTTGCGAGAGCATCTCCACGAAGCCAGGTCTCTGGCAATAATTCGAGAAAGATCTTCCTGACGACATTGACGGCTCCTTCGGGAATAGATCTCCCGGATAAATGGAAACCTGGAGCATTGGGACCATTTTCCTTTCCCCACCATGATTCGATGAAACGTCACATTTCTGTACCACTGTACGTTCGTTTCATTATATTTATAAAGAGGTTCTGAGAGCTTGCTGCGAAATTGCTTCGTTAGAAAGTAAGATGAGCGTAAAAATCATGAAGCATGAACTCCTGAACGGAAACAAGAATAAAAATGTTTAGAAATTTCACGAAAATATATCGTTACATGGATCGTAATTTAAATATAATGGTTTCCAAAACTTTTTCACGTTTCAATCTTCACTATTTTTTATGTAATTTGTTTTAAAACAACAACATAACAATAATTTGTATCGTTTAGTCTGTTTTGAAGTGACTGAATATTTTTGAAAGTAATCTGCCATCCTTGTTACTATAATATCGATTACTTGTTAAGTTGAAACATAATTAAAAATTATTCCTAACAAATAAAAATGGAACGACAATAGACATATATTGAAATTAAATTACATATTTGATTTATTAAAAAATAATGGATTGTTTATTAGAATACCTAATATCTTTTACAAATAAGTTGTGGTATATTCATTAATACAATACGACTATTGCAATTATTATTGAAATAATCTTGAAAAAAGGATAAAAATTCTTCTTTAATTGAAGAAAGAAATTCTACAAACTGAAGTTATAACTAATTGTAAAAAATAATTTGATTCAATTTGTCAAACTCAATGTCATAATTTTGTGTTAAAATTATATATTGCAAGGTATGTCAGTATTTATAATTATACTTATATACCAAGCGCTGTTATGAATATTTAAATTTACAACCTTGGCCATATTTTTTTATTAGATCAAAATCAAGTTACTGAAACGTGAAAATGAAATTGTTTAATTATTTTTTCAATAAAGTGCGATGAACAATAGATTTTTTAATAACGTATAACAGTAATGGTGCCTAATACTTTGATACTACCACGTTTCTTCTTTCAATTCTTTGAGTTTGAAGCTATGAACAAACATTTAACTAATAATTACATATAAGAATACTTTTTATGTCGTTTATAATTTTCAAGAAAACTACTCTTAATGTATCCATCATTTTTTAAAACCTTCAGTGTAACAAAAGCACCCAACAGGTTGAATACGAAATTTAAAATAGAATATGCATATTTTGTAGAAAGAAATTAATTTAATAATAGACGAACATTGGTGCGCAAAATGGAAATGGAATGCAGAAAAATATGGATAAGGATATTGCATGAAATATGAAGTTATTGCAAGAACTATTCGTTTTATGGTCTATTACACTTTGATCGCTGGTCATAAGTCTGAAAAGCAACGAATGAAATGAAATACGTTAATAAAATTGCTGTAAGAACGATGATTCGTTTTATGATCTCTCTACACGCCATTAATATATTCATCTGTTATCGTTTATTTGCAATAAGTGTCAAGAACATTGCAAGCTGCTCAAAACAATGCGAAACGCTTCTACAAATTCTTTTCATCCAAAGTGCCGAATAGCATTGATTACAAAAATACAATTGAAAAAATGAGTAGATAAGAATGTCGTAACTTCTTTAAAAAAATTGTTAAAACAAAAATTGTATAAAGGAAAGTTATATCGTTCTGGTATCTTCATTTCCTTTCTATTGTAACTTATAGAATGATAGAAATAACTACATAATAACAGCTTATAATCAATGTCTCTTGTATCTGAAAATGATAACGAAATTTTTCATTTCATTTATGCTGCATAATTTCTCATTATTTGTTTCATAAATAGTATTTCAAAAAGGTTTGTATAGGTATGTGCTAAAAATTCTCTATACGCGCCATTTTCCGATACCTTTATGTCAACAAAATCATGTTTTTTCTCATTGTGTCATACTGGATTTAACGTAGAGCACAGTGTTACAAATATTTTTATAAAATAAATGCTATGTTACAATAATAAAAATTGAGCAATATAACGTATATATTTGTTAATATGTTTGTTAGTTAATGTTAAACAGATAAAAGTTCAGGCAAAACTACCTGTTGTTTTACAATTGTTTAAACTGTTAATTATCTTTTTATTTTCATAGAAACTTACAGTACTCAGTACGTGGAGTAAAAAATATTTAATTAACACAGATTCCAAAATTAATCTTTTAGGCATTGTAACCGTGCTGGTTACGTACCTTACAATTACAAAGGTGTGTGATGATATTCACTATCGAGAGAATCCGTTGTCCTTGTCGCGAAGGAAGGAATTTAGGATATTTGCCACGCTCATTAAATATATGTATGCATTGATCCCCGCTGGTAACAGATCGAAGAAGATCGATGCGAGTTAGTGAAGAAGAACTCTACATATGGAAGCGATTGAGGTAACACATGTTTCTAATTCCGTTCAGCGAAAACCGCTGTGTAATCGGGAGGTCAAACCGACCTGGTAACATAGTCAAATCGCCTATCTTACCCTCGTTACATACGCACCTCAAACCAAGGAGTCACTAGCACAAACCGCGACGTGGCACAGCTAGAACGCGAATTTACTCTTGCGTTTATCGGACGTGTATATTGTAGTAGTCAAAATTGATTAAAATTCGAACATTATAACGAGATGTAACCTTTGAAATAAACCTTAGTGTATACCCAATTTTCACAAAATGGAATGAACTAGTATCGATTCGCGAGCCTTTCTCTAGGTAAAGGACATAATTTTAAAAATTGTTTATCACCAGCCTTCAATGGTTATCAACATTTTACAGCTGGTCACCGGACGCGAAAGGTGACCATAAACAAAAATTGCCGATCGGTCGCGATGAATACTAGGTAGCCGTGAGCGAGGGTGCGAAACCACCCCTACCAAGTACTTTTCTCGACACCCAAACGTTTTCTTGGAGAAAACACGAAGCACTAGTTTTTAGTTCTCGTACAAACTCGACAAGAGAAGCAACAAAATAAAATATAAAATTTCAGCTGACACTAGTATTCTCCTCACTATACATGTACAGTCCATACATTTCGCGTAACGGTTCGGCAATCGAGTGCGAGCATCGCGCGACCCTTCAACTAGTCAGTAAACTGTTAATCGTGAATCATTTACCAATTGCAAATTCTCTTATTGTTTAACTGTTTATAATTCGTGACTCAACTCCCAGATTCATACAGGCAATCGAAGTACTGCTCGGCCCACGTAGTGTCCCATAGCTTTTGGTCGTACCTGTATACCCCGGTAAGAAGTGGACTAAATTGTGTGCAGTCTCCCAGTTTCTGCCTGCATTTGATCGCGGCACAGCTCGCAGACTCGTTCGAGCAGCCAGGGTGTCCCTCAGCTCACAAAAGCGCCCTGTCATCACTTATTGGTTCGTACTCGAATGCCCTTCTAAAGAGATGGACTCAATCGTGCGGTGCTGCTATCGCTCTGTTGGGTGCAATTGGGTATATCATATATTAGAAATTAATTGGGTAATCAAAGTGTCGCTTGGTCCACGTTTTGTGCCTGCCAGCGTCTTCTGGTTATCTCCAATTAATTTGTGAATATCCTGGTGCAGACACCACTTGTCCTTCTCCAAATTGCTCGGCAGGGATGACCTGTTTCTGTACCGTTACGCATCACGAACATTGAGATCAGATTTGCGCAGTTAAAATTAGACGTTCGGCATCGGAGAACATCTCGAGCATACGATACCTATCTTTAGATAAATTCTTAGATGTCACAACCTGATTTAGGCTTCGCGCATGTCTTCACCTGAACATTTTCTCCTGTTATTTGGTCGAGCGTAAGGATGCTGCGATAGGTTCTCAATCGTACGTTTTTGTTAAGGCGTTGACTCCAACAACGTAAAATTTAGCATTTCCATTTTCAAACACGAATAATTGATTCTGGGGCGTAGTAGCCGCCGGAAGGGAAGTCGGTACACAATTGCGGGTGGATACGGGTTTGCATCTACACGCAGTTGCGCATCGATAATTTCGAGTTTTCTTAAAGCCATTATTTCATTTATAATTTCATTGATGTATTCGGCAAGCGTTTTCACAGCAGTATTTTACTTACAAAAATCTAATTTAATGTTTGATTCCTAAAGTAATTCTATTATTTCGTAAAGTATTTTTGTGATATTGTTATTTTAACTCAAGTAGTTCATCAATTTATTGTTAGGTGTACAAATAAGTTCGTGTATATTCGATGTTTATTTATAAGAAAAAGGAATGCACGTTATGTTTCGAAGTAATCATTACTTTTTACACCCCTTTTCCACTTTTCTGGTAGTTGGCAGATGCGGTTTCTATAAAAAGATGATGGTTTCGATTGAATAAACTCATCAATGCTTTTTTCGTAAGATTTAACTTCTTCGTGAGATTTGAAATAAGAATCAACTAAACGGTGTTGTAACGATCGAAAAAGATGGTAATCTGAGGGGGCCGTATCTGGGGAATATGCCGTATGAATGAGAATCTCCTAGCCTAAAGAAAAAATGACTTCCAGTGTTGTTTAACCCAAATGCAAAAAGAATACAGTGTCTACTATGCTCCTTTTGAAACGCCATGGCGCGAAGTATTGCTTTTTGAGGTTATGTACTAATTAGGTTAAAGTTATATAGTGCATTTAGTAGGGTGAAGCTAATACTTTAAGACACCGAAGCGGTGGAGATACAATTTCAATTTGAAACTTAATTACACCTGAATATATACAACGCACCGAACTTATCTGTACACCTAATAAATCATTCTCTCATATTCGAAGCGTGTAAAAACAGAAACGAACTATTCATTTCGCGCTCGCAAAGACTATTGTATAATTCTTTCCATCTGTTCAAGTAAACTAAAAGTTCTGACAGGATATACTCAAGTTTTTCATTATAAGAAGGGTTTCCAACTGTCCTCAACTACCGATCAAATCACTCCACTATTCAATTCCTGAGGATCCGAATCCCTCCGTTTAGTTAAAATAGATTATAAAGTTAATTTGAAATTATCAGACATGTCACCAACCGTATTGGTTCAGAATTACATGTGCCCTATTTGAAATTTCACACACAACCATTTACTAAATTATGTTTGCGATGAACTTATTTCACTGTGCTAGTTTTCTATGCTGTTGCTATAACTACACGTTCATAACGAACATTGAATAGCTGATTCGATTATTTAAGAATTATTCTATTTTGTACAGTTTAATTCACGAAGATTATAAAAAGACATAAGAAAGGCAACGATTAAATGAAAATGATAAATGCCTGAAATTGCGATCATGTTTTTAGTATAATAAACAGTGATAATGTTTTTTCAAAATATTTAATCGAAATTAAGTTTAAATCCGTTTAAGCTTTTCACCGTGAAATTCGCGGTGACAGCGAAAAATTCGTATTTCTGTATGAATATCCTCGCAAATTTCGCTGCTGCGAATATTTCGTTGTCGCTACACCCGCGAATGTTTCGTGTTGTTCTGCGGGATCATCGAGATGACATGAAAAATACAAATAATCAAAAAAATTAAAATTGAAAGTTTAGATCTGTTTCCGAGTTCGACGAAACAGGTTTGCCATAGTTTTCATCCCTTTATTGTAGACAGTGGCAGGTTAAAATAAATACGTGCCAAATGTTTCTACAAGAGTCTTTTATATAAATTAGTTATTGACACTACGGTACGCTCCTTTGTTTGTTTAACTGCTCATTTTTACGAAAAGACCACGAGATCATGTGCACTCAAAGACATTTTGCAAACATACTTTCATTGTACGTTTGTTTCAATAAACTTTACTTTAATTAGTTTTATTGCTTCGTTTACGAATTTTTTCTTAAAGCAATTTTTATACAACAAATAGCAATTTCCAATCAAATTAATCTTTTACTATAAGTGCCTAATTTATTGTATTATCTTTCTCCTAATTTTTTGTATTGTCTAATCTATGTTGGTATAACGGATATTATACGTTTTTCTCTGTTAAATTCCTTCTTTTTTAAATAGAATTCATTTTGTTAGAATATAACATATAGCATATAAGAAAATTACTTGTCTTAATTAGAAATCAGAAATAGTACCGGCCGAGATTTAATTTGAACCTGTAACAAGGACAAACTATTTTATAACTCGAAGACACCAGATGCGATGGATGTCACTAGTCTTCGTTCAATTGCTGCAGAAGTGCTTCGAGCTTTCTAGCAATTATGGCAGATCTCTACAGTTCTCTACAGTAGTTTAACAAAATTAATTTTTGTACCTGATGCTATAGCCAGCTACAATTCCAGAAGCTCTAACCATGGATTCAATTATTATTAAAAAACATACAAGGTTTATGAGAAGTAACGTTCCATAGTTATCTTTTGCAACGAAAAATGCTTAAAAAAAGTAACATTTAACGGCAAGATTTACTGATATCTAATTTTTATTCACTTTTTCGTTGTAAAGCAGTGTTTAGTTAAAAGCGAACATATGTTATAAATGAACTGCGACGGCTTGCTTATACATATAATCTATTCTCTTATTTTCTATTTACTTTTCTTATATGACATGTGATTAACACTAGAACTACCGACGCCTAACCTACACTTTCTTTTAAATTGGAAATAAAATAGAAAACGAAATGTATAAGGGATGGAAAATGAATTATAATACAGAATGATTCCTTAACTTAATTAAAATCAGCTTGCACTCTGACAAGAGCGTCTTGATAAATTTTAATAATACAAAATAAGAAAGGTGGAACGAGTCATTTTGACCCCTTTGGTAGTTTTAATGTTAAAATCGAGTAACTATATAATAGGGTAATATAGTTACTCCTATACATAGCACGAAGTTTGACAGAAAATGTTGGTATCTCAAAACGTATTATGAAAAAGAAAGAATGACAAGTGAGCGAGCATTTCAGTTCGGAAAGAATATTATTTGTGCGGTTTTCTGCAGCAATGATAGATGGATGTTTGCTTGTAAATTGCATATTCTTTAGAAGATAAATAGAACGTTGTAAATATTTTTGACAAATTTTATACTCCTTTTTACACAATATCTTATTTTTATTAGGGAATATTTTCAACCAAACAAATGAAAGAATTTTTAATAATGAAAACTCAAGTATTGCGTTAATATTTAAATGATCGTATATGAAAACTTCAGTACTAGATGATTGAAACGAATGACTGGTGACCATTAAATCGAGTGCTATCATAGTGTTACCCGAACTATCACGGAATAAAGGGAGTAGCTTTTGATAACTTAATTGTTTATCTTTGTAAGTAAGTATGCTCAATAAAGTTCTATCAGTCTATTACCTGTTTGCATGATATCCGAGTTATCATTATATCTTCCGCTCGCTCTCTGAATATGTAAATATTAGCAATTGATAACGAAACTGTAAAACTATAACAGACGTGCCCAGTTTTATCTTGTACGACAATCTCGTGATGCTTAAATTATGCATCATAATGATGCTTAAATTAGCAAAAAATAATCGTTTTTAGCTAATTTTGTGTTTGGCGTTACTTGAATTATATTTCCGCGAAGTTTCTAATTTCTTTTGAATTTCCAAGTTGCTGAACTTGCTTTGGGAGCCACGATTGGCCCAGGTTCGTTATTCGGGAATTAAGTATAAAGACAAGAGCGTTACCATCTCCTGAGACCAAAAGAAAGTGGGAAATTCCTTCCCTTAACAACCTCCCTTGCCCAGGGAAGACTTAAGAACGTTGCACGCAGTATACACATAATGTAATATGTAGTTTATTAAAGTGTTCAATCAATAAAATCAGTAAAGTATAAAACATTTATTTAAAAATGTTACTTGTAATATAATAAAATATGTAGTGTATTAAAGTGTCCAATCAGTAAAATCAGTATAATATAAAACGTTTATTCTAAAATTTTACTTGGAATATAATATATTATAATATGTAGAGTATTAAAGTGTTTAATTAGTAAAATCAGTAAAATATAAAACGTTTACTTTTAAATTTTACTTGGAATATAATAAAAACCGCGTTCTATAAAAGTTTATATGTAGTTTTCAATAGAATTATGCCTTATTTTTTAATATCAACAATTTAATATTGACGTTTCTAGAACCAGCAAAACAAATTCTTTTCATTGAAGAAAAATGCAGAAGGTTGCCTGCAATTTGAAAGAAATCAATGAATCGTGATTTACTATAAGTTTATTGAATTTTCAGGCGTGTATAGGTTTACGGAAAAAAGAATGGTAATGTAACGTGCACTATTGTCAAATTCTTCGGCGGCCTGATTCGCGTTGCAACAACTGAGACGAAACTCGGTCAGATATACATATTATTGTCAATAGAAATATTTTCCAGTATAAGAAGTTATTCTATAAGGGTGGGATGTCATTACACACAATGGACGACCAAAGTTTTCGCACACTTTTTAAAACGAGGTGACTTCTTTTCAATTGGACCAAATGACAAATTCGGGGAAGCTAAAAGGAGTAATTCACTGCTAGTACAACTTTGGAAAGTATTGCTATTGATTGAAATTATGAAGTAAATAGTGAAGGGTGCATTTTACAATTTTTTTGTCTGAGCTTATAATGAAAATTTTATGAATTATGTACAGGGTAATATAACATTTTTTGCTCAGAATGACCTCACGAGCATGTTAGCAGGGTGCATCGGTTTCGATCTGGGACATCCCGTATATAATTGACATATATTTACAAAATGTATATTTCAAGTTTTCTAGTTAATTCTATTTAAATTTATATACACGTATTAAAATTATGAGTAATTTAAATGTAATGACAGTACGATGATATGATGTTTATTACGTATGTTGCGTGGCGGTGCGTTATAAGTGGCACTAATCAAAATAATTTGATTTTGCTGCACTGAAATTCGCAAAATGAAATCCGATCTCATTTCAACGCCATTTTTAGTTTTCATGATGATTACGATCATCATACTTTATATTATAACAGTAAAAATCGCAGTTCGTTGTTATGTGAAAGCAAACCGATCAAAATCGTGATATGAAATTCAATCTTATGACAACATGACGTTTGTTTTTCATTACGACAAAAGTCATAACAGTTCATGTCATGGCAATAAAAGTCGTGATTTACTGTCACATGAAAATGTACCTTTGCTGACAATAAGTGACAAATCGTTATGACCAAACAATTTGATAACGTTACACGTTATGTGCAGTTTTTTTATGTTCCTGTTGTACATAATGCTTAATTCGTTTGTTATAGACAATTTTGTACAATCCCATCTTTAAAAATATAACAGGTGTATACAAATACCTCAATTGCGTTTCAATAAGTTTGCCAAACAAATTGAAGGAAAGACATTCGTTTTGTTAATAACAAGAAATTTCAGAAATAGATAACTTTATTACAAACTATAAGTCTTTACGAGAAAAGAAGAGAAATGTTGTAATTTCTTTAAAATATACAAAGTTACCAGTTTTTAAGAAAAAATACAGAATTTTATAAAATTACTTTGAATATTTTACTTGTTAAAGGAGCTTAAATACGTACTTGCATTAAAATCGCTTAGATACGTACAAATAGACTCACCTAAGAGTAAAAATTACCTTACAACTCAGTTCTTTTATATAACTGAACAAATTCAAAAGTAATCGACAAAATCAACATCCTGAACGATAAAGACTTCTAACAGTTGCTTCAAAAAATAGAAGGAACATCTCGTCATTATTATTTTTGAAATAGATTACTCAAGCCGAAAATTTAACTTTCTCGAATAAGAGGCAAAAAGTTGGTTGACAGAAAAAATACGCGTTTTATTGGTCGCATTGCCACAAGACCCGTCGCTCTCAAACACAGCCGTAATTATTAGAGATAAAGAAGATACTTTGTTTGCCATGGCCAGCTCTTTAACTTTACCCGAGTTTATTACTAGATGAGACCGTTTTGCCAGTGTTCCAGTTCTACGATTGTATTTGTCTGCAGTTAGCCTTACGGCACTATACAACTTATAAAACCCGCATTCCTTCCGCTAACCGATTTCTCATCTCAGCACAGCGGAACACTCACGTTGTCGTCATTTGCAGAAATAGTCACATGTATTGTTTAAAGCGAAAAAGCCGAACAAAGCAAACAAGATACCCCTCTTGTTCCCGTCACGTCTTGCTAGCCCCATCTTCTCTCAACCCTACGCAGTACTTTTGATTACTCTTTCTTCTGATGCTTGCAGACAATGTTGTGCATATATGTACAGATTTCACGTATAGAAATATTTTTATAACTTGGCTTGTGCTTGCGAATAAATGACGTAGACGGACTTGAATTGGCAAACTTTTCAGAGTTATAATTTCTTAGATTCCTTTATTATTGTCAATTTAGAAATCTTACAAGATTCCTTGCTACTGTCGCTAAATGCTGAGTGCCGAATTGCTAACTGGTAAAATGCTGGTCAAAAATGTATGTCTAGTCCTTTTAAAGGTACGGTTAGAAAGTGGTGGGTAACGAAGAGAAAGACGAAGGAGTTAAGCGTGTGAATTAGGGTTGGTTAAGTAACGGATCCAAGCGTTGTATGAGCAATTGTGTGAAGAGTATGAGACACAGTTTGGACTTATCTAAGCTAAATTATCTATTAACATAGACCGATATCTAACAGATTGATAAAATATTGTAAGATACAAAGCTTGCGCAAAAATAGAAGGGAACTGCATAGAGAACAGCATAAAAAATATAGTAACTCTTACCAGAATACCTCTTATTTCCACGTTGTGCATGGCAAACAGAAGCAGACGCCGTTTGCAGCTTCAACAATTTAGCGCTACAGCAAACATAGTCTCATTACTGTTGATGTAGACCAGGTTGAAACACCGTTTTAAAATTCTGGCACAATCGTGCTTTATTCCCGCTCGTTTATCCAAGACTGCGCATAATAGGTTGCAACAACCAAATCTCAACAAAGTGGACGATTCTTATCATAACACCGTCTCAGAGGATGAGCTCTGGATAAACGATGAGTTACGGTACCAGCGAGAACAGAACCGTTTCCGTCGTCGGGAGGTTCGTTAATCCGGTTAATCCAGAAGTTACTGGTCGAATCAGCGGAAGAGAGAGAGAGACACAGCCAGTTAAGGTAAATCAGGGATAGAAACGAGCGAACCGACCGCCTTCTTACTCTATTATTGGAACAAAACTTTTGCCTCCACGGGTTGAAATCCGATCGATTCTTATTTATCGCTTTTCATCGCGACCACTTGGTTGCGGACGGTAAACTTGCCTCGAGGAAATGTCTCCAGCCTTGTTTCGAACTTGTTATCCGAGGAATTTGAACGCTACAACACGTTTTCGTGCTAAGCGTTTCGATTCACTGTTGTTCTTTTTATGACACTGAACAGCGTCGATGATATTGAAGAGTACCGATGACAACAATCGTTGATCGGTCCTTTCCACTTATCAAAGTTGTAATCTATCAGGTGTTTAAAGAATTTCGTATCATTCTGTACTTTTACCTTCATAAACGCTTATCCTTACATTTAACAACCTATTTATTAAATCCTGCCTTCGGGAAAGAAAAATTTGATTATATTCATTTTTATCAGACATACAAGAAACTTCTTATTGATTTACTTCACATAATCAGTACTATTATTCCATACATAAACTCAAGCGGTGTTGACTCAACGATTTCCGGTATGCTGCACAAGACGAGAATTCTCACACCAAAGTTTACAAATCGATGGTATACGCGATGGCGTTCAATAAACAACACGTTTCGTACCGCATACTGTTTGCATTTAATTTTGGAAAAACCGTAATTGGGACCATCCAAATTGTTTACTTTACCTATGATAAAGTAAGGGTAAATAATGAAACGCGCATACATGTGCTTGTACCAGTGATTTAAGAACGACAAACGATTTCAGGATTATAAGAACTTTCAAGTATTTCTAACTCTTCTAATTCGAAATTAATTAAAACAACATCTTACAATGATAACGAACTACAATATTTCAAATGTTATTTAACAGTGAATGATAACAAAATATTTTCCAACCCGTATGATTACGTAAACGGTATTTAAAATATTTATCAAATGTTTATTTCTGCTTCTTCATATTTAATTACTGTACCTAACGCCTTATATTATCAAAATATATCATGAGTTACAAAATATGTTTGAAAATAGTCTCTACAAAAGCTCTTTTTGTATTTGTATGATTTAAATCGAATACTGCTGAGCATAGATTGATCCTAAGGCTTACTTAATTTAATAAAAATTACATTAAAATATTTTACTGATTTTTTGGAAATTCTACAAGAATATTTCTATTAGTCTGTTCAACAAATTTAGATTTTTTTAATTTCTCCATACTTAGTAAATACAAAACAGTATAAATGTGTATTGTCCATTAGTAAAAACAGGAAAATCAAAAAATGCTACCCAGTAAACTATTAAATAAAATTGATCTTATATATACCTAATGATGTATTACTCTCGATTGAATAATTTCATGAAAGACACATAAACAGTAAAATTTATTTTACCGTACTATTGAGTTCTTGTCATCAGTTAATTTATATTTTTGTAAATGTATAATATATTCTTAACATTCAACGTGATATTTACAGCTTCTTATCTTTAAATACTACGTAATTTTACAATATTTTATTCTTTCGAACGACAAAACAGTTATTACAGTTATAAACAGTATGTTGAAAAATAAAGTAAAGGAATAGGTGAAAATATATGTTACTTAAAATGTTGAATTAATTAGATGCTCAACCCTGTCAAAAATAAAGTAAAATCATCATTTCTACAAAAAATAAATGTTATACAGAGAATATAGAGACCGGTATCTGTTATCTGCACATGTTGCGTTGCAAAACGTGTAATTTTTCTTTAACGTTAACAAACATTTTTGTGGTAAATCCATTTTACTTCGTTAACAGCAATCTATTGAACTAGGAGGTAATTGATTAGGAGCATTACACTGTTGACATTATAAGCTCCTTTTCAGCATCGTTTCAAGCGTCCATAGTCTGATGATGCAAATACGGGTTGCCACACTGGTTGTGTTCTTTCCCCAAACCGTAGGGATGTGAGTTGCGTGTTTTGCGATGGAGCTTCTTCCCGATGGCTTTGGGTAAAACGTTTGCAAAGTTACATGTAAGCGTACAGTGACAAGGCAGGTGTTAAAAGTGATATATGTATGTGTTTGCGACTGTTGTACACAGGTTGTAAATATCGTAAGAAACAAATAAGTTTGAGTTGAAATTCATCTTAGTTTGCAAATTGTGGTTTTCTTTTTTATTTTAAATATGTTATTTTACAACTTATTTGATTCGTATTATTGTTCCTCTATTTAAATCTCATGAGGAATTAGTTGGGATTGATGATTACTTTAATTACATTCTTATCGAAATAGTTAACGAGAGGAAATACATATTCCAATGGTTGGACCGCGTTCATTCTCGTTTATAAAACTTTGATTTCGCTTAGTTTTTACTGTGAAAGATTCATCTCTGCGTGTATGGCGATCCTTTTGACAATTTTTCCAGTTGTAAAAATAAATGGAGACAAGACGGGCGAATATATAGTGGAAAATAAATAAAAGTTTCTCAACCAAGTTCAGAAGCTTTTCGCGCAGACCATTTTACAGCACACTGCATTACCTAGAAGAAACAAATCCCCCTTGGGATTTATCAATCCCGGTCGTTTTGTTCAAACTTTTTCATTTACTCTTTCCTACTGCGTTGAGTACACGTCCGCGGTAATAGCTTAGCCTCTTGATAGCAATTCAAAATGAACGATTCGTGCGGTTGTACTCCATATATAGCAGGATACTTGTTGGTTCTCTATATGGTCTGTCTTTGCTACAATCCGCACTATTCTTCAGACTTGTCCTTTACTATCTTCATTGATTAGTTTTTTTACAGTTAAGGGACATTAAATTTCACAAGCACAGAAAAACCTCGACATCTAATTTATTGATACAGTACAAATAAGTGGATCATAAAAAGGCCTTCGATAAACCAATTTGTAATAGATAAAAGACAGCAGCACACTTAAAAATACCTGACAGGACATTTTCGGACTTTTTCTACAAGGCGTGACAGTTATTGAGTTATATCAATCGTTGTATCGTTGATTATTAAATGGCCCTCCTATAAGTATACCGGCATTACACGTAAGTTATTATTAATTATCATTATACAGAATCACACTATACAAGATTAAACGCGGACCAAAATAAAGTATATAGCAGAATTATTTATTAACTCAGGCTCAGTAGTACTGTTACGACCCGTGTCATTATTCCGGCCTGTCCCTTGCCATTCTCATTGATTAGCTTTTTTACGGTTAAGAGACATTACATTTTACAAGCACCGAAAACCCCGACATTTAATTTACTCAAAGAATACAAATAGACGCATCATAAGATGTCTTTCAGCAAACAATTTTGAAATAGACAAAGGAAAACAGCACTTCACGATTTCGTGACTTTCAGTACATTTCAACCCCCGACAATTTTAGATCATTCATTGGTCGACAACACTTTCCCAACCTTTACTTTTGACCAGACAGGACACACCCTCGCACTTGAAAACAAGTATAAGGACACCGGCATTAGACATAAGTTATTATTAATTATCATGTTTAAAGAACAGAATCAGACAAGTACTCAAATTAAGTCAAATTAAGTCAAATAAAGTATATTGAAAATACAAAACATTAAATTATTCAATTAGGCGCAGTACTACAGTCAATCGAGAGCTACATATTTCATCAACTACAGTATCTTTATGGTTAAGAGCAAGAGCAAATAAAATAGTAAAAATATTTATATACTAAATATTACAGTGAAGAAGAACAACCTGTTGTATATATTGAAAATAAATGCACGGATTTTTATGAACATTATATTAATATGTTTCTATAACAAGTTGATTTCGACTTGAGAGGGTAGTGTGAAATGAATACGGTACTTAAATCACTTAATATGAAATAATTCAAAAAATTTGTGTACACACGTTTTCATTTTTCACAATATTTCGATACTGTTGCGGATAAATATCAATTCTTGCTATGAATTTTCTAATATAAAGAGAAAACAACGAAAAAATGTTTGAATTTGCAAATGATATACAGCTTATTTCTTTCAGATGAAAGTAATTATTGGATTTTATGAAAAAACATTTACGAATGGTCGATTAACTTGTCTATCCATTTGTATGAGTTAAAAAACCATTAGTTTATTAAACAGTTGATAAAATTGTTCATTTCCTTCCTTTTTCTATTTACTGTAATAACAGGTACTAAAACTAGTCAGAATACTTATAGAAATATATTTAAAAAATTAAT